>JAVIAB010000047.1:57383956-57723140 GCA_032433765.1 Megaustenia siamemsis | reverse complement strand
AAATATCTTTAAAAGAATTTAAAACTGCTAGAACAAAATTCAGATAAGATAAGGAGTATCTTGGTCTACGCCCCCTATGGCCGACTACGGCTTGAAAGGTCAATAGATAGATAGAATACTGCAGTCTACCGTGGTAAGGTCGAATAGGACCAGAGAATAAAGGCCACTTTCTAGTTTAGATGCTGCAAGGTGTTTGGGTCTGAGTTTTTATCCTCCCCCCGAAGATAGAAACAATTTTAATGCTTCTGGGATTTAAATCCAAACTCGCCTGCTTTGGGGCCCGACAAGTTATCGATTTGGCCACCAACTCTCCATCATAATCCATTATAATCATTATTCTTCATAATCATGTAAAATTAATTTCAGTTTCTTCTCCTTCTTTTTTCTTGTTAGTCGTGGGTAAAACTAAAGGTTTTCCTCCATGCAGTGAGGTTTATGGTGTTAAAGTTGGTATTTTTTCAATGACCAATGACATAGTTATATTGGTGGTATGGTCAGTGTCATGCCACGCGATCCAACTTTCCCAAAATCTGATACCCATGATGACTATGTTGTCCTCCATAGATCTTCAGATAGAGACCTTCTGTGCTGTTAGCAATTTTGATGGTAAATGTAGAGCAATGTAGATTGTAGGTTTTAACTAAGAGAGTGATTGAAGGTAATTTATTAAAATATAAATGATCTAGTTTTGTATTAAGTTAAATTGAAAGCTGGTTTTTACATTAAATGAAGTCTATGTTTTTAAAGATGAAGTGAGAAGTCTTTTGTGTTCATCATCTCATAACATTTACTTTTACATACAGCTGATTGGCAACTATGACCACATAGGAGTTGATTTGACACACAATACAGATCATGATAAATGGGCAGTGTGCTGGAGCAGCTAAAGGAAGTTATGGTGCAACTGAACAATGAGAGAATGTTGAAGACAAAATTACAAGTAAGACATTCTAGAAGCCCACTGTGCTGTATTTAGAAAAAGTGCACTATACAGAAATAACTCATGATTCTATGTGCAAATATGTTAATGAAAACTATCTCATGGACAAATTGGTTTCTTTAAACCAGAGAGGGATCAGTTCCTTTCATTCTTTTCTCCACTTTATTCCTATGTTCCATTTCAGTTCTTTAAACCTTTAATTCCTCTCACTAATGACCTCCTTGTGTCTATGTCTACATATTTTAGATGTCTCCTCTCATCTCATTCCCCCTTCACCATACATCCCATCTTCATTTCACATTTGACAAATCAATAATTGTGATGTCTATTCCTTGTTAATGAAACATAGGATGATGGATGAGATCTAATTTTACAGCTTGTAACAGCATTTTCATCATAACTTTGATGGGAAGAGTAGTCCTCCTTTTCTGATACATCAAAATACTCTATTACTTGGTAATAAGAAGGACTGGCATCTGTTTGGTCTATCTTATACTAACCTACAGTGTAAAAGGTATGAGCATCACATGAACTGCCTTAAATTTTATATGATTCTCTTTCTTTCTTGACATCTCTTAAATTGTTCTCTTGGTAAAAATGTTTGGTTCTAGAGATCTAAATTTGCCTTCCTATGCCAATATTAGTTGCTAGCCTCAACATAATAGATCTTTGTAATTTGGTTCTTCTTAATTACAGAATGGTTGTTTTTTACTGTTGGAATGAATCAGTTAAATAAAAAACATGTTAACATTCTTAAACATTAATAAATATACATGCTTGTTTATCAAAGCCATATGCCATCTAATATTGATGTTCTAGTTTGAAGAACTGAGATAATTCTATCTAATATAGATGTTCTGGTTGATAGAACGGAGAGATAATTCTATCTAATATAGATGTTCCAGTTGGTAGAACGGAGAGATAATTCTATCTAATAAAAATGTTCCAGTTAGTAGAACTGAGAGATAATTCTATCTATTAAAGTGTTCTAGTTGTAGAACTGAGAGATAATTCTATCTATTAAAGATGTTCTAGTTGGTAGAACTGAGAGATAATTCTATCTATTAAAGGTGTTCCTGTTGGAAGAATTGAGAGATATTCTATCTAATGCAGATATCTTGGTTAGAAGAACCAAGGGGAATTAACTCTTAATGTCCAGTGTTTTTCTACCCAGTCACTAGTGTTTTGCCATCATTTTTTCTTCCTGAAAAATACTTCTTTCACTAAATCTTTCATATTTTCATTATAACAAGTCATAGACATGTATATTAGGCATCAAATTGAAGGGAAAAGGACACAGATTCATAATCAGAAATAATATTTTGAAAAGATTGAAGGATTAGAATTTAAGCAATTAAGAATTAAAATTTTTTGAAAAAAATTTTTAAATATAAAATTGGTACTCACCTACCCAAACTGGGTGTACATTTTAATCCGACAGTGTTGGAAATGAGTTTCCATGTAATATATCCACTTGTGAACAAATTAGGAAAGTTTCACTGTCCTATGAAAACTAGTTTGCACTATACCACAATTCTTCATGGTATGTCATTTTTATGTGACATTTTTTATGCACTTAAGAAGGAGGGGTGGTAGTAAACTAATTATATTACACGGGTAAATAGATTAAATTTAAAGTTTATGTACAATATTTACATAGCCGCAGCATTTTAATTATTTATTTACAAGTCTGAATCAAATGTGGATTTGTGTTCCACAGTTTAAAAGTGTTTTGGATGTAGATGCGGCCTATCATCACATCCATCACAAATAAAATTAGTCCATCTTGGGCACTAGGTTTACTACAAACTTACATATGCGATCTTTGCCGCTGTATAAAACTAAAACTATATCACTGAGATCACTATCACATTCAAAGTTCTCATAACATAATTCTCTAGCTTTTTCTGCTGTTGATAATAGCAACAAAGTCTCAGCACTTTACTTGGACTTCTATGACTTTTGTTGCTGTGTTCCAAGTTTGTGCATTAGAACACTCTAGTGTTCTTTACCAGATGGTTTGGGATCAGCCCTTCCTGTGCCTTCCTTCCAGCATCTGCTGCTTGACAATTCTTGTCATGATTTCTGGATGTTGTATGATCATGTGACCTATCCCCAGTTCTATTATTTATCTATCATAATATGTGCTGCCATTATTAACAAATATTTCTCCATTTGAAATGTCAGTATTTTTATATTTTTTTCATGTTTTGTTTTTCTTATTTTATTTCCAGAAGAAATAATATCTCAGGAAACAAATTTACCAAACAGTTCAATTCTCAGAAAGAGAAATATGAGGATGATACTTGCTCTGAAACAAGAAAATTTTGTTATGTCTGCAAAGGTATCATATTTTATTTTAACTTACTTTTATTTAGCAAAATAATAATTTTATATTTTCTAAGATAATTTAGCAGTTTTTATTTTGCTTTGAAATATTAGCTATGGAATTTCATAATTTAAATGCATCAATTGAGAGTGGGTAGCCAATTGGATAATTTGTCAGTCTCCAAATCAGGAAGACACAAGTTTGAAATAAATTAGGATTAAAAAGTTGTTACTATCTATCTATCCTTTGGAGCCGAAGACAGCACATAGGGCAGAACCAGAATCTCAAAAACAGAAATCTTGCATGCCAAAATGCACATATTGCAGAGATCACTGCCTCTAAAATCTATGGCTCTTGTTTTCATAACAATAGTTTTTACAATGACAGCTTGTCAAGCCATCGATCAACCTCCTTAGTCGCCTCTTAACATGCTTGGAAGGTCACAGTGTCACTATTCTTTACTCATAATGAGCCCCGGTAACACACAGCAATTTTACTACTGGGGTTTAAATAAAAGTTCTGAACTGAATTCAATGTTGTGACTGGACTGGACTTGTGGTCTTTATTCTACATGTCCACACACACACACACACACACAACCTTCCACCCCCCATTTTTTAGGTAAATGCCTTGCACACCTGTTTGCGGAATGCTCTTAAGACAGTCCGGTTTAAGTAAAAAAAATCCTGTGCTAAATAGGACATGTTCTCTAATCTATGTTTGCAACTGCCATCTCAACACAAATGTGCGTTTTACTTTTTTACTATTATGACGGGGTACATTACTTTTTTTTTTTTACTATTATACTATTGCTCTAATCTATGTTTGCAACTGCCATCTCGAACACAAATGTGCGTTTCCACAGGGTTCTGTTTTATAATCATTACATGTATCCCTATCAAACAAAACATTTACAGCTTATGGTGGTGGGGTAATCTAAACAAGTAGATAAATTCCTGTCTTTGTCAGAAGCATAAATTTGATAAATAACAATGACACAGTAAGCAGCTTGTACATTTAAAACACATGGAATTCACTCATGAAACACACACATAGACTTATCTAACATAAATAACTAATCATTTTATTGCTAGCATGCTGTAAGGAACTGGGTGAAGGTAGGTTGTGACATGTTACAAAAGTTCTTGCAATGTACTTGGCTAGGATTAGAAGAGATAAGGCAATTCTTGTACTAAAAAATGCTGCGCTGAAGTTGAATATTTTAGGAGGTGGGGTGGCACAAATAATTCAGCTTGCTGTGAGCCACATTTATGCTCTCAATACGGCCTTGATGTTACTTTGGTTAGCTTTTCTGCCTGTATTGTAATCATCATCATGATCAAGTACCGGGCCTGCTGGTGTAGGTGATCATGTCTCTCCACAACTTTCGATCTCGGCAGCTATTTATCATTTATAATAACTGTTGTTGACCTTCTGCCAAGCCATTCTCTTAAGCTGTCTGTTATTTTTTCTCTTTGCTTCCCTCTCTGATCGCCCCTCAATTTTTCCAGTTGTTACAATATATTCCAGTTCTCTTCTCATTACATGGCCAAAAAATGATGATTGTTTCTTCTTCCTAATATTGGAAATTAGCTCTCTTTTTGCTTTGACCTCACTCAGAACATCTTCATTACTCTTCTTAGCTGTCCATGGTACTCTCAACATTCTTCTGTAAAATCACATTTCTACAGACTCCAGTGATTTTCTTGTCTGTTGTCCTATTGTCCAATATTCGCATCCATATGTTAAGACTGGCTCTACGTAAAATTTAAGAACTCTTTTCTACTGTTTTGTAATAAGAAAACAATAAAAATTAAATGAAAATGCTGTTGCTGATGAAGGCCTAATAAAACACTAATGGCACGACAATAATCCTATAAAATTTTTAAACTTTTACTTGTTTAGTCACATAAAAAACTATATTGTAACATTAACAAATTTATATCTGACAGTTAACATGAAAGTTAAATTCTGAAATATATAATATACCACTATTATACTACTATGGGAGCCGCGATAGCTCAGTGGTTAGTGAGCTGGACTACAAAGGACAAGGGAGGGTTCGATCCAACCGACGGCTTCTGGGTTCACCCAGCCTTAAATGGGTACCGGATTTTTTTTCTGGGAAAGTGAAGCAGCACGGGCGTAATACCGACCACATTACCCCAAAAATGACGTACTGAAGGTCTGTAAAATTTATGGTCACTAACACCATATTCCCTATACGCCACTTGGCGTGACGGGGGTACTTTAGTTTTATTTTTTACTATTCTACTATATAATGTATTAGGCACTAATCACTGGTGAGTGAAATATAGACCTAATAAAAGTACAAAATTCACACAAAAAAGGGTCTGTTGTGTTTTCTGGCTTAGATTGATTTGTATATGTTGTATACTTTCTGAAGTGTTATAGTTTGTCTTGTCTTTCTATTGTTTATCTGCTCCATACCATTTTATGTTTATTTTACATGTTCTTTGCAGTGGCCCTGAATAGTATTTAATATTTGATATATTTGATATTAATTCTGATGTTAATAATCTGATGTTATAACTGATGTTAATAGTGACCACAACCTGTGCATTGGGAAAATAAGATTACAATTTAGAAACCAACAGAAGAGGTCAATTACACATAAAATTGATAGTCATAAACTGAAAGATGAAGCCATAAAGGAAAAGTTTAACATAGAACTAAGTAATTGTTATACAGCACTCAGTGAAATAGACTTAGATATCAATGAAATGTGGGACTCACAGAGCAAAATACTAATGACAGCAGCAGAAGCAAGTGCTGGACTGAAGAAAATGGAAAAACGAGCTTGGATCTCAGACACCACGTGGAAATACATCAAAGAAAGAAGAGAGCGAAGAGAGCCATGACTAATGTAAAGACAGATCTTGGAAAGGTTCTGGCAAAAGCAACATACAAAGAATTAGACAACAAAGTGAAAAGTTCAGCAAGAAGAGATACAAGAGCTTATTTAGACAACTTGGCAGAGAAAGCAGAGACAGCTGCAATTACAGGAGACAGCAGAACTCTTTATACTGTACAAAAGATGCTGACAACACCTATACATCCAGTGGAACACCAATTCTAGACAAATCTGGATTAATGCTAACAACAAGCGCAGACATAAAAGCCCGTTGGGCGGAACACTTCAAAGAAATTCTTAACCGTCCACTACCCCACAGTTTAATAGATTTTGAAGCTGAAACACCAGCAGCAGAATTAGATGTAAATTTAGATGACTTCACCTTGAGTGAAATAGACCACCTTAAAGCTTATGACCAATAACAAGGCTGCTGGAGAGGATAAGTTAACAGCTGAGATCCTCAAGGCAATTGATAGCCATAATCTAATACATCTCCAAAAATGTTCAACATCATTTGGAAAACAGAGAAGACGCCTCATAAATGGAAAAAAGGAATCATTGTTAAGATCCAAAAAAGGGCAATCTTAGAGATTGTAACAACTGGAGAGGCGTGACACTTTTGTCAGTTGCCTCAAAGTTATTCTGCAAAATCATCCTAAATAGATAAAGTATTCAATAGATACAGTAATGCGTGAAGAACAGGCTGGGTTTAGAAAGGGAGAAGCTGTCTTGACCACATTTTCACTCTACGACTTATATTGGAGGAACACATTGAAAAGCAAAATCTTTTGTACTTAACTTCATCGACTTCAAAAAAGCATTTGATAGTATTCATAGAGATTCTTTGTGGAAAATTCTGAAGCAATATGGTTTACCATAAAAATCATAAATATTATTAAAGACATGTATGATGGTTACACATGTGCAGTTCGAACAGAGGAAGGACTGAGCGAATGTTTCCCAATAGAAACTGGGGTTAAACAAGGATGTATTTTATCGCCCTTGTTATTTGGAATTGCTATGGACTTCATAATGAAGAAATGCTGCACTGGTAATAAAGGCATCGAATGGATACAAGGAGACCATTTGTAGGACCTCGACTTTGCTGATGACATAGTTCTCATCAGCAGTCAGATAAAAACGATGCAGGAAAACACAAATGAACTATCATCAATAGCCAGCAAAATTGGGCTTGAGGTCAATCATGAAAAGACTAAAGTCATGAAAAGTTTAATTCCAACAAGTGACAAATATACATGGAAACAAACCAGTAGAAGAGATCAATCACTTTATCTATCTTGGAAGTCACATTGATCGAGAAGGGGATACGAGCAAAGAAATTAGAATCAGAATAGCTAAAGCAGCAATGTCTTTCAGAAGCCTTGAAAAGTTGTGGAAATCAAAACTCATTAGCACAAACAAAAAACTTAGGCTATTCAAATCAAATGTACTATCAACCCTTACGTATGCGTGTGAAAGCTGGAAAACAACAAGAGATATAGAAACAAAGTTGAACGCATTCGAAAATAAATGTCTAAGGAAAATACTTGGTATAGCATGGAACGAATTCAAAACAAACGAGGAAATTAGAGAAATCGCCAATCAACCACTAATATCTTCAGTAATAAAGAAAAGACGATGGTCATACGTTGGACATGTGATGAGAAGAGATAATAATCGAATAGCAAAGCAAGCCCTCATATGGGAAACAACAGGTAAAAGAAAAAGAGGAAGACCCAGGGAGACACTGAGAAGAACATTGATGAGAGAGGCAAGAGCAGCAGGAGTCGGCTCCCTCACTGAGATAGAACTGCTTGCACAGAACAGAGACAGATGGCGAGATTTGATAAAATATCTTTAAAAGAAAACTGCTAGAACAAAAATTCATATAGGAGAAGGTTATCTTGGTCTACGCCCTATGGGCCGGTTACGGCTCGAAAGGTCAATAGATAGATAGATAGATATTTGATATTGTGCTTATCTCCAAAAAATAGTCTGAGCCGAGGTTTCAAACTTTAATTTTTACTCACAGAAATACTAAATGTTATTGTTGCCTTAACAGATATATTTGTCCTGGTAAAAAAATGAGATAAAGTTTAAATATAAATTATGTTTAATCAACTATAAACTATATATACACTGACACAATTTATGAATGTGGTGGGTTGACACAAATTTATACCATATCACCACGCTGCAGGTAGGAATTGCTTATTTGATGTCACGACTGTCTAAAATAGCTACACTCTAAAATAACTAGTCTGTATAGACTACAAATAACCATGCTTGACTTCTTCATTTTAAAATGCAAAACTATTTGACCAACCCTTGACATCATTAGTTGTACAACTGTATTAGTTTCTCACCACTAATTTATCTTTCACACAGTACACCACATATGTCAGGTATATGCAATCAATTTTAATCACTACTGTGTTTTTATAATGACACAAAGCATTTTGTCTGCCCTTAATGATTTCTTCTTCCTCCTTTCAGCTCCCTGTGGAGCATAGGTCTTCAACAAACACTTTCCAAGTCGTTATATTTCTTGTCATTACTTTAAGATTGTTCCATGTCTTCCCTATCACCTTCATCTCTGCTTCTATCAGTCTTCTCCAGAATTCCTTGGTCTTCCCCTTTGTCTTTTTCTCTGGGGATTCCAAATAAGGGCATGTTGTGTAATACACTCATTTGGCTTCCGCAGTGTGTGTCCTATCCAGCACCATCATCTTCGCTGTATTATTTATCCACTAATGATTTCTTAGTAAAGTGTAAAACTCTTTGACTTACTCTCATACAGGTTAGAGCTTTCCCTCTTTTTACCCCTATTAGAATAAAATACTCAGGCACCACTGAAATAAAAGCAGAACAGCTCAGTCCAAAGAAACAACATTTTTTGACATGACAACACATCATGAGAAGAAGAAAGTTAGAATACTTGTTTACATGGCAAAATACAGGGAAAGAGAGATCGCAGACAAAAAAAAAATGTAAAGTACCCCCGTCACGCCAAGTGGCGTATAGGGAATATGGTGTTAGCGACCATAAATTTTACAGACCTTCGGCACATGATTTTTGGGGTAATGTGGTCAGTATTATGCCCGTGCTGCTTTGCTTTCCCGTAAAAATTATCCAGTATCCATTAAAGGCTGGGTGAACCGGAAGCCGTTGGTTGGGATTGAACCCTACCTCTTGTTCTTTGTAGTCCAGTTCACTAACCACTGATCTATTGCAGCTCCCTGATCACAGACAACAAAGAGAGAAAATACTATATAGCTTGGTGTCATGGCATGGAAAACAGTCAACAGAATTGACATGATGTTCCGTGGATAGAAGATTGTGAAAGGACATGATCGCCCATACCAACCTGTATACACATGATGATGAGAATAAAACCTTAATCCTAATACCAATAAAACTTGCTAACCAGTCCTATTTATTATGAGAATCTGAAAGATATATTATTTTGCTTTTGATGCTGTTTATTTGATCACTTTTACGAGCTATTTGTCTTATAAATAAATGTTTATTATTTAGTTAAAGGAGCTACAAGGAGACAAAAATATTAAGACAAGAAATCAGATGGTTCTGAAGTTCAAGACTATGCTGTTGGTGGTGAAGAAGGTGGGTGATTTTACATGATTTATTTTTGTATGTAGTATCATTGGCCATATAGTTTATTTAACATTGCTCCAGGGCCATCATATAACACAATGAAGCTTGTTGTGTGCCTCACAAGAAGTCTCTGTTCTGGGTGAATTTCTCAATCACAGTAAGGAAGTCAATGAAGCAATTCAGAGGAAGAGGTATGTTTACAGCACTTGGAAAAAATGACAAATAATCAACAGAAAAAAAACAAAGAACAATATATCTTTCGAAGCAGGATCGAACCTGTACTCAGTGGCACAGCGCCTTGCCACGAAAAGTCAAACGTTAGGGAACACACAGCTAATTTTTTAGCTGAGTGGCAGTGTTCCCTAGCATTTGGCTTTTCATGGCAAGGTGCTGTGCCACTGAGTACAGCTTCGATCCATAAATTGTTCTTTGTTTTTTTTCTATTGTTGATTATTTATAATTTTTTCAGAGTGCTGTAAACATACCTCTTCCTCTGAATTGATTCGCTAATTATCACCTCGGAAGTTTCCCTCTATAATAATATTCATTTATTATTATTTGTCTCCAGTCTAAACCACTGGAAACTACTATTCGTTCTGTTTCATCCTAAATGTTTGTTTGCAACGCAAATATTCGCCCTACCCTATCCGGGAGATACTTGTCTTAATAGGAAAAATACAGATACACAATGTATTTCCGAGTTGTGATCGCAACCTTATGCTATAGTCATGAGAACACCTGCGTGAAAGACACTTCCACGATAGCTAATTTTTTAGTTAGCTGAGTGGCAGTGTTCTCTTTGTGTTTGGCTTTTTGTGGCAAGACGCTGTGCCACTGAGTACGGCTTCGATCCATATATTGTTCTTTGTTTTTTTTTTGTTGTTTTGATTATTTGTCATTTTTTCCGAGTGTTGTAAACATACCTCTTCCTCTGAATTGATTTGCTGATTATTACCTCAGAAATTTCCCTCTATAATAATATTCATTTATTATTATTTGTCTAAGGAAGTCAACACTTACTATCTTTGCCTCTCTTGTTAGTGTTCTTCTCATTGTCTCTAGTGGTTGTCCTTATTTTTTTATTTTTTTTTGTTTTTGTTTTTTTTTGTTGTAAATAAGACTAGAGGCAAAAAAAGCACACTTCAGCACAACCTTCATTCCAATGTTGTGCTTACAGTGCCAGACCTGGACACTAGACTCAAGAACGATAAGAGAATAACCACTACTGAAATGAAATAATTAGATGCATGACTGGAAACAGTCTGAGAGATAAGATTAGAAATGAAGAGCTAAGAAAAAGCTAGGAATAATTCCCGCCCTGAGTACGTAAAGAAAGAACAGATAATATGTTTTGGTCCATCTATAAGACATAAAGATCAAAGCAAACACAATAAACCATCATTAAACATTATGAGAACATCAGACTCCTGGGCTGACCATGAAACATATGGATTGATGGAATATTGGAAATACTAGGAAGTATAACAGCAGGAGAAGCCAACATATATTTGTTACATATACATATATATTACACATATTCTATACTTTCTTGTTGTTTCCTTATTTATGGACTTACTTTGTGATTCTTTGTGTAAATTTATGAAGCAAAAATAAATAGGTGAATATCTTAAAATTGGGAATCAAAGGTTAAAAATGATAACAAATCAGGACTTATTTCATGCTTAGAAAGAACATGATTATAACAAGATTCATATTGTAAACTTGAAGGTCTTCAACAAATAAAACTACAGGTTATTCACAAATAAAAAGATCACCTTGATTTTCATGGTTGCATATGTTTGCAGTCCCAAGCAAAGACTTCTTGTAACACGGATCAAGTTCTATGTTGTCCTCCCAAAACTGACTTTTGACCTTTTTTAGATTTGCAATCATCATTATCATCGTGTGCCTTCTCCGCAACGAAGGTTGGCTACCATGGATCGCCATTCTACTCGTTTTCTTACTTTGATGGTGCAGGCTGACATAGACTGACTTGTCCATCTTTTGATGTTACTCGTCCATGTTAGTCTTGGTCTGCCTCTGCCTCTTTTACCTTGTATTTTTCTTCCAATATTACTTTTAGTAGGCTGTTGTGTCTTTTAACATGCCCCAAAAAATTTCATTTGTCTTGTCTTGATTGTATTTAGTAGTTCTCTTTTTATTTTCAGCTGTTTTAAAACTTCACTTCGATTTGCAATGCACATACATTAATGAAATGTTGCATGCTGACTGAGTAGTTAGTGCACTGACTACTGACCAGAAAGATCTGGGTTTAATTGCCAGATCTGGCAGTTTTTTCTGGGGAACCTTCATAGTTTACCTACCCACAGAAAATGATACCAGAGATTTTTTCTAGGAAAGTAATGTGGTGTGGCATGTTACTGACCACATTACCCAAAATATGCGGTTGGTTATTAAAGAATATGAACATTAACAACATATTTGCCATACATCTTGTGGAATGGAGAGGAGGCCATTACATATTGACATTTAAGATTGCAACTTATTGCACCAGCTAATCTGTACTTGTAAAGACCCTAATGGAAATGTGCAACTTTGAGAAAGTGTCACAAGCACTCACTGTTATGAATAATGGTTAAATGAGTGACTTCACATTGAAAGAGAAATCAGTGTTCGTATAAAGTTACTGTCACAGATGTAGACTTGTAAATTATTGTCTTTATATTTGCATATTGGTCTGCTTTTTTTTTTCATTAAACCACTTTCACAAAAGAAATTTATTTTAATTTGCGCCGATGATGCGGAATCTTACGCTGAACAATATTCCTCTTTGACAAGTCAAGTGTATGAATGCGACCTTCCCCCGTCTTAAGTTGATTTGCGGTTTACATCAACATATTGATGAATGCCGTTCAATGGCCGTCGTTTGAATTGTTTGACGCCACTTATTTACATGTTACAACTCATTAATATGGACGCAGCCATTGTTGTGTGTGCTACGTCATCATGATGGCTGATCGTATATCCCTAGACCGGCCGTACGCTAATGATGAAAGGCAAAATGATGAAGTGATACTGGGGCCTTCCATAACCATACAAAAGTTACCACCTCAAACTACAAATTCTTGGAATTTGACAGTTTACCATATACAAACATTCTCCCCTCTACCTCCCCCCCCCCCCCCCCTCTAATTACTACTGTTGGTGACCCTTTAGTGTTGGATTTGTTTCTTTTGATGTTGGATCAGACATAAACGTGGGTGTTGTAAATAGTACTAATCTGATGTACAAAAGGGGTTGGTTTTTTTTTCTAAATTTGGCCAATTTTCAAGAAATTCATTTATTCTTTTTTTTTTTATCTCATGACGGGGTGAAATCTCCTCAGCTGTCAGCGCAGATATAAACAAATCTTTGTAGCATGGGATAGCCAGCAAATGCACTAAGAGGAATCTGAACGCACAGCTGGAATGGCGATCTGATGGCTGACATGTGAACAAACAACACAACACCTTTAGTAGGCATGGCACCATGTAGTTTAATTTTAGGCCATAAATCGAATGTAAATCAGGAATGATTACCACATCCGATTCCCATAATTCTAATACTAATAATAATAATAGTAATAATAATTAAAAATAATTGCTTCTTGTAATGTAAACGCACAGCTGTGTAGCAAAAGTTCAAAGAAAATCTTATTTTTTGAACTCCAAATGTAACAATTAAATTGCAGTAATATTTACTATGGTCTTGTAAAAACGTGACTCATGGATAGGTCTCATAATTTAGGTTAAACTTCGAGCTGTCAGTCCAAATTTTATTTTAAAGTAACTTATGATTTTCCTGCTTGGAGCTTGTCTAATTTTTAATACCTGGTTACTTACACTCAAATGAGTAAATAATTGTTTGGTTTTTCTGAAGGTGTTATTATATCAAAGCTGAAACAGGAGATTCGGGAACAGGAAAATTTGCTTTCTGGATACCAAACTGAAAATAAGAGACTGAGTGAAGAGATCAAGTCTATGCAAAGACAGTTTAAAACTACAGAAACTAGTATGTTCAAGGAGAATCAGAGGCTGACCACAGAGTTATCAAATGTGAAGTAAGTACAAAAAGATCTTGATTATTTGGAAAATAAGTACTGAATGAAATATTAAAACAAATTAGGCCAAATTTTTGTGATCTGTCAATCTGTTAAAGATATATTACATTTTTTCCAATGCCATCAGGCATCACAGGTTTGTAGTGCATCTTGCCAAATGCTCTTATTGTGGGAACAGTCAAGGAAGACAGTGGTGCATATGTTATTGCTATGAGTAGCTTAACATGAGGTTGTTGGCACTGACCAAAGCATTCATCTGGTTAGAGTCACAAGACTACACCCACACCTGTATACAAAGTGATTTGATGAGCATGATAAGAAAAGTGGAGGTGGGCTATGTATACAGGCAATGGATAGTTATTGCAGAAGTCAGCAATATGTAGTTACCCCTTTGTCTATGTCCCTGGACATGTGGGGGTACTGGGAAATGGAAGAGCGGACAGGTTTGCAAGCCATGCTGTCGCCAAAGATGGTCAACCAATGGATTGAGTGGATGTCATTAATGCCTTCCAAGATGAGGGAAGGGCACAAGACTTAGATGACCATGAGTCCCCCCATATCACTTCTTCAGATGAAAGAGATGGGAGTTAAGATGGGGACAGAAAAAAATGAGGAACTTAGTGGGCATATAAGAGGACTTATCAACTAGCACAGAACTGGTGTCAACAGTTGCTAAATGCTGCGGGATTTGCTGGGGAGCTGATCTGAGTATCTATGGACATGTTCAGAGTTCACTGATGCTGACCTGTAAAATAATTTAATAAATCTTATTGTGGGTGGATTTTGTACATCTCATTAAGTGAGTTGATGTCTTTTTCTGTTCTTTCCAATTTGAGGATTTACTTTGTGATTTTCTAGTTATTTCTTCTCATCACATGGCTGCTGCTTACCATACTCTTTCTGATTTATGTGGGACTTTGGCAGCATTGCCATTTCTCCTATTCTTGAAAATGTAAGGAAAAGGACAACATAGATAGGTTGGAATAGGTGGTTTTATAATATAGAATACTGCAATGGCATGATGTTTTGATGCTCCAAGCTTGAATTTACATTATGCACTGTATTGGAAAATTTCAGAAAATGCAATAACAGATCTATTAGACATTAATTATGCCTGATATAATATTAGTTTAAGTCCCAAAATTTACACCAAGTAGAACAGCTTTTTTTTTTAAAAAAAAATGGCAATGGATAATCCCCTTATAAATTTATGTAGGAGGAACATGATAAATATGATGATAAAACCATGTAATAGCAGATGATCTTGAATAAATATAGATAGGAAAGACTAGTTAGTCTTTTGGACCATTTATTGTTCTTTGTTTTTTTCTGTTGATTATTTGTGATTTTTTTCCGAGTGTTGTAAACATACTTCTTCCCCAGAAATAATTCGCTGATCTATCACCTCGGAAGTTTTCCTCCATAAAAATATTCATTTATTATTATTTGTTTCTGGTCTAAACCACTGGAAACTACTATTCATGCTGTTTTGTCCTTTAACTGTTTGTCTGCAATGCAAGTATTCAGCCCTATCCGGAAGATACTTGTCTTAGTAGAAAAATACAGATATACCATTTATTCATGAGTTGTGTTTGTAACGCTATGCTATAGTCATGAGTACACACTTGTGAAAGTCGCCAAAGATAGCTATTTTTTTTAGATAGCTTAGTTGGCCATTTGCTCTAGCATTTGGTTCTCTTGGCAAGGGTCTCTGCCGAGGAGTACGGCTTCGATCCTGCTTCTGATCTTCTATTGTTTTTTTTTTCTGTTGTTGATTATTTGTGATTTTTTTAGAGTGTTGTAAACATACCTCTTTCCCTGAAATGATTCACTCGTCTTATAAGATTACTGTCCTGGGAGGTCCCTCAGACTGATAAACTGTGCAAAGTGAACTGTTAAGTGAATAGGGAAGGATAGGCTGTTTTAATTCATTTATATTTTAATCATCTGAAAACTATTCTATCTATTGACCTTTTGAGCCGGAGCTGGCCCATAGGGCGTAGACCAAGATACTCTTTCTCTTATCTAAATTTTTATTCTAGCAGTTTTCAATCCTTCTAAAGATATTTTATAAAATCTCGCCATTTATCTCTGTTCTGTGCAAGCAGCTCTATCTCATTGAGGGAGCCGATTCCTGCTGCTCTTGCCTCTCTCATCAGTGTTCTTCTCAGTGTCTCTCTGGGTCTTCCTCTTTTCCTCTTACCTGTTGTTTCCAACATGAGGGTTTGCTTTCCAGAAAAAACTATTTTATTGTCAACAGATTTCCTACCTGTTCCAAGCCAGCACATTTCGCTTAATCCTAAAATATCTAGATCATATCTAACCATCTCGCTTGCGACTTGTGCTTGTTTTGTTGGCGCGGCCAATGTTCGTACATTCCAGAATCCTATTTTTGTTGTTGTTTAAGGGCCGAAAATACTATCACCATTATCTGTCATCTGAAAACTACTTAATAATAATTTTTTGAGCATCTTTCTTTATCTCAAAATACAACTTGTATGCCAATTTAATGATTTTCCATGACAGTTCTCTAACTGTGATGAAATTTTCAGTAATACAAATATGATAAATACCACTGAAATTGAATATCTCAGACGTATAATTGGAACCAGCTTGAAAGACAAAATTAAAAGTGAAGAACTAAGAGAACAGTTAAGGTTCACTTTTGCGATAGAATGTATAAAGATGCAATAAATTGGTGGCTTCGTCATGTAACAAGACAGAAAAACCAAACACAATCCATATAGCTGCAAACAAGTGCTATAAAAACAACAGACTGAAGGGGCATTATTGAAAAAGATGGATAGACAGGAATACTAGAAGTACTCAGAAATGTAGTATAAGAAGAGACCAACTGTAGAGCACAGCACCACAATCTCTTCCATTAGTGCTAAAAAGCAAGCAAGGAGAAAGAAAGAAAGACAAAAAAAAAAATCTGGTAAATTGTATAACAGATGTCCTGTGTGTACATTGACTGATGTATCATATGTTTATAAAGTTGTCTCTTAAATTTTGCAGGCAAGAACTTGACCTAAGGAATACAGAACTGCAGAATAAAGGTATAATTACTAGTTTGGCTGTGCAGCAGCAAATAGCAGCTGGCAATGCAGAAGCAGCCATAGGAGCCAAGCGTATAGCACATCTGGAAGGAGAGCTCACTGAAGCTAAAGTAAGTTATTGTTACTATTGTTAATTAGTGATATTTTAAAATAGATCATTTTAATAATCAATTTTCCAATTATAAAGAGCTAGTCGAAAAAGAAACAAATATCATGCATGAATGAAATCATTTATAATACTATAAAATCAACCAACAATAGAAAATATGATAAAGGAATATGATGGGGTGGATAGAACACATCTAGTTGAAAGCCAACTACAGGCATTACTAGACAAGCTCTTTTTTGAGACCCATAGAGTTGGAGGAAACAAGAAGAACCTAGGAAATGGAAATTAAACTTTGAATCAGAGATGAAAGATGAATTGCATATGTAAAAGACTAGAAGGGACAACAAAGGATAGAAAAAAGATTTAAGAGTTTTATTATTGTAGACCTATGTCTCACTGGAGGGTAAGAGCAAGGCTAGAATAGACAGTTAAATTCATCATCTTGTGATGATTAAAGCAGCTTTAAAAAAAATGAGGAACCTACTATGCAATCCATTTTTGACAATAGAAACTAGAAAAAGAGTTCTTAAATGTTACGTAGAGCCAGTCTTAACATATAGATGCGAATCATGGACAATAGGACAACAGATAAGAAAATCATTGGAGTCTGTAGAAATGTTGTTTTACAGAAGAATGTTGAGTGTACCATAGACAGCTAAGAAGAGTAATGAAGATGTTCTAAGAGAGGTCAAAGCAAAAAGAGAGCTAATTTCCAATATTAGGAAGAAACAATCATAATTTTTTGGCCATGTAATGAGAAGAGAACAACTGGAATATATTGTAACAACTGGAAAAATTGAGGGATGAAGAGATAGAGGGAAGCAAAGAGAAAAAATACCTGACAGCTTAAGAGAATGGCTTGACAGAAGGTCAACAACAGAAATGATAAATAGCTGCTGAGATCGAAAGTTGTGGAGAGACATGATCACCTACGCCAGCAGGCCTGGTATTTCATGATGATGATGTGATGATTACTTACTGTTGTTTTCTGTTAACTTTTTTCTAGACTACTACGAACACATCAACTCCACTTCTGAAGGTAACTTGGGTACCAAAAACCGATACATTGGCTCAGACCAAGTACGGTTGAATATTTTAAAGTAATGATTCTGTATAAATATTCACCAATACTTGTATTCGATATCTAGAAGAAGCTTTATATAATTACTTCGATTACCACATGGTGTTTTCTTTGTTAAGTAGATAGGTTGTTTGAGTTTTTTATGTGAATGTGTATTTAGTTCTGACAAATAGTGACTACACTCACTACTACATAGTAGTCTACTGTTTCTTGTGCATATTATCATTATTTGTGGAACTAAATCCATCAAATAAAATGTATTTTGAAGAGCTTTGGATTAGGGCTTTGGAGTAGTTTGTGTAAAATTTCAAGACGAATTGATAGCAACACACTTCTAGTCGAGAGATATTTTGAATTGAAATTATCTGCCTTTGAATATTTTATACTATTTATAATAAATAATATTTTTTTCTCTTCAGATCATTAATATATTGCTTGCTTCATTTTCTTCAACCATTTTCCATTCCGGTGATGTTTAATATGTACAACATCCATTATATTGTTGCTTGAAATTGTAAAATGAAAAAGACTTGTGATGGAATGTTTCTAAATTGAAAATTAATCTGGTCCAAACCTAAAGTCCGGACAAAGTCCGGAAAGAGTTAAAGGCTCTTGAGTATTTCATTGATTCACCCAGGTAATAGAACAGGAATTATGAGCTTTGTTTCAATTACAAAAGTCTTCTTTGGTGGACAAACTCAATTAAACAGATCATAAATCTGAACTATTTATAGAAAAGTGAGCAATCAACACAATGGGTAGAGTGGTGGAAATATCATTGCATCGAGGCTTTGCTGCAGCTCCACACAATTTTGTTATCTATTTCCACACTTATTAATGATCTTACAAATTCTTTCAACTGCTTTTCTATGTTACATGATTGGGTCTGCTGACATATAATATTTTTTCTCATTGATAAAGGCTATTTGCTAAATTGTAAAGAATATTGCTGCATTAATACTAAAAAAAAAATAGTATTAAACTTCAATCAAAACTTATACTGAAGCTTACAGCTTACTTTGAGAATATAACCAAACATTGTACCTATCATTTTGAAGCGTTATTCTGCAGAAATCTATTATTTTTTCTGTATTTCTTGAATCCTATTAAAGTTTACTCTTCAACTTCTAATAGTATCTCCATGTCTATTTTGCACTTAGAGAGTTCAGGACAATCTGAGCAAAGAGATGAAGCTAATGCACCATGACAAATTTGAAATGGAGCGAAACCTGGAGATACTTGCTCGGGAGAAAGATTCCTTGGCCAGACAACTTGCAGATGCTCTAAAACCAGAGCAAGTCAAGGTAAGTTTGTTCCTGATATATCTAACAATGATATTATACTAACATTGTTGGTTTATCTGTAACCGAGTTGCTTGGTTTTAATAATGCTGTAACATGTTCATATAAATTAGAATTATTACGACAATTATCCCATGTACTTCAACTCAGTAGATTTCTTTGTTATGTTTATAGAGTTGATGTCCGAGTGCTATGGGCAAACCAATAAATGTTTATTTACTTTTAGTAGATGACAAACTGTGTGCACACTGATGGTTCCAATAGCTTGCTGGCTGTGCACACACCTATTTCACCCTTGAAGATTGTCATTTATTCTTGTTTGACATTGTATTTCAAATTGTTGCAATCTTAAAATGTGCATTTTCACTAGTGACCATGTTGATTTATACTTTTCAGTTAATGAAGGCTTTCAAGACATCGTCCTTGTGCATTCTATCACCCTTATCACAGTAAAACAATTGCAAAAGTTCTGAGAAAATAATGAGCCGCACACAAATTAATGAGAAGGAAAAGACAATTGATGTAACCAAAATAGAAGTAGTTAGTCAGCAGATCATCCTTACTGCAAAATCATTCTTACTGTATATTGGAGTACTCCATAAGTAATCAGATCCCTTTTAAGTCTATATCCCTCAGAGTGTAGTGACTAACAGCACCAGTTCCATGTTGGTTTACCAGTCTTTATTTGCTTCCAGCATAACACTATTGTCTGATATCATCCCTTTTGATGTGATGTTCTTGCAGTCTAGTTAAAGTTGTAGATTTACAATCATTGCTTGAATCATTTACCAAAGTATAAATACAAGGAGA
Source organism: Megaustenia siamemsis (assembly GCA_032433765.1). Taxonomy (NCBI): domain Eukaryota; kingdom Metazoa; phylum Mollusca; class Gastropoda; order Stylommatophora; family Ariophantidae; genus Megaustenia; species Megaustenia siamemsis. The sequence continues at coordinate 57,702,961 of JAVIAB010000047.1, read as the reverse complement.
GCTGCCTGTCAACCACACACCTTCTATTTTTTTAGAGATGAACGATACACCACCAGACTGAAAAAAATGGTGCACAAATAAAATTTAAAAAAAGAACATGATTGTCAAGTTTTTAAAGTAAAAATGTATAATAGTACTAATAATAATGGTTTTTGTCAAGTTTTGATTGGACACAACCCCCATCGGATTTCTTTAAGATTCCACAGTTATGTTATGTTTAAATTGGTGCTAAATTCAGGCCATTTTTTTAAACATTCAGTTAATTATGTTGAGAAATTCAAAGTGATTGGCAAAAGTAAGTAATCTGACTATCAAATATGGCTCATGTCATGCTTTATCACATTACATACCATGAGCCACATGAGCTGAGCCCCAAAAGCAGTGATTTGCCGCTTTTAATTTATCAACATTTTTACAATTATTTCTGCTAAAAACTTGTAAATCTCTTATTACCTGCTTTTCCGATTTTGTGAATAAATTGTTGCAACAAACTGTGTGTTTGGAATAACAACGATAAAATTAATCAAAATTGATCTAAATTTAGTAAAACCCTTGGTAATGAATATGTTAATAAACTGAGATGATCTCTTAAACTGTTAATATGATGCGTTGTGATTGGTAGAGCTCTTTCAAATTCCACAGTTATATTTACATGGCTATGTTGTTTCCACAGTTATATTTACATGGCTATGTTGTTTCCACAGTTATATTTACATGGCTATGTTGTTTCCACAGTTATATTTACATGGCTATTTTGTTTCCACAGTTATATTTACATGGCTATGTTGTTTCCACAGTTATATTTACATGGCTATGTTGTTTCCACAGTTATTTTTTAAAGTTGCTGTGGTGTATGTTAAATAGTATAGACCCAGCAGTTAAATTAAAAATGTATTAGAATGCTAAATTATTATAGTGTTGAAAAAGAAAGAAAACAACAAATGATTAGAAATAGATATGTATAAACAATAATCCTGTTGTAAATTGATATCTCTCACTACAGAAGAAAGTGAAATGTAGCCTGGTCAATAGTCATTAACTTGGGGTTTTATTATCACACCTTATTGTTTGCATGGATGAATGGCTAATGTGGTCCTGGATAAACAACAGAGATATTTATGGGAGTTATTTCATTGGCTAGCTCACATATCAGCAGAGTTTTACTTTGCAATTGAGTTTACTTTTCTGAAATTTTATCTGTAATTTTAAGGAAACAAATACAGAAAGCTGCATAAATGATCTGTTTCCTGTAAAATCCCAAATTTTTAAAAGAAAATTCAGTACAAATTATGGAAATTCTGTACCTATGGAAAATATGCAACTTTTTGGGTTCATTTCTCATTATTCAGAAACTGCCTTATTTGCTCTGGGGAGCAAGTAACCACCAAAATAAGTGGACTTCCTAGCATAAATTATTTCTAATGGACACCCCCATTTGTTCTTCAGATTAGACACTGTGCAGAAATATAATTCAGTAGATATGCTACTTAAATACTAAGACTTCCCATATCCTAGAAGAAGAAATTCAACAAATTCTTCTCAGATGTCTTTAAATTAACCAACATAAACGTACTAAACAAAATATTGACAAAGTTCTGAAATCACAAAATAAAAGTTAATAATCCAACCTTATAAGTTGTTGATCTTTGAAGAAAAGTTGACATTCCTAGAATTGTGGGATATGACTAGTTTCTAACAAATAAAGTAAGGTAAAGTATGAGACTTGAATTAGCATCTTAGCACGCAAGTTTTCACCCATATGTGCTTGGCTGCTTATCCAGAAGTGTTCAGAGACTTCTGGACAGTGTTACTTTAAGCATTGAAACTCACAATGCGAGACAGCATTCCACACCTTCCTAGAGTACCACCCTGGACCCATTTCTGCCAGCGACTGGGTCAACCGCGAGGGTATATTTTTCCAACCACGAGGGTATATTTTTCCAACCGCGAGGGTATATTTTTCCAACCATGAGTACAATTAACACTGCTTCCAGCAGGAATCAAACACGGGTTGTCAAAAAAGTTGGTAGTCCAGTCTGGTGTTTTTCCCAACTAGGCTACCGAGGCCCCCACTTGTTAACAAATGTAGCAAAGAAATGCCCTTGAAATACCTCTAGATAATAGATTTGATATTTTTTGTTCATTAATATATTTATAAAACTCATTTGACATCTTTAGGAACTAGAGAGCAAGCATAAAGAGGAGCTGGATAAGTTGCAGAAAAGAATCAAATGGTATGCAGAGAATCAGGAGTTACTTGATAAAAGTAGTGCAAAATTGAGGGCAAAGGAAGATGAGATTCACAAACTGAAGATGCGATTGGAGGACTTTAAATCAGAGGTTGGAATAATTTCATCTTGAAAGAGTGAATTAAAGAAAAATTTATTATGTTTGGTAGCAGACATGACTGACAAAATTTAGATTTGGGAGGATTAGTAGAGATTGAAAGAACTTGATTAAATAGATATTCAATGAAAATGGATTGAAGTATTTTAGTCAGCAAAAAAAAAAAGAATGAGGTTATAAGAATTTATCAATTCACAAATGGAATTAGAGTGAAAATGGATAAAATAATGTATATAAGAGAGAATGATTTTATGGCCTGAAGTTGACCAGAGCAGCAGATGCAAAGAAGATACAGGACTTAGAGAGAGACAGGTATAATAAAATGTGGTACAATTGATTCATATGTCGACCTCAATTAAATGCTTTGATTGTATTTAAAATATGAGTAAATACGATAGGAAAATACACTTTTTTGTTGGAAAAAATATGAGGATTCTTGTGTTAGTATATATAGAGCTGTTTATATATGTGTTTATTATAATGTGACTGAGAGAACATAGCTTAAAGATAAGTTATCTTATGTTTTTAGTCAATATGATGCAAGGGCAATTTTTTCGAAGACAAGACAGCAACATTTTTAAAGTAAACAATTAAAGCACTACTTACAGTTTCTTGCTTTTTGTCTTTTCGTAAATGAGACTGAAAATAGGGAAAGGTGAAGATTAAAATAACAAAGTTTGGTCTTGTAGTAACACTTTAATAATCTATTTATCCTGTAGGCTGGCATGAAATTAGAAGAAAATAAGATCAGGGTAAAGGAGAAAGCAGCAGATGCAAAGAAGATACAGGACTTAGAGAGACAGGTATAATAAAATGTGATACAATGATTCATGTGATAGATTCATATCTCACAGTTGTTTATCATTGATCCTTTAGTTGATTTGCTTATTTTTGTCTTCCCAGAAAGATAAAATACACATACTTCTTCTATTTCACATTCAAAGTGGATAGAAAATACTTTAACAAAAACTTTTGTTGTTAAAAATGACATATGGCATCCCCAAAGTCTCCTGACTTTCCAAATCTTTGATATTTTGTTACCGGTGTTAATTACTAAAATAATCATGCATGCAACACTTTAGCTACAAATTTTATTTTTTTGTCTGGTGTTTTTTTATCTGTGTGATATTGAAATCTCTTCCATAAAATATTAATTTTAAGGATGAGTGAAATATATTAAGCTCAGGCCATCGTCATCCATAAGTGTTGTAATAGTAAAGTACCCCTGTCATGCCAAGTGGCGTATAGGGAATATGCAGTTAGTGACCATAAATTTTACAGACCCTCAGCACATGATATTTTGGGGTAATGTGGTCGGTATTACGCCTGTGCCGCTTTACTTTCCCAGAAAAAAATCTGGTACCCATTAAAGGCTGGGTGAACTGAAGCCGTCGGTTGGGATCGAACCCTACCTCTTGTCCTTTGTGGTCCAGTTCACTAACTACTGTTGTATCGCGGCTCCCAAGTACTGCAATAATAGAACTTAAATGCCACTTTTAGAGGGAAAGAAAAATAGCTGTGATCTATTTACCTATTACTGGTCTAACCCTAGATTATGATTTCTATACCTGTGGCTCATGTTGTCACATTTCCATAGTAAAATTACTTCTTTCTTTCTTTTTGACCTTTCGAGCCGTAACCGGCCCATAGGGCGTAGACCAAGATACACCTTCTCCTATATGGATTTTTTGTTCTAGCAGTTTTCTTTTAAAGATATTTTATCAAATCTCGCCATCTGTCTCTGTTCTGTGCAAGCAGTTCTATCTCATTGAGGGAGCCGACTCCTGCTGCTCTTGCCTCTCTCATCAATGTTCTTCTCAGTGTCTCCCTGGGTACCACTTAAATGTAATATTTAGAATTTTGAAAATCAAACTCTCTTTGAACTTATGCTACACAGCAGTATGTAAGACAAGAACAGGTATAGGATATTTCCTGATTTATGGTAAATTTTTAGCCTGAAACTTGACCACATGGTCGTCAAATTCTCCAAAACTATATTTTGAAGCGGTAATTTTTACTACAGAATTGTGATATAGGATTAAAGAACCGCCTTCATGAAATTCCAGGCTGATAGATATTCATTCTTTTCCAGATTGTACAAAGTACCTATTGATTTTTACTCTAGGTCACTATTTGTACACATGCCTGATTTATCTACTTTTAAGTTTCACTTATGTCAGACTAATCTCTCTGTTCTTTGAGTTTCAGAATTGCTTCCTCATCAATGGCTGTGTCATTCTCTGTGACCTTTTTATGAGAGACTTCAGTATTGCTTTCATCAATGGCTGTGTCACTATCTGAACTGTTTATTAGAGACTTCAGTATTGCTTTCATCAATGGCTGTGTCACTATCTGAACTGTTTATTAGAGACTTCAGTATTGCTTTCATCAATGGCTGTGTCACTATCTGAACTGTTTATTAGAGACTTCAGTATTGCTTTCATCAATGGCTGTGTCACTATCTGAACTGTTTATTAGAGACTTCAGTATTTCTTTCATCAATGGCTGTGTCACTATCTGAACTGTTTATTAGAGACTTCAGTATTGCTTTCATCAATGGCTGTGTCACTATCTGAACTGTTTATTAGAGACTTCAGTATTGCTTTCATCAATGGCTGTGTCACTGTCTGAACTGTTTATTAGAGACTTCAGTATTGCTTTCATCAATGGCTGTGTCACTATCTGAACTGTTTATTAGAGACTTCAGTATTGCTTTCATCAATGGCTGTGTCACTATCTGAACTGTTTATTAGAGACTTCAGTATTGCTTTCATCAATGGCTGTGTCACTATCTGAACTGTTTATTAGAGACTTCAGTATTGCTATATTGCTCATATCAATGGATGTGTCACTATCTGAACTGTTTATTAGAGACTTCAGTATTGCTGTATTGCTCATATTAATGGCTGTGTCACTCTCTAAATTGTTTATTAACAAGACAAATCTGAAACAAGTGCAACGTTTGAAATACTTGGGCACAATAATAACATCAGATGGAAGATGCACCATCATCATCATCATCATCATCATCATTGAGTGCCGTCTCCGCAACGAAGGTTGGCTACCATGGAGCGCCATTTTGCTCTATCTCTTGCTTTGATGGTGCAGGTTGTCATCGGTTGATTTGTCCATCTTTTGATGTTACTCGTCCATGTTAATCTTGGTCTGCCTCTGCCTCTTTTACCTTGTATTTTTCCCTCCAGGATCACTTTCAGTAGGCTGTTGTGTCTTTTAACATGGCCTAAGAATCGCATTTGTCTTGTTCTAATTGTGTTCAGAAGTTCTCTTTTCATTTTTAGTTGTTTTAAGACTTTGTCATTTGTTTTCTTTTCCTTCCATCCAATTCTACCTATTCTTCTATATATCCACATTTCAAAGGCTTCAATTCTCTGTTCTGTTTTCTTGTCTAATGTCCATGTTTCAGCACCATATAGGAATATTGAGAAGATGTAACATTTTGCTATTCTTAGTTTTAGCTCTGGTGTTATTTGTTTTGATGTTAGTATGTCCTTCATGACATTAAAATTACTTTTTGCCATTCCTATTCTTTTGTTTATTTCAGATGTACATTTTCCATCACTGGTTATAGTATGTCCAAAGTAGTTGTAGTTCTGAACTGTCTCCAGATCTATTCCTTCAACTTTGATATCCACTTGTGGGTTTTGAGTGGAAGATGCACCACAGAACTAAAAAGCAGAATAGCTCAGGCCAAAATAGCATTTCAGAAAATGAAAAATATCTTATGCAACAGATCTATCTCAATAGAAATGAGAAAGAGAGTTCATCGGTGCTATATAGAACCAGTTCTGACCTATGGAAGCGAATCATGGACAGTAGACAAACAAATGAAAAGACGATTAGAGGCAACAGAGATGGGATTTATCAGAAGTATGTATGTTGAAAGTTCCCTGGACAGCTAAAAAGACCAATGAGGAAGTTCTCAAAGAGGCCAACACAAAAAGGGAGCTCTTAAAAAACATCAGAAAGAAGCAATCAAGATTTTTCAGGCACATCATGATAAGAGGAAAGTTGGAATACTTGGTTACAACTGGCAAAATAAAAGGAAAGAGAGATCATGGACGACAAAGAGAGAAAATACTGGATAGCTTGGTGTCATGGCGTGGAAAACAGTCAACAACAGAACTGATATGATACACTGTGAATAGTAGATTGTGGATAGACGTGATCGCCTACTCCAACCGGTATGGCACATGATGATGATGAGTACCCTCTCATCAGTATCTGAGTCATTCTCTGAACTGGTTATTGATTTTATTTATTCCATTTATATTATTTTATTTATATTGTTTATTATTATAGTTTATTTGAGATTTCAGTATTGCTCTCTCATTGCTGTGTCACTCTCTGAACTGTTTATTCGAGTCTTCAGTAGTAAAAAAAGTATGTAAAAAGCCCTGTCATGCCAAGTGGCGTATAGAGAATATGGTGTTAGTGACCATAATTTTTACAGACCATCGGCACATAATTTTTGGGGTAATGTGGTTGGTATTACGCTTGTGCCGCTTTACTTTCCCAGAAAAAAAATCTTGTACCCATTTAAGGCTGGGTGAACTCGGAAGCCGTCAATCAGGATCAAACCCAACCTCTTGTCCTTTGTAGTCCAGTTCACTAACCACTGAGCTATCGCGGTTCCGTAGTACCCACTCATAAATGGCTCTGTCACTCTCTGAATTGTTTAGTAGAGGCTTCAGTAGTATCCACTTATCAATAGCTGTCTCACTCTTTGAACTGTTTATTAGAAACTTTAGTATTGCTCTCTCATAAATGGCTCTGACACTCTCTGAATTGTTTATTAGAAACTTTAGTATTGCTCTCTCATAAATGGTTCTGTCACTCTCTGAATTGTTTATTAGAAACTTTAGTATTGCTCTCTCATAAATGGCTCTGTCACTCTCTGAATTGTTTATTAGAGGCTTCAGTAGGATCCACTTATCAATAGCTGTCTCACTCTCTGAACTGTTTATTAGAAACATTAGTATTGCTCTCTCATAAATGGCTCTGTCACTCTCTGAATTGTTTATTAGAAACTTTAGTATTGCTCTCTCATAAATGGCTCTGTCACTCTGAATTGTTTATTAGAGGCTTCAGTAGGATCCACTTATCAATAGCTGTCTCACTCTCTGAACTGTTTATTAGAAACTTTAGTATTGCTCTCTCATAAATGGCTCTGTCACTCTCTGAATTGTTTATTAGAGGCTTCAGTAATACCCACTTATCAATAGCTGTCTCACACTCTGAACTGTTTATTAGAAACTTTAGTATTGCTCTCTCATAAATGGCTCTGTCACTCTCCAAACTGTTTATGAAAGATTTTAGTATGTCAGCTCATGGTGATTTACTGGGATGGTGGTTTTTATTCTCCACGTTTGTACATGTTCTCAAACAACGAATACAACTTCAGTCTTCTGTAATAGCTGCAACCTCTCTCTTTGTGTGTGTGTGAGGGAGAGGGAGGGAAAGAGAGAGGGAAGGAGAGTAAGAGAGAGAGACAGAGAAAAAGAGAGATGCAATTATTCCATTACATCTGCCACAGGTGTGGCATGCATCAGAGGTGATCTTATGGGTTTTGCTAGTTATTGTTATTGTTATTGTTATGAAAGCCCCCAGTATCACTGCAAACGAATTAAAATCCATAATTGCTCAACCGCTTGTGCCAGTGGAATCACCCGAATTACTATCTCATCTCCCAAACAAAGAAATGTAGCTGTAGACCCCATCATAGCAGTCTCAGCACGAGCCAAAAGACATAAGGCGAAACAGCACAGAAAGTGAACACATCCAACAGTTCCGTGTCATATGATATCGTCGTAACCAATCAGAATATCGAAACACGATCAAAACGGATGAAACACACAGCTCATGGTGTGCACAAAGCACTTACCTCAGTAGCTCCTGCAACAAGCCGGACTTGTTATATGACCTTTGTAACAGCACAGATTTCATCATACATCATTGAATTAACATTACTTGGCCATTGGGCAGCCAAAATGATGTTTTTGGCAGTGGGTAGGAACTCATTATTTGACATCACAAGTGCCTAAAGTTAGCCTTATCTGAACTGATCAAGATATGTAGACTACAAGATGCTGTGAAATATCATCATGAACTATCATTACAACATTTATCCACTTTTAACCTTACTGTGATTTGAAATGAGCTTACTGTAAATTGAAATGAGCTTACTGTGATTTGAAATGAGCTTACTGTAAATTGAAATGAGCTTACTGTGATTTGAAATGAGCTTACTGTAAATTGAAATGAGCTTACTGTGATTTGAAATGAGCTTACTGTGATTTGAAATGAGCTTACTGTGATTTGAAATGAGCTTACTGTAAATTGAAATGAGCTTACTGTGATTTGAAATGAGCTTACTGTGATTTGAGGGAGCTGTGATAGCTCAGTGGTTAGTGAACTGGACTACAAAGGACAAGAGGTAGGGTTTGATCCCAACAGACAGCTTCTGGTTCACCCAGCCTTTAATGGGTAAGGATTTTTTTCTAGGAAAGAAAACCGGCACGGGCGCAATACCAACCACATTACCCCAAAAATCATGTGCTGAAGGTCTGTAAAATTTATGGTCACTAACACCATAATCCCAATACGCCACTTGGCATGACAGGGGTACTTTACTTTTTTACTTTTACTTTTAACCGTGATTTGAAATAAGCTTAGTGTGATATGAAATGAGCTTACTATGATTTGAAGTATCATGTGGTAGTTAAACAAAAAAAACAACTGATCTGGAGAATGAGAGTGCTTTAAAAAATAAAAAAATTTTCTTTTGTTTAAACTGAGATACAGATATATAGTTTTTCTTAAGGTCAAGGAAATGGAACAAGTGATACGTCGACGCCATCCAAATTCTCTACCAGCATTGATAATGGCAGCAGCAAGTGCTCCAGATTCTCTTGGTGATGGTGGTCACTCCAAAAGTCGTACCATACAGGTCCTGGAGTCTCAGATAAAGAAGTTGGAGAAAGAGCTGGAGTTGAAGGATGAACTTGCCCAGCAAGACCTAAGAGCAGTGGAACAAAAATTCAACCAAGTAAAGGTAATAATTGTGATTAACACAGGTGGTCATTACTGGCAGATGCCATGCCGTTGAACTTTCTTCTTCTTATTCATGTCATGCTGAGTGAATTGACTTCACTAGAAATGCATTTGTGTCCCATGACATCTTTTCTTATTACATTTTTGTCTGTTCTGTGTATCTCATAATTTATTGATGTTAAATTACTCTTCCTGTTTCATCATTTGTGTACTTTTTCAACATTTTCCCAACTTTGTTTATCTTTTTCTTCTTGAAAACATTGAAGAGCGCATTGAAGTGCAATAATCTCCCCTCTCTTTTGTAATTTAAACCCTAGATTATGATACCTATCTGTAACTCTCCCAGTTATGAAACCATAGGAAAAATTACTACCGCTTAAATGTAACATTATGTGCTCTAAAAATAGTAATTTATCTGAACTTTTCACACATTCCCGTGTGTTCACACTCGGCAAAACACAGGGACTTGAACTTCATGGCTCAGATTGATTTATGACCTGAGTTTCACCTCATGGACAAGATGTGTTACAATGTCTATCTGTATGGCAGCCGTAAGTCCATCGGTATGTTTGGCTACCTCATAGCGTTATTCGTTTCTCAAATCACAAAAGGTTGTTTGATGTCTGCTGACAACCAAGGAAAATTCCCTGGTCACAGCAAAAAAAAAAAAGAATAAAAAACTACCAATTTCATGAAAATTGTCTCTTTTCTTTTTGCTTTAAACGATGTATCTCATGATCTCAAAAAAAAAATTCCAACAGCCATGGAAACTAATTAAACACTCAGGGGTTACCGGAAGTGGTAATTAGGAACATACACAAGGGGTCACCTGAAGTGGTAATTAGGAAGATACATAGTGGGGGGGGGGGGGGGGGGCTGTAATGTTTAACCACTGAAAAATGTCAAATTTTGAGAAGTTTGTGTTTTGATGTGGTAATTTTTACGACAGTATTGTAATCTAGGGTTAAAAGGTAGAAAGTGTGGAAATAAATTGAAACAGTATAAAAATAAAGGATAAATGGTGTGGAAATCAAAGTTAAACAGTATAAAATAGAGGACAAAGAATGTTGTAATAGAGGATGCAAGATTTGAAAATAGAGAATATAGAGTGTAGAATTTGGCATATGTGTCAAGGTCAGTTTTAGTCTAACACTGAGGGAAAGGAAGTTTAGCCATTGGTCCAACACTGAGGTCAGAAAGGTCAACCATTTATCTAATGGTACAAATAAAGAAGTTTTAGCTGAGACTAATGATAATCATTCATTGATCTAAGAAGTCTTATTTTAACGCACTTTTAACTCATTAAATTTATTAAAATGTGTGCATGGGATTTTAAGCTAATTATCTCATCATATGCTTATGTTGTTTTAGTTTCAATTTGAAGAAAGGATTGCAGATCTGGAAAGGCAGTTGTCTCTGTACAGCAAGTTTGATGATGGTGTATTCCTCAAGGAACACCCACACAGTCATGCAATGGCATTGGAAAGGGAGCTTAACAATGTTCGTGATCGATGCAAAAAGCAAGTATCTGATATGCAAACAGAAGTGGACAGGGTGACTGCAGAATTGAACAAAGTCAAGAAAAATCAAGAAAGTATGTGAAAAAGTATTTGTCTTCTTTTTATTTTTGTACTCAAAGTACCATTATCATGTCCTAAACAGGCAAGCTCATCCAAGAAATTTTTCTTCTTTTTAGCGTTCACCCATTTTCAGGCGCAGGCGCATTTTATCACTAGTTTCAGAAAAGCCATATATAAATGTTCCTTTCAGCCTTATACATCGTCTTCAACATGGGTAGATTTACTTAACAATTTTACCAGAGCAGATACCATTTTTGCCTACTCTATTCAACTTTTGAAAAGCAGAAATCTTCAACAATCCAACTCACCTCAGAGCCTCAAAGAAGTAAAGACAATCCTGAAGCAAGCCATGGAAATAAAAAGGAGAGAACTGTATATGAAAAAATATGAGCCAGCAGAGCAAGACAGTTTGAAGAAGCCAAGCAGATATGAGCAGACCAAGATTTTCAGACTCAGAACAGGTCACTACAGCTTTAGAGTAATCCTATGAAAAATAGGATTCTGGACTACAACAAGAGATTGTGGACCCAGTTCCAGAGCATTCCTACAGGACTGTATAACTCTTAACATTCTAAGAGTAAAAATATGGCCCACAGGAACAGCCCTGCACAACAAAATATAGAGAACCAGTGAAGACTTCAAACACACCATCTTGTTTGAGGCCAATGCTGGTTTGTCTAAACACATAGCAAAAGCTGCTTGCTGAAGATGGAGTCTCCTATACTGAAGAAATTACAAACTATGTTGATAATAGGCAACAGAAAAATCCTGTTACAGGCTTTGGGCTTTGGGCTTTGGGCTCACTCAGCCTCTGGACATCAGAGATTTTACTTCAGGGAAAGTAGATTGGCTTGGTGTTCAACTGACCACTTCACTAATAACAAAATGGTGTCACCACTTCACTAATAACAAAAATTGTGTCACCACTTCACTAATAACAAAAATTGTGTCACCACTTCACTAATAACAAAAATGGTGTCACCACTTCACTAATAACAAAAATTGTGTCACCACTTCACTAATAACAAAAATTGTGTCACCACTTCACTAATAACAAAAATTGTGTCACCACTTCACTAATAACAAAAATTGTGTCACCACTTCACTAATAACAAAAATTGTGTCACCACTTCACTAATAACAAAATTGTGTTACAGGTGAATGAAAAATATAGGGCAATAACACTGCATTTCTCATATGCCTTAAGACGTGGATGGAATCTTCATTACATTTTTTACAATTTTTTTTTTCAAATAATGAAACTGAGGTGATGTGGCCAAGAGAACTGTGAAAGAAGGATGAAAGCCACACTAAAAAAAGTGGAAAGACAACATCAAAGAATGGACAGATTCAAATTTGCCAATTATCATGCTGCTGTGAAAGACAGAGAGTGATAGGGGATTGGTCGCTGCAACAATCAAAAATGATTTCATGACAGAGATATAGGCAGAACTCTAGTAAAAGAAGTTATTTAATTTGGGGAGCTGCATTTTAAAAATAATATAAGCAGATACAAGTGATGAAAGTATAATGCAACAGATGATAATGGCTTTCTTTGGGTCTTTTTATCTACTGTAAGATGTAACAATTTGTCACACTGTAGACTGTCCTATAATTTTTTTGTAATTATGTTGATCTTTCTTTTTTGCCTTTGAATGTCAAATTCTTCCACAAACTTTTTCTTAAATTTGTACATTTCTCTATGTATTAAATTTGTGTACATCTCTATGTATTATATTTGTGTAAATCTTAGTGTATTATATTTGTACACATCTCTATATATTATACTGCATACATACATCTCTATGTATTATAATTGGTACATCATCAATGCATTATATTTGTGCACATCTCTATAAATTAAATTTGTGCACATCTCTATGCATTATATTTGTGTACATCTCTGTGTATTACATTTGTGTACATCTCTAATGTATTATATTTGTGTATATCTCTATTAATTATATTTATAGGTAAATCTATGTATTACATTTGTGCACATCTCTGTGTTTTAAACATTCACTGTACTGTATATTATCTCCGTTCCCAAAACTGTTTATTCTTTGTATTATTCTTATCTATGCATAAGAAATGGCCACTGTTGCAAACAACAAAAATCACCAGTAAACATTTTTGGGTCTATTTTGTGTATACAGACTTAATGAAAAATGAGTCTCGACAAACAGAAGCAGAGTGGAGACAGCAGATTTTGAGCTTACAAAATGAGCTGAGTGATAGACATCATGATATAGAGATTCTGCAACATACTGTAGATAAAATGAGAACTAGAAACAGTGAGTCTGTACTAAAATAAGAATTATTACTTATCACTTTAATAATGAAATGATATATTTTGTTTCCGTCATATACATATATATATATATATGTCTCGCCATAACTTTCGATCATGACAGTTATTTATCATTTCTGTTATTGACCTTTTGCCAATCTCTTAAACTGTCTGGTATCTTTTCTCTTTGCTTCCCTCTATCTCTTCATCCCTCAATTTACCCAGTTTTTGCAATATATTCCAGCTGTTCTCTCCTCATAACATGGCCCAAAATTATGATTGTTTCTTCCTAATATTGGAAATTATCTCTCTTTCTGCTTTGGCCTCTTTCAGAATATTTTCATTACTCTTCTTAGCTGTCCATGGTATTCTCAACATTCTTCTGTAAAACCACATTTCTATAGACTCCAGTGATTTTCTTGTCTGTTGTCCTATTGTTCATGATTCACTTCCATATGTTAAGACTGGCTCTACATAACATTTAAGAACTCTTTTTCTTGTTTATATTGTCAAAATGGATTGCATAGTAGGTTCCTCATTTTTTGGAAAGCTGCTTTTGCCTAAGCCATTCTGCATCTTACCTCTGTTGTACAGCTTCCATCTGAGGTTAACAAAGTTTCCAAATATTGAAAAACATACATACCTACCTATATATATTAAAAGTGGAAACTTTCGGTGCGTTCCAAAGTGGAGGCCCTATTTACTTTCCATCTATCATGGACCATTGGGTGTAGAGCTGGCAACCTTACACTGAGGCTTACTTAGCGGCAACCCTAGGCAGGGAAAACATCCATGGTTGTAGAATCTTGTGGTGTTACAAGAGAAGATGGATATATTCCAAGTCCGGCTTGTTGCAACAGCTACTGAGTTAAGTAAGTGCTCTGTGCACACAGTGAGCTGTGTGTTTCATCCGTTTTGATCATGTTTCGATATTCCAATTGTTTATGATGAATGATGATATTGTATAGCAGGGAACAGTTGGCTATGTTCTCACTTTCTGTGCAGTTTTGCCTTATGTATTTTGGCGTGTGCTGAGACTGCTATGATGGGTACTACAGCTACCTTTCTTTGTTTGAGAGATGGGTTAGTAATTCTGATGATTCCACTGGCACAGGCGGTTGAGCAATTATGGGTTTTAATTCGTTTGCAGTGATACTGGGGCCTTCCACAACCAAAGAACCAAAGATGGACATATGTCGGACATCTGCTGAGAAGATAAAACAAGAGAATTAAACAGGCTCTTTTATGGAAAACATTTGGATACAGAAAAAGAAGAAGACCTAGAGAGACACTGAAAAGAACTCTTATAAGAGAAGCAAAGTTAGCAGGCATAAACTCATTAGATAATATCAAACATCTCGCCTAGAATAGAGATGGGTGGTGAAAAATACTTCAAGCCCTATGTAATGTCTAACGGCACAGGAAGGACCGAGATTAAGATATTAAAAGCATCAGCTATGTTGCTTTTCATGCTTCTGAAAAATAAAATTGAGCGCTAAAGGATATATTTGAGACTAGGCATTGCCTTTAGCAACAGTGTAGTAGTTATATGCTTGCTTGCTTGTGTACGCCTGATGACTAAGGGAATACATCCCTTCATCATACGTTCTTAAAAGGACATTACTTGGCATGTATACGTTGTGTTGTGGTTTGCATTAAAACTGTGATATTTGTGCCTTAGGGCCCAACACATCTGACTTCAGCATGTTATTTTTGAGCATCAGGTTATCTTCCCTCTTTCAATCCCTACTCACTTGACCAGCCTAACAACAGCTTAGTCTGTTTCTAGAGGCACTGCAAAGAGGTGGAGTAGGGTCTGGATGATTCTGGTTTATCACTCCTGGTGCAAGTCATCAGCTGTGTGTTGCTGACAGCTCTCAGCTCTGCTGCTGTTAGGCACCTGGCCTTTGGATAGTTATATCAATGTATAATCAAAGAATGCAGCCTTTCGGCATAGATAAAGTAACAGACACCATGGAAGTTCACCCAAAATCCCATTATCACTGACAGAGTGCATTTAAAACAAAGCACACACACTCAACAAAATCAGCAGCTGGAGAAAGTTAATTAAAGACCTAATAATCGGGACTTGTTTAGAAAAATATTCCAGTTGGAGATACATTTTGTTACAGCCAATTGATATAAATAATTATAATGTATGTCTGGTGTGTTGGTGTGGTGCCTTGAGCTACCAATAGATGGTGTTGGTATGCCAGCAGCATGAATAGGAACCTGGGAAACAGTCTAACAAGATGGTGGCACCCTTGCAAAAGTGTGAAACCTTTATAGATTCATCATCAGATGAGAATTCAGTACAGTGGCAGGTGTATGAGGCATACACAAGTATATGAATGGACTGAGAAGTTGAAGATTGACATGACTAGTGTCAAGGATTCTCTTCAACTGAGGAGGTGAGGAAGTGCAGGGGACAGTCATAAAATACAACATTGCAGTCATAGAAAACGTAGTACAGGAAACCTGTGTATCATTGTCAAGAAGGTGGCATTAGTGTTGAATCAGTTCATTGAATCATTCATTATGAACTAAAGTTCTGAAAAGTGTGCATAGTGGGCACCAAAGCAGCGGTGCTTGAGTGGCTAAAGAGTTATTTTTCCATGTTATCTACTTGCTTGTCAAATGCTGGTGAAAGTAGATTGAATTATAGGTGTTGGGGAGGACTATATTAAACAGTAATAAATAATGTGATCATTTCAGTGTTTATAATAAATATTCTGTTTACATTGAACACACCCTGTAAAAACATTTTGTAACAGATGACTGATATACATATTTATAACAGAAAACAACTCATAACAGCTAATTGATTTAAATATGTATAATAATTATGTTCACTGTAAAAATGATAACATTCATAATGTGGGTGACGGGCATGACTTTTAAGAAGTCTTCCATCATACTTCTCTAGTACATTGTGTGCAAAATTATATTAATTTATAGTATGTATTTCTTGCTTCATTTTGTGAATTTTCTATTTTTTTGCCATTCACCTTAAATAGATGAATTTTTACATTTTTAATGAAATATCAGAGCTGAAAATAAAAACTATACAAAATTCAAATTGATTTTTAATTAAACAATTTTGGAGCTAGGCTAGTTATATGTCATGTTGTTTTGAGAAAAGGATCCTAGCCAATAATAAACAAATTTATAAAAATACAATAATTAATGTGAAAATATTCTCAAGCAGTAATAATGTCATTTTAAAACTGGACATAATGAACAAAAGTGAAATAGAAACTGGTTCAGGAAAAGTCAAGCTCTAGTGCTGCAGTGTGCCACAGAGCACATTTCATTCCCTTATCTCATCAGCTAATTGGTATCTTAAACTTTATTATATCAAAGGTAAAAAGGGCAATGCTACTAAGGTCACTGCAGTGACCTCTGAGAAACAACCCTTCTCACAAACTTTCACGAAAAGAGACTATGAGCCTGGAGCATTTGAAGATGGTGATTTGTCAGCATTGCTCTTAGAAAACCAGCAACTGAAGACCAAGTAAGAAAGCAGATAAAATGAGAGAATGCTGGAAGAAAACACTTATTGAGATTAGACATAGTCTTTTATGTTAACTTTAATATATAGAGCCACTAGTTTTTTCCCTCTGATATGTCGATTTATGCAGTTTTTCTATTTGTGCAGTTAGAAGGAAATACATGAAGTGATGACAGGAAAACACAAGAATTAGTCAGACCATATGTTGATAAGAGATTTTTGGGTTATCATTATAGCTACTAGGAAATGGATTTCAGAGGAAAAGTAAAAGAGAGAAGGACCAAGAACAATTTCATGAAGAACAACTGAGTCAGATAGGCAGTGTGATATGGACTTGGAGTACCCAAGAAGGGATAATTATGGACTATGCAAGGTGGAGAGATTTTGATGTTGCTCTGCAGGATGTAACAAAATATCTAGAACAGCGACTGATTTGTCAATCGAGAAAAGAGAATATATAATATATATAAATATATCATGATTTTAATCCTAAGGCAATTACTGGAGAGTATATATATATATATATATATATATATATATATATATATATATATATATATATTACTCTATGATTAAAATCATAACAATATATATATACTGTCAACCTTCCAGTAATTACCCTATGATTAAAATCATAACAATATATGTACTGTCCACCCTCTGGTAATTACCCTAGGATTAAAATCATAACAATATATATATATATATATATATATATATATATATATATACTTTCCACCCTCTGGTAATTATCCTAGGATTAAAATCATAATAATATTCACAGACACATTTCATCTACAGCTTATCTTGTTATATAGATGAATGATTCTAACATTGAATATTTATTTCCTAATATGTAAATATATTTTTTGTTTGTAACTATTCATTAAGCTCTTACTATAGATCTACAAATGAATGACAAGCATAACATTTATCTGATAGAAGAATCTGATGTTGGGTGTATTTATCATGAATTAAATATACTCAAGCTATTGTCTTTTCAAGCTAAGAGCAATTCAGAACATAGTACCACAGATGTGTTAAACAAATTGATTATTTACTACAAGCACAAGCTAGAGGTAATCCAGTAAACAGAGCCTCAGCTACAAGCACAAGCTAGAGGTAATCCAGTAAACAGAGCCTCAGCTACAAGCACAAGCTAGAGGTAATCCAGTAAACAGAGCCTCAGCTACAAGCACAAGCTAGAGGTAATCCAGTAAACAGAGCCTCAGCTACAAGCACAAGCTAGAGGTAATCCAGTAAACAGAGCCTCAGCTACAAGCACAAGCTAGAGGTAATCCAGTAAACAGAGCCTCAGCTACAAGCACTCCAAAGGCAATCCTGAATCCAAAAGAGATTCAAATATAGAAGTTACCGATGACAATGTTTACTATTAATTATCAAATGGAAGTCAAGAAAAAATTCTTGGTGACAAACGATTAAAGTACCAACTGTATTTTTGTTTATTTTATCAGGTCGATCAGCTACAGTTGGAACTGGATCAACAAAGAGTGGACCTGAGGCGGTCACTGGCAGAAACAGAGTCTGTGGCCAGACAAAACAGAGAGCAACTTGAGCACCAAGTAAGAGGCAGATATCTGTGTTAAGTACATTGTTTATGTCTAGCTTAATGTATAAATGTATTGTATCAGCATCACAGATGCTCAATAGATGCACTTACCCTTTAAAGTATCTCAGCGTTAAGCAGTATCGAAATTATCTTCCCTGACACTTCATTATTTTAAACTACAATGGCTGAGTGATTAATACAACTGTTACTTACCCTACTCCTAGTTCATGTTTCAGGTATGATTTTTTTTTCTTCCTTGATCGGCATAGTTTTGTTGTTCACCCAAACTCTGGAAATTGGTACTAGAGATTTTTTTTTAAGAATATACTGTGACCTGGAATGATACTGATTACATGATCCATAAAATATGGTGTTGGTCATTGAAAATATGGACAGTTAACACCATTTTCCCCATATGCTGAAGGTGTGGAGGATACCTGTGTTCACTACTTTCACTTGAGACTGACAGGGTGACAGCGTGTGCCATCAAGCTAGAGACAGGGTGAAATTGTGCTCCATGGCAGCCAGTCTTTTATGTGAAGATGGCACAAAATGATGGTGATGAGTAAAAAACCTCAGTTATAGAGTAGCTAGTGTGCTTGCCCACTGACTATAAGAGGGTTCGGTTCACAAATGTGGCAGATTTTTAGTAACCAGTATAGCTTCAGAGTACAACCCCTTATGGAAGTGAGTACCAACCACATACTCATAAATCTAAAGATGGTATTTAAAAATATGGACACCAACACATTTCCATAAATGCCATTTATTTTTGTAAATGCTGCATGTGCCATAAATGCACTTACCTTTATAATGGCAATCCTTACCTACTCACCCTTTATTTGGCACCTATAATCTTACTGAAACCTCACATTTTCATAGCTTGTATTTTTTTTCTATTATTGTTTTTGAGGGTTCATATTTCACAGGGATATTATAATACGATTAAAAGTGTGCATAGTTGTCAAATATTTATTTTTAAATTCCTTGATTTACCTTGGAAAATTCTTTTTAGTCTTGTTAATGTGGTTGCTACGTCCTCATACTTACTCTTTGTTTAATACATACAATTAAGATAACGTCTTAAAAATGTTAACAGATTGATGTATTGAGGAGTAGTCACCAGAAGGAAATGCATAAGCTTTTAACAGAACAAGCACTACATTCATCATCATCAAGAGTAGCAGAGTTGCAGAGCACATGTGATACCCAAGAGGTAGGTAAAAGTTGCCCAGTACCAAATAATATATAATGCCACAAATGACCTCATCTTAGCATTTAAAAGTGAGGTAGCCAGTGTTTTCATTGAAGTCTTGACCTTGCCTAATTGTGATATTCATGTCACAGTTGTTTGTTTTCATCTGAAAGTTGTATTTTAGTTATAAGCTTGGAAGTTTTCCAACATTTATGGATCATGACATTCTGACCCTAACACTTTCCCCTCATTCTTAAAATTGATATTTCATGGGAGTGGCTTCAATTTATGACATCATACACAAAATGTACAATTTATAACTAACATCAATTTTTATGTGTGAGTTATATTTAAGTAGCTAATAAAAAGTAAAGAGCCCCGTCATGCCGAGTGGCATATAGAGAATATGGTGTTAGTGACAATCAATTTTACAGGCATTCAGCACATGATATTTGGAGTAATGTAATTGGTATTACACCCGTGCCACTTTACTTTCCCAGAAATAAATCTGTTACCCATTTAAGGCTGGGTGAACCCAGAAGCCGTCGACCGCGGGTGGGCGGACGGACGGACACGTGCTGTGACCTGATGTTAGACCTTTCCAGTTTCTAAAAGTAATAATAAAAATGCTTCAAGCTAGTACCCAAAAAATAACCTAGATACACATTTTTAAAAAAAGCTGTTTACTTTCTTACTTTCTTTGGTCAAGTCATGAGAAACAAAAAAAAAACTCTAAAATATTGTAAACACAAACAGATAAAGGAAAAAGAGATGAGGAAGAGAATATTAAACAGCTTAACAGTGTGACATGAGAAATGAATCAGTAGCAGTGATAAGGATTGTCAGAGACAGAATATGTGACGAAATATCGTCTTGGACATCTGATGATGATATTACTTTTTAAATAACATGCATATAGTCACAGTCATTTTTTTCCTCACAATTAAATTCTAGTGTATAATCTATTCTTATATGTGAAGAGTCCAACCAATGATATGTCTCAACTCTCAACAAAAGGAGATGTATTTAAATGTGGACATATACTCAGAATGATTCATAGCAGAATCCCCATTCAGAAACTTAATAAGACACTAGATGGCTTAAGAAAGATAAACTTAAAGAGGCCCTACAAAGAACCACCAAAAAAAGAAGGGTCAGATGTTATATGTGCAAGATCTGTGCAATATCTCAGATGGAGAATAATAATTCTGCCCTATATATACAATATATAATACAATATATATAAAAGAATAGTGACACTGTGACCTTCCAGGCATGTCGTAAGAGGCGACTAAGGAGGTTGATCGATGGCTTGACAAGCTGTCATTGTAAAAAGTATTGTTATGAAAACAGAGCCATAGATTTTGGAAGCAGTGATCTCTGCAATATGTGACATTTTGGCACGCAAGGTTTCTGTTTTTAAAATTGTGGTTCTGCCCTATGTGCCATCTCCGGCTCGAAAGGACAATAGATAGATATATACACTGTGTTTGGGCTGAAGAATCATGATGGTGTATAATTCATTGACTCATGTATATGATTTATTTCTGTTAAAAAAATTATTGACTGAATGATGTTTTATTTATATTCTGTTCTGCATTTGGGAACATCAATTTGCAAATGTAATCACACATTGCAGGTGATGATTCGCCATCTACAAGCACAGCTGAAGAAAATCTCAAGTGAAGCAGAGCAGCTGCCACATCTGAAGGAAAGAGAATCTCATCTACAGAAACAGATTGATGATTTACAAGAGAAACTCAAGAAAGCCAAAATGGTGCAAGCTCCAGTATGTTTATTAATGTTTTTTAATCTTCCATAATTTATGTTTCATATATTGGGCATAGTCATCAGCATCATCATGTGCCGTACCGGTTGGCGTTGGCGATCATGTCCTTCCACAATCTTCTATCCACAGTGCATCGTATGAGTTCTGTTGTTGACTGTTTTCCATGCCATGACACCAAGCTATCCAGTATTTTCTCTCTTTGTCGTCCGTGATATCTCTTTCCTTTTATTTTACCAGTTGTAACCAAGTATTCCAATTTTCCTCTTCTCATGATGTGCCCTAAAAATGTTGATTGCTTCTTTCTGATGTTTTTAAGAGCTCCCTTTTTGTGTTGGCCTCTGAGAACTTTCTCATTAGTCTTTTTAGCTGTCCA
Source organism: Megaustenia siamemsis (assembly GCA_032433765.1). NCBI lineage: Eukaryota > Metazoa > Mollusca > Gastropoda > Stylommatophora > Ariophantidae > Megaustenia > Megaustenia siamemsis. Next base: position 57,681,236 of record JAVIAB010000047.1, on the reverse strand, counting down.
GGGAACTTTCAACATTCTTCTGAGAAACCCCATCTCTGTTGCCTCTAATCGTCTTTTCATTTGTTTGTCTATTGTCCATGATTCACTTCCATAGGTCAGAATTGGTTCTATAAAGCATCGATGAACTCTCTTTCTCATTTCTATTGAATTATTGGGCATAGTATCACTATCTAAATCATTTAGTTGAAATAATCTAGGTTAGGGTATACCGCACTAGTTCATGACTGGCTATAATGTCCTGACTTCATTTTTGTATGACCATCTCCAACTGGAGGAATATATAACACCAGCTAGGAGACCATAGGATGGTCTATTAAAAACACAAATTTTAAAAAAATCGAAACCATGTAAAATATTCATAGGAGACAAATAATAATAAATGACTATTATTATGGAGCGAGACTTCCGAGGCGATAAATCTGTTAATCATTTCAGGGGAAGAAGTATGTTTACAGCACTCAGAAAAAAACCCTAGATGAGCAACAACAGGAAAAAAAAAAAAGAACAATAGATGATCTGAAGCAGGATCAAACCCGTACTTCTCAGCACAGCACCTTGCTACAAGAACCAAACGCTAGAGCACACTGCCAACTCAGCTGCCTAAAAAGATAGCTATCATTGGAGATGTGTTTTACGCAATGATTACACATATGTGAAAGACATCACAAATGATAGCTATCTTTTATTTTTATTTATTCCATTCACTCAGTAAACCAGGAGGGGTACCCTGTTTGCTGTGTCTGATTTTGCTAATGACGTCCTGGTCTGTGCTTCCACAGTGGAATGGGTTGAGCTTGCTTTTCTGACTTAAATTTCTGCCTTTCTCAATTATGATGACACATGGATAGTGATTACTTGCGTGGAGTCCCAGTACACCCCACTTGCAAACTGGTGCGAAGGTGGAAGACACCGGTGCCAGGTCTATGATACTATAAGAGTCCACTGTTCGAGGAGTCATTCTGATTGCCCTTCCATTATTCAAGCACACTAAATCGGCCAACACCAGTGTGTTGTCTAGGTCTTTTCCCCGCTTATTGATTATGGCTACCCCGCTGGTTACCTCTAGCATTAAGGTCTCAGCAGAAAACTATGTTCTCCTCCTTCAACACAAAGAGATTCTGCCATCGTTGTGTGTCCATTTTCCAATTACAGACATTGTCATTTACAACCTCAAAGGACCTGACTGGAGTCTGCACCCTAATCGCATGTAGCTGCAATACTTCACTGTCCCATGCAGACATATCAATCTCAGCTGCCATCATGTTGTTTCTCACAAGGATGGCCTGTCCAAGGTGTTGTCTATTGTAGAAACAGTTAAATCCAAGGGCAATAACTGTCACCATGAAGTATTTCTTGCAAATCATTATATTGGCGCCGCACAGTAGCTTATCAAGAATGGGCAGTCATTGATTACTGGAGCACAGTTCCAGTATGTAACGTGCACATACTTTAGGCCTAGCCTCTCCCACTTTGACCATTTCTTACACATTCCGGCATCTGTTTCATCATCATATGTGTCATTGATTTCGTCTTTGAACATCTAACTACTATCTGCCGAGGATGGTCTAGACCTATGTGCACTCACTCTGTCGTAGTCCAAAACCCATTTCCACCTTAAAGAATAGCTATCCATAGTCATACAGTTCTTCAACACATGGATACAACTTGAGCTTCATATATTTCACAGAAAAATCCTCATTCAGAATCACACAACATGAAAATTACACTTTAAGATCCGGTGAAAAGAGTACCACCATCCTGTAATAATTTGTCAGAGAAATTTCATTTATAATGAACACAAGATGAAAAATACGATCCTTCACCAACCGTCAAAAATAATGCAGCCATCGTGTGAAACATTGCAAACGGGAAAAACATTTATTGAATGGTTTTTAGTACCTTTATGGTTGCCAAAAATGCAATGAGGTTACTTTTTCTGTCCAATGACACATTCAGTTATGAAGGTTACATGTTATTGTTGTTTATGCATGAATCGAAACACGGAAGAGTTCTTAAATGTTATGTAGATCCAGTCTTAACATATGGATGTGAATCATTGCAATAGGACAACAAACAAGAAAATCACTGAAGGCTGTAGAAATGTGGTTTTACAGAAGAATGTTGAGAATATCAAGGTCAGCTTAGAAGAGTAATGAAGATGTTCTGAGAGAGGTCAAAGCAAAAAGAGAGCTAATTTCCAATATTAGGAAGAAACAATCCTCATTTTTTGGCCATGTAATGAGAAGAGAACAAATAGAATATATTGTAACAACTGGAGAGGGAAGCAAAGAGAAAAGATACCAGACAGCTCAAGAGGATGACTTTGGCAGAAGGTCAACAATAGAAATGATAAATAACTGACAAAATAGAAAGTTGTGGAGAGACATGATCACCTACACCAGCAGGCCCAGTACTTGATGATGATGATAGTATTTTAATTTTTTCTTTAGAATGGTGTTAATAAGTCAAATATATTTAAATGTTTAAGTCCTTTAATATGTCTTAGTTGCTCTTTTACATTGTTCAAAGTATCATATGAATTTTTCTATAGCATTTTGTTTCAAATCAATCAATTTTCTTCCTTGCTGTTTGCAAGATTGTCCATGATTCACAACTATATTTTACTTTCAGGAAGATACATGCCACCAGTAATATAAATTTTACTGCCTTGCTGGTATTGTGCCTCATGTTCTTCATGGTATTTAACTTTTGAGTTATTTTGCGTTATTTGTAAAATATATACTTACGTTGCATTGATAAAAGTAAATATATAATTATATATAACTGTAATATTGAAAAGTACAAGTAATTATACTTACGTTAATTAGGGGATGCGCCACTTTGAGTCTTTGGAAGAGAAACTCACAGACCTAGTTCAGCGGCAACGGAAGCGAGAATCTGAACTTGATTTGGTAGTCAAGCAGAATCAGCAGATATGTCGAGCCGAAATGGAGGATGAGATAGAGAAATGGAAGCAAATTGTTGTTGCTAAGAATCAGCAGGTTTGTATTGTCTCCCATTCTTCATGAAATTTAAGAATTAAGTATTCTGGATAATGAAAGTCCAGCTTTTTTTTTTTTGGTTCCTTCGAAATGGTATCTTTAAAACCTCATGTACGATTAATTATATAGCTGGGCTTATGACTTTGTTTAGTTTTATGATTCTTGTAACTAAGAACTGGACATATCAGGCTGAATTAAATCTTAAATAGAATAAATCCCATCCATCCACACCAGCGCAGAAACTGCCCACTTCCTTTTTTATATCATGGAACAAAGATTACTTGAATGCTTTGGTTTAAAGAGGAAAGATAAGATCTACTCCAGCCACAACTATCTAGATTAAACATTTTTTTAAAAATTCTACTTCAAACAAACTTTAATTTTTATAGATTTGCAATGCTGCCATGATTAGTAGAACAATATATATAATATTATATAAATGTAACATATTATACTGAAAAAGAAATTAAAGAGGAAAAAAGATTAAAGTTTTGTGAAGAAAACAGGCTGATAATATGTAACACCTACTTTGAGCAAGAAAAAAGGAAAGTATACATATGGAAAAGCCCTGGAGATAAGAGGAATCAAATAGATTACATAATGATAAAAGGTCAGCGTCAAGAAATCCAAAACCTATTCAGGAGCAGATATTAACTCAGATCACAATCCTGTAATGATTAAAGTGAAAGTCAAACCAAAGAGAAACAAATAAAACACTAATTCGCCAATAATACTGCTTGACATGGCAGCTTTAAATAGAAAATGTGTTAAAGATACTTATACATTACATATGTTATACATAATACTTAATATTGAAAGGAAAAATACAAGGTAAAAGAGGCAGAGGCAGACCAAGACTAACATGGACGAGTAACATCAAAAGATGGACAAGTCAATCTATGTCAGCCTGCACCATCAAGAAACAGAGTAGAATGGCAATCCAAGGTAGCCAACCTTCGTTGCGGAGAAGACACACGATGATGATGATGATGATACATTACAAGTAAAAAACACATATCAAAAGCTGCTAGAAGAAGGGATTGAGCAGTACAGAGGAGATAATCCAGATGAAAAATTTACAACCAAATGGCAATGCATAAAGAAAAGCATACAAGAAACTTGTGACATCTTACCCAAAAACTAAAAAAACTGAAAACTTAAATGGATGACTGACGCCATCTTGGAAAAAATGGAAATAAGAAGACAAGAGAAGAACACTGACCAATATAGAAACATAGATAATTAAATATGCAAATTGTGTAAAAATGTAAAAGAAGACTGGCTCTACTAAAAATTTGTAAAAATTGAAACTATGGAAAATAAACAAGATTTAAGAGGGATACACACAGACATGAAGAGGATGACTTGTAAAAATAAGAAAGCCACAGAAAATTGATGTATTGCAAACAAAAAAGAAAAAATGTTAACAAACAATAAAGATATAATCAACAAATGGCAAGAATATATAACAGAATTATTTTATGATGAAGGGAAAAGAAGCCAACTATAAAATGTACATCAGGCTATAAAATCTTAAAATCAGAAGTGGAAAAAGCTATACAAACAATGAAAAAGGGAAAAGCTGCAAGACCTGACAATACACACATAGAGATGATAAATGCATTAGAAGATTTTGGCATTGAAGTGATCACAGACATATGCAACTACATATACCATACAGAATACATATCAAACGAACTAAAAACATAAACTTTCATTGCATTGCCTAAAAAGAATGGTGCTGTTAAATGCAGTGATTTTAAAACAATAAGTCTAATGAGCTATGTAACAATAATCTTGCTTAAAGTTATACAAGGAATGATGCAGATTAAAATCAATATGGAATTAGTAGAACAACAATTTGGTTCTAGGAAAAACAGTGGGACAAAAGTAATCATATTCTGCATGAGGATATTAATTGAAAAGTACACAGAAGTAAACAAACCAATATATGCTTGTTTCATAGACCACACCAAAGCTTTTGATAGAATACAGTCATTCCTCGCTACTTCGCGGTTCATTTATTGCGGCCTCAGTACATTGCGGATTGTTCAAAAATTCAAAATTGAGGAATTATTAAAAAAAACATTATTTTATGTATGTTATTTATACTATTAATATTTTATTTACATGTTTGAAACTATTCTTTAATGTTCTAATGATAACATATGTACTTATATGGTTTCATATACACTTATTGATATTATATATACACAAAAAATGTACGTATGTTAAAAATGAGAGGGTGACACTACTTCGTGGTTTTACACTTATTGCGGCCGGTTCTGGTCCCTATTAACCGCGATAACTGAGGGATTACTGTACACCATAAACAACTTATAGAATGCCTAAAAGATATACATCGGATGACACAGACGTACAATATGTAATTTATACTAGGAGCAAACAGCAGTAATAAAATATAATAACAAAGCGAACTCTACACCTAATGATATAAAGGGAGGAGTAAGACAAGAGTGCATACTATCACCAAAAAAAAAAAAAGTGTAAAGTACCACCGTCACGCCAAGTGGTGGCGTATAGGGAATATGGTGTTAGTGACCTTAAATTTTACAGACCTTCGGCACATGATTTTTGGGGTAATGTGGTCGGTATTACGCCCGTGCTGCTTTACTTTCCCAGAAAAAAATCCGGTACCCATTTAAGGCTGGGTGAACCCAGAAGCTGTCGGTTGGGATCAAACCCTACCCCTTGTCCTTTGTAGTCCAGTTCACTAACCACTGAGCTATCGCGTCTCCCTATCCTATCACCAAACTTGTCATAATATTTAGTGTAAAATTAGAATTTGATTATAATGTTAACATTCCTGGGTAAAATAACCTAAAATAATTGTGTTATTTTGTTGCAGCTGCAGGTTTTTCGTGCTGAGCTGGATTCTATCTTAGAAGTTTTAAGAACATTGCAACGTCAAGGTGTAACGTTACCAGTTGGAACTCTCTATAGTTGATGATTGATGAGTTGTTACAAACGAAAGAAAGAAAGCCCCATCATGCTACATGGTGGCATATAGGGAATATGGCATTATTGCCCATATTTTTTATAGACTTTTAACAAACCCTCAGCACATTTTTGGGTAATGTGATCAGCATTGCTCCAGTGCTGATTTTCTTTTCAGCGGCAGTTTTCTTTTCCAGAAAAATCAGTACCTTTTAACGCCGGATAAGCCTGAAACCTGTTGTTCAGGATAGGACTTGACTTCCTTAATAGTCTAGTTCACTAATCACTGAGCTACTGCAGCTCCAGCAATAAAAATGTACTGTACTATTGTTATGATCCAAGTACTAAATGTTTGATGGCTGAAGTATGTGGCTCCATCTTCTGCTTTCGCCTGACAACTACATCTCATCATTGCCCACTATTAAAAGGATATTAGATTGATTTACTTGTGTTATGGCTTACATTAAACTGTGATTGTGATATCGCTACCTTTAAACTCAATGCATTTGACACAGTATTTTTGGGTGGTTCCTTCCCTCTTTGATCCCTACTTGGTTGATTAGACTGTTTCCAGGTCCACCCAGGGAAGGTGGAATAAATAAATTGATCACTTCTGGTTCACAAACCACAAAGTCGACAGTTAACTAAGAATTTCAGATCACTTTCAACCCAAGCAACATCTGGAGTGCCTAAAATGTATGATTTTTTTCTCCTTGTCATCTTCTATGAACAGCTGGAAGAATTTCCTGTGTCCTTGTTATGTAGCATTTGCTGTGCTCGTCAAAGAGTTACAAAGGAGAACAAATTTCATATATTTGGAACAGTAGCTGACTTGCAGGGGATATTGGAAGATGGAAAGGACACATCTTGCCACCAAAGCCTTAAAATCCTTCCCTTTGGATTTTCTACTTCAGTTTGCTGCTATACATGTTATAAGATCTTCAAGCCTTGCTAAGATCTTTCTGTAGGGCTACAGTATCAGGCAAAAGAAGATAAAGCATTATAGAAAGAGGTGGAAAGACATCAGAGAGAGGGCAGGATTTACCATTGTTGTTGTTGTTGTTATGGATCCAGTGACCTTTGAGCTGATGCCCTTCTGCCCAATGCCATGTAGTAGTATCTGCAGGTATTTTAAGTTCTGCTGTTGTTCCGTACAGAGTGTTCCATTTGGAGGGTCTTTGGGGAAATAGTGTTGTTCTGATGTCAGTGAGCTCTGGACATTGAAACAGGTGGTGTTCTACAGTTTCTTGTGGGTGATCACAGAGTGGACATACTGGGGTATGGTTTTGTTGTATTCTATTAATGTGGTTATTTAGCATAACATGTCCTGTTCTCAGTCTGAAGATGGTAGTTTGGTCTCTTCTTGTTAGGTTGTTGATGTTGTCTTGTGGATTTCGTCTTGCCATATATTTAAAAAGCCCTCTCCCTGTTTTCCCTAAGGCCTATCCATTCAGCCACTCCTCCCTACTGTTGGAGTTTATGACTTGTTTGGCTGTGTCTAGTGTGATGGATGTATGTATCTGTGTCTGTTTGGATCCTCTCTTAGCTAATGTATCTGCCTTATCATTTCCTGGTATATTTGAGTGTCCTGGGATCCATTGCATTACCATCTTATGTTATATGTTTCAATGAGTTTGTCTGTGTCTATAATAAGCTGTGTGAGTTCTGTTTTGTTCGTGTTGTTATTTACCATTGTTACATCTTAAAAAGCAACTTTTGATCATGAATTTTAGGAAGAAAAATTGTGAAGATTGTCATCAAGAGTGCTCTAGCAACCACTAAAGTTGCATGATTCTGTAGGCACTGATCTGAGAATGGTCCTTGTTTGGCTTCGGTAGCGGTAGTAAGTAGCTGTGCAGCCATTCCTCCTTAATCTGGCCGCTCCGAATACTGGCATTAAATTCATTGGCCAGTTTTATCAAGTCTTAGTCAGCTAAAGCGCCTATGTCATCATACCGAACACCATCTGGACCAGGAGCAGTGTTGTGTGACCTTTTAAGTGTCGTGCGAATGGTATCGGTTGTGATTGTGAGGTCTTCTTCCAGCCCTACATCCGTACACAATTTTGACAGCGATCCCCGTATCCTCATTCTTACAGCCTCATTTCTTTGGTCCGTCTGCTCAATGTAGCGGGCAAGCAGGCCTTCCCTTTGCTCTCATCAGATTTGTGCCATATCCGGCCTGTGCTCTGAAAGTCTGGTATGGCTCTGTGTCGTGTTGTGCCATTCATGCCCTGATTAAAGCGCCAAAATGTAGCTAGCGATTATTCTGAGAAACATTTTTACATAATTCATCTCATTTGGAATCTTTAGCCTGCTTAGCGCATAGTTTAAAGTGCATCATTTTATGGTCGACCTCTACTTTCAGACGCTTCAAGAGCTCAGGTTGTGTTCTTCCATTCTTTCTGGCTTTCAGCCATGTCTTGGCCGTTTGTCTCTTGCTTCGCCAAGCTTCCTCACCTTCTACGTTCCACCAGGGTGTCTGCGTCCATCTCTCCTGCCTCCTACGAGGGGAGCTCTGTTTCCTATATCTGATTTTGCTAATGACGTCATGTTCTGTTTTCTCGTAGGGTATGTGTGGAGCTTTCTTTTCTTTTACTCCAACCACACTTTTTTTTTGCACAATCAACACGGAGAAGGGTCAAAAGGGTAGAACAAAAATAAACTTGTAGAGGACATGTGTTAACAGAGATGAGAAAGACATGAAGCGATCTTACGAGAATGGAATCAAAGTGAGCGACTTGGAAAATGTTTGATGACCTCACTAAAAATGGATCCTACATTTAGCTATTAGGTTCATCTTCCAGGAAACAAGCCTTGCATTATTGTTCTTCCCAACCCGCTGTGTCTTTTGACGTGGCCATAGTATTTTCGTTTCCTCTGTAGAATGGTGTTTACAGCCGAGTTCGGAGCCATATACTCAGATGTCCCCCGCTGTCTAGAGGCAAGATATCGACTTCTGGACAAGAAGGTCACTGGTTCGATTCTCACCACAGTCAGTTGTAAAATGTATTTAATGACAACAGAAAATCAAATCTGATTTCTTCGTGGCTATACAGCTTTGTTTTCATGCCTGCTCTCTGGAGATTGAAATCTGATGTCTAGCCCTCTTGCATAACGGCGTAAAATGGAGGCCCCGTGTGCTTCATGCGCACGTTAAAGAACTAACAAAAATATTAGGCCGAAAATAGTTACTGCCCAAGGAAAATAAATAGGGAAAAAATCTACGAATGAAACGGTAAAACTTTCAATGATAAATTATAACATTGTCGGCGTATTATCAACTGTCAGGTTCCTAGCAGTTCTATCTCTTCGTCGGTTTTCGGGGATAATACAGTGCATCAAAACGGGCTGGTTAACAGAAGCTAGGATAGCCATGTACCCTGTTGTGGTGGCTCTTACTGATATAGAAGACCTAGTATTTCAGTACTTCTAGGCTGGATTAGTAGTTTTTCCAACATAGACAGGAACTAGACGAACCCAAACTTTTCCAGCAAAAATTGAGAGATTGTCAAGAAAGCTATTACGACCAGCAACATCAATGAGCAAAAGTGCAGATTGCTCTTTTAGCAGTAAGTCAACAACAATAACAACGTAAAAATGAATTTTTAGTTTTAGTAAGAGTTTTCTCTAGGCCACCAATGTAAGGAGCTGTTACAGGACAAATAGGCAGGACTTGGCAGGACAAACAAGACGGAGAAGATAAACTGACCTGACTGGAAATATTGAAGATGTGGGAGGTAGAGTAGAGGAAGGGAGATGGGTAAGGTAGAAGGAAAGATTAGGGGGAGGGAGGTATAGACGGCAAGGAAGTGTAAAGTAGAAGGAAGGGGGAGAAGTAGGAGGTAGGGTAGAGTAGGAGGAGGTCGGGGATTAAGGAAGAAGGATGGTTGTGGGTAAGGTAGGGTAGAGTAGGAGAAATGGAGGATTAGGGAGTATAAGAAGGTGGAGTAGTAGTAAAGGGTGTGGGATAGAGGGTAAGGAAGGGTAGAGTATGTGGAAGGGAGGGTTAAGGGTTAAGATAGTATAGGAGAAATTGAGGTTTAGGGGGTACGGTAGGATAGATTAGAGGGAAAGAAGTTAGGGGTAAGGTTAGGTAGGGGTGAAGGATGGTTAGGGAGAGTTGTGGGAAAGGAGTGTTAGGGGAAAAGTTAGTGTAGTGGGAAAGGAAGGTCAGTGGGTAAGGTTGAGCAGTGGGAAAGGAAGGTCAGGGGGTAAGGTTGAATAGTGGGAAAGAAAGGTCAGGGGGAAGGTTGAGTAGTGGGAAAGGAAGGTCAGGGGGTAAGGTTGAATAGTGGGAAAGGAAGGTCAGGGGGTAAGGTTGAATAGTGGGAAAGGAAGGTCAGGGGGTAGGTTGAGTAGTGGGAAAGGAAGGTCAGGCGGTAAGGTAGAGTAGTGGGAAAGGAAGGTCAGGGGGAAGGTTGAGTAGTGGGAAAGGAAGGTCAGGGGTAAGGTTGAATAGTGGGAAAGGAAGGTCAGGGGGAAGGTTGAGTAGTGGGAAAGGAAGGTCAGGGGGTAAGGTTGAATAGTGGGAAAGGAAGGTCAGGGGGAAGGTTGAGTAGTGGGAAAGGAAGGTCAGGGGGTAAGGTTGAGTAGTGGGAAAGGAAGGTCAGGGAGTAAGGTTGAGTAGTGGGAAAGGAAGGTCAGGGGTAAGGTTGAATAGTGGGAAAGGAAGATCAGGGAGTAAGGTTGAGTAGTGGGAAAGGAAGGTCAGGGGGAAGGTTGAGTAGTGGGAAAGGAAGGTCAGGGGGTAAGGTTGAGTAGTGGGAAAGGATGGTCAGGGAGTAAGGTTGAGTAGTGGGAAAGGAAGGTCAGGGAGTAAGGTTGAGTAGTGGGAAAGGAAGGTCAGGGGGTAAGGTTGAATAGTGGGAAAGGAAGGTCAGGGGGAAGGTTGAGTAGTGGGAAAGGAAGGTCAGGGGGTAAGGTTGAATAGTGGGAAAGGAAGGTCAGGGGGAAGGTTGAGTAGTGGGAAAGGAAGGTCAGGGGGTAAGGTTGAATAGTGGGAAAGGAAGGTCAGGGGGAAGGTTGAGTAGTGGGAAAGGAAGGTCAGGTGGTAAGGTAGAGTAGTGGGAAAGACGGGTTTAGGGGGTAAGGTAGGGTAGCGGGAGAGGGGTTTGTGGATAATGTAAGGTAGAGTAAGGGGAAGGGGAGTTGAGGGGGTAAGGTAGTTTAGAGTTGGAGAAGGGAGGGTTAGGTAGAGCAGGGCGGAGAGAGTGTTAGGGGGTATGGTTCGGTAGCGTAAGGGGGTGGGAAGGTTGGAGTAATGTATGGTAGAGGAGTGAGGATTAGGAGTTAAAGTAGGGTAGACTATTGGGAAGGGAGATTTAGGGAGTAAGGTAGACAAGGGTGAGGAGGGTTAGGGGGTAAGTTAGAGTAGAGTAGGGGTGGAAGGTTTGGTTGGTAATGTAGGGTAAGTGGTAGGGTGGGTTAAGGGGTAAGGTAGAGGAGACGGCAAGTAGGGTTTGGGAGAAGATTAGGGTTGGTGGAAGGGAGGGTTACGGGGTAGGGTTAGGGGGTAAGGTATTGTATGGGGAGGGAGGGTTATGGGGTAAGGTATTGTATGGGGAGGGAGGGTTATGGGGTAAGTTAGGGTAGGGAAAGGGAGAGTTTGGTGGTAAGGTAGGGAGAGTATAGGGGAGGGATGGTTAGGACCTGTCTCTTTGTCCAGTATCAACTCCTTACATTGGTGTCCTAAAGACTGGTTGGCTGCAGAGCTAAGTCCACAGGGCAGGCCTCAGTCACCGCCGTAACAAAGCTAATAAATATAACAACTCCTTACATTGGTGTCCTAAAGACTGGTTGGCTGCAGAGCTAAGTCCACAGGGCAGGCCTCAGTCACCGCCGTAGCGAAGCTAACAAATATACTGATATATTTATTATATGATACCGCTGATACTTCGAGACAATGGTATAACATGTACAGCGCGGACCTCCTAGAATGCTTCCAATACCAAAATTAAAGGAACGTTTTCACGTTGTTGTTGACTTAATGACACGAGGACAGAGTGCACTTTTGCTCGGAGTTAGTCTGGTTTAAGACGTTTGAGAAACTACTAATCCAGCCTAGAGGTACTGCAATACTAGGTCTTCTATATCATTAAGTGCTACCACAACAGGGAACATGACGATCCAAGTTTCTGTTAACCAGCCTGTTTTGACGCAAAGTATTACCTGAGAGAACTGACGAAGAGGTAGAACTGCTAGGTCCCTGGCAGTTGATAGAATGCTGACACTGGTATTGCGGCGGCAGGTCGGAGTCGCTTAACCAACTATTTTACGAAGCCCATTTAGTTTCCATAGTCTGGCTGTCTAGTAGTAACTTGTTATTTTTCATTGGTCGGTGACTTTGATTATTATTTTTTTTTTTTTTACATATCTAGAGATGTCTGGAGGGACTCTTTTTTTCAGACAGGTAGCCGTGTACTCAGGTGTCCCCACCATACAGGCAGCCATATACTCAGATATCACCCGCCATACAAGCAGGCGTAAACTCAGGTGTTCACTTTCATACAGTAAGTGATACACTCAGTTATGCCTCAACATACAGGCAGCCACGTACTCAGATGTGTCCCCCCCCCCCATATAAGTATAATATACTCAGGTGTCCCACAACATGCAGTCAGATATTCTTTTTTCAGAAGAACTCTCTTTTTGGTTATCATCGAAAATATTACTGTTTCTTTCAGTAGATTTGTTCATCTATTTCTTTTCCATATGCAGTAACAATTTTCGGCCTAATCTTTTTATGTTGGTTCTTTAACGTGCGCATCAGCCACGCGAGACCTCCGTTTTACGCCGTTATGCAAGAGGGCTAGACATCGGATCTCAGTCTCCAGAGAGCAGTGAAGAAAACAAAACTGTAAAGCCACGAAGAAATCAGATTTTTTTTTTTTTTTTAGACTTTCAATAAATGTTACTACTGACTGTGGTGGGACTCGAACCAGTGACCTTCTTGTCCAGAAGTCGATATCATGCCTCTAGACCACACAGCGGGGGACATCTGAGTATATGGCTCCGAACTCGGCTATAAACACCATTCTACAGAGGAAACCAAAATACTTGATCCACGTCAAAAGACACAGTGGTTGGAAAGAACAATTGAGTTATTTGCGGGTCATCTTTTTTGTACTCCGAACATGTCCATAGGTGCTAAGATCCCCTCCTCACCAATTCCTGCAGTGTCCAGCGACTGACGACTCCAGTTCTATGTTGGTTGATAAGTCTTCTTACACGGCCACTAAGTTTCTCATTTCTGGCTGTGCCCATCTTAACTCCCATTTCCATCATCCGTAGAAGTGACGTGGATCTGTGTTTGTCGAAGTCCTGTGCTCTTCCCACATCTCGGAGGGCATTGATGATATCCGCCCGATCCATTGGTTGCCCGTCCTTAACGACAGCGCAGCTAGCCAAGCTGTCCGCACTTTCAATTCCCCGTACTCCCACATGTCCAGGGACATAGACAAAGGTGGCCTTACGTATTTTGGATTTCTGCGACTCTACCCATTGCATGCGTACAGAGCCCGCCTCCCCTTTTTTTAATCATGCTCATCGAATCACTCAGTATACATGTGTGGGTGTACTTTTGTGACTCTAACCATTTGAAAGCCTTGGTCACTGGTATCGCCTCCATTGTCATGCTACTCATGGTCATGACGTAGGCACCACTGTCTTCCTTGACAAATCTGCCTGCCGAGCGTGCTGTAAATTCCTGTGCACTTCTTTGGTGTCGTCTTACAGATCCGTCTGTATAGATGACTGCATCTTTCTCATCAGTGTTATCGCAGATGAGACCGTTGACCTCAGCATTAACCACGACCGGGTTCTGTTCCCTACTTTTCCTGTCGAGTGTGACAATACACGAGAAAGCCCCCTTGAATGACGTAGGCACCGGTATCCACTTCTCACCAACGCTGATATTGGTAAGCCCACAGACCTGTTTGATGACATCTTCTGCTCGGCCCACCCATGATTTGCCTCATTTTAACCTGGCACCTTTCCCTGCGTTGAGCACGTGGTGCAATGGATGCTCTGTATCTGTACTAATCTTCAGGAATACTCGTGGTCTCCAAATTTTGATTCTGTCATCCATGGTTGGAAAGTCAAGAAGATGTCTCATTGCTACACAGGGAGTGTCCCTCGTACATCCAGGATAATGCGCATGGCTTCATTTTGTTTTTCTCCAGCCTATCAATTTGATTCGTACTGACGGTAAGAATTGCCAGGGCATACTCGATTCGTGCTAGGACTAATCCCTGGAACAGAAGAATAAGTAGCCTGTGCTCGATGTTGGCAGCTGCCAAGACCTTCAAGGCGGCTAATCCTTTGCGGGATTTTGTTATCACATGGTCGTACGTGGTCCCGAAAACACAGGCTGCGATCAAACTTAACTCCGAGATATCATCAACTTGTCCCTGGTCACCTCACCAGCTCCCATTCGTACTACCGGTGTGGTCGTATTAACAATATGATTGTTAAGGGAGAACTATGAAACTGATGCTTTATTAGGATTAACCAAGGCACCTGAAACACCACACCAGGAAGAAATGCGATCGAGTTCGTCTTGCATTGTGGAGGCGAATTCCCGTCTGTCTCTTCCCTGTCGATATAATAACAGAATATCATCAGCAAAAGTCATAGTTCTTCCTCTCCCATCCAGTTGTTGTTCCGTGATCGCTATTGTGTACACGTTAAATAAAACTGATGACAATGGTGAGCCTTGTGGCAGCCCTGGACAAATGGATGTTGGCTCAGAAGACCAACTGCCACATCTGAGTATCCCCTTCCTCTGAAACAGTGCCGCGGCGGTCCATCTAATGAGGAAGGGGTTCACCGCCAGTTTGAGGAGCATATGCATGAGATATTCAAATGGTACCCTGTTGTATGCATCCTCCAGATCTATAGCAGCAGCACATGTCTCCTCTCGTCTGTGGAAGCCTTCGAAGACGGCATAGGCAAAGACTGCCGCATTGAGCCATGTCTCTTTGTTATATCTATAACCTCCGAGTGTGGGTGGGAATACGCGTTTCTTTTCAAGGTGACAGGTGAGGACACGGGCAACTATTATCACCAGCAGCTTGCCCGCAGTGTTCTACATTGTGATGATTCTGTAGGCGCTGATCTGAGAATGGTCCTTGTTTGGCTTCGGTAGCGGTAGTAAGTAGCTGTGTAGCCATTCCTCCTTAATCTGGCCGCTCCGAATACTGGCATTAAATTCATTGGCCAGTTTTGTCAAGTCTTCGTCAGCTAAATCGCCTATGTCATCGTACCGAACACCATCTGGACCAGGAGCAGTGTTGTGTGACCTTTTAAGTGTCGTGCGAATGGTATCGGTTGTGATTGTGAGATCTTCTTCCAGCCCTACATCCTTACACAATTTTGACAGCGATCCCCGTATCCTCATTTTTGCATCCTCATTTCTTTGGTCCGTCTGCTCAATGTAGCGGGCAGGCAGGGCCTTCCCTTTGCTCTCGTCGGATGTGTGCCATATCCGGCCTGTGCTCTGAAAGTCTGGTATGCCTCTGTGTCGTGTTGTGCCATTCATGCCCTGATGAAGGCGCCAGAATGTGGCTATCGATTTTCTGAGCAGACGTTTTTACATAATTCATCCCATTTGGCATTCATAGCCTGCTTAGCGCATAGTTTAAAGTGCATAATTTTTTTGGCGACTTCTACTTTCAGACGCTTCAAGAGCTCAGGTTGTGTTCTTCCATTCCTTCTGGCTTTCTGCCATGTCTTGGCCGTTTGTCTCTTGCTCCGCCAAGCTTCCTCGACTTCTACGTTCCACCAGGGTGTCCATCTCTCCTGCCTCATACGAGGGGCGAAGTGTTTCCTATATCTGATTTGCTAATGACGTCATGGTCTGTTTTCTCGTAGTGGAATGTGTGGAGCTTTCTTTTCTGGCTTTTATTTCTGCTTTTCTCAATTAGGAGGACACATGGATAGTGATCACTTCCGTAGAACCCCAGGGCACTCCACCTGCAAACCGGTGCGAAGGTGGAAGACACCAGTGCCATGTCTATGACACTATCAGAGTCCCCTGTTCTAGTGGCCATTCTTGTTGTCCTTCCATCATTTAAGCACACTAAATCGACTGACACTAGTGCGTTCTCTAGGTCTTCTCCCTGCTTGTTGGTTATGACGTTACCCCACTGGTTTCCTCTAGCATTAAAGTCTCCACAGAAAATGACGTTCTCTTCATCGAACTCGAAGAGATTCTGCTATTGTTGTGTGTTCACCTTCCCATTACAGGCATACACATTAACAATCACGAAATGAACTGGGGTCTGCACCCTAACCGCATGTACCTGCAATTCTGCATTGTTCCACACAGACATATCAACCTCAGCTGCCACCATATTGTTGCGCACAAGGATGGCCTGCCAGGGGTGTCGTCTATTGTAAAAACAATGAAATCCAGGAGTACTTACTGTCCTGTCACCAAGAAGAGTTTCTTGCAAAACCATTATATCGGCGCCGCAGAAGTTGCTTATCAAGAATGGGCCGTCGTTGATTTATTGACCCACAATTCCAATACGTAACGCGCACATACTTTAGGCCTAGCCTCTCACACTTCGACAGTTTAATGCCACCACGCTTGCCTTGTCGTGTTTTCCTCTTCGATGTTGTCGTGTGGGCTGCATCTGAATACTTACACTTACCGCCGTCATAGATGATTTTGTCGCTGAACGTCGATGCTGTGGATGGTCTAGACTCACGAGCACTTACTCAGTCGCAATGTCCAGAACCCGTTTCCACTTTATAAACTGGCCAACTTCAGTAAATAGCTCTGCAGCACACGGATACACTGTGAGCCTTTAACAAATTAAATGAATTAAGCGTCCTTGACGGGAAGAACAATAATGCAAGGCACGGAAGAGTCATCAGTGGCATACCAAGATAAAGGCATAAAGAGACGTTGAACATGACAACAAAAGAAGTGGGAAATCCAGCTATGATACAGAAATTCTGTCCAACACAATCTGTGATGAATGCAACGTTCTGCAAATATGCTTCCTGATGATGATTGCTGCAATTAGTTCAGTGGGTACATACTTTCAAAACCAAATCTTTACCATAACACACTCTCCAAAGTGGTGGAAAATTGGCGTTCTTACTTGGAACGCAGTTAATTCAGTGATATTGTATTGATGTAAAACATAGAGAACAGTGAAAAATATTCACGAAGTACGAGAACCTCATCTTTTAGATGCTTCTGTAGAATACTTCTTCTTCTTCTTCTACCTTTTAGCTCCCAGTGGAGCATAGGTCTTCGACAAACACTTTCCAAGTCGTTCTGTTTTTTGCAATTCTTTTAAGATCATTCCATGTCTTCCCCATCATCTTCATCTCTGCTTCGATCTGTCTTCTCCAAGAATTCCTTGGTCTTCCTCTTTGTCTTTTCCCCTGTGGATTCCAAAAAAGGGCCTGTTGTGTAATACTCTCAGTTGACTTCCATAGTGTGTGTCCTATCCATCGCCATCGTCTTCGCTGTATCTCTTTATCCACTGGTATTTGACCGGTACATTTCATAATTCCACGTTAGTTACTTTGTCCTGCCATTTCCATCCCTTTATTCTGCGCAAGCATCCATTAATGAAAGTCTGTACCTTCGTGATTGTCAATTTTGTTATTCTCCATGTTTCACAGCCATATAATAGGACCGACTTAACATTTGAGTTGAAAATTTTAATTTTTGTATTTAGCCTAATTTCTTTGGATTTCCATATGTTTCCCATTGCAATGAAAGCTCCTCTTGCTTTTGATATCCTTATTTTGGTATCATTTTCTGTTCCTCCCTCTTTATCTATATTACTGCCCAGATATATGTAAGATTGTACGTCTAGTAGAGGTATTTCTCCTAGTTTTATTTGGTTATTGCCAACTGCATTAATTCTCATAATGTTGGTCTTATCTCTATTAATCTTTAGTCCTAGCTGTTGTGATCTCTCATCTAATATACTCATTTTATCCTGCATCTGTTGATGGCTGTGTGATAGGAGAGCTATGTCATCAGCAAAGTCTAAATCATCAAGTTGTTTGGTCAGTGACCACTGGATCCCATTTCTGTTGTTTTGAGTTATTTTCATAATCCAAGCTATGGCCAGTAGAAAGAGAAATGGGGACAGAAGGCATCCTTGCCTTACTCCTGTTCTTATTTCAAATGCTTCTGTAAGCTGTCCTTCATGCACTACACTACATTTTGTTCCTTCATACATTGTTTTTATCAGGTTAATAAACTTTATGGGGATTCCGTAATGACTCAGCAACTTCCAAAGCATTCTTCTGTCTAAACTATCAAATGCCTTTTCGTAATCTATGAATCCAATATAAAGTGGGGATTTTAGTTCTAAACTTTGTTCAACTATTATACGTAGAGTAGTTATTTGATCAGCACATGACCTGTTCTTCCTAAAACCTGTTGTTCATCTCTCAAGTGTTTCTCTATAGCCTCCTTTAGTCTCTCCAGAATGATTCTGCCTAATATTTTTCCTGGCACTGATAGTAGCATAATTCCCCTATAATTTGTGCACTCTTGTAAACTTCCTTTCTTTGGTAGTTTGATCATATAACCTTCGCTCCAGTCTTTAGGTATTTCTTCCCTCTCCCAAATTTTATCCAATAGATCACGTAACATCTTGGTAGAGGTGTTAATATCTGCTTTGATGGCTTCTGAAGGAATTTCATCTGGTCCTGTGGCTTTACCATCTTTTAATAGTTTGATGGCTTTCATTATTTCTTCTTTGCTTGGTTTTCCGCAGTTAACGTGTAACTCTTCTTCTGCTGGTAGTATATCTGGAGGATTATTTGAGCCGGGTCTGTTCAAAAGTTCTTCAAAGTGCTCTTTCCATCTCTCCATTTGTTCCCTTACATTACTAAGCAGATTTCCTTTCTTATCTTTGATAATGGCGTTGATCTGTTTGTATTTTCCACCTAATTTCTTTGAGCGTTGTACAGTTCTTTCATATTCCCTTTATTTGCTGCTTCTTCTGCCTCTTTTGCTAGTTCATCTATATATTTCCTCTTATCCCTTTTAATGCATCTTCTCACTTCTTTGTTCACCTCTGTGTAAGCTTCCTGTGTCTTGGCTTTATTACTTCTTGTTTTGCTTTTATTTATGTCTGCTTTCTTGTTCTTTCTTTCTTTAATTTTATCCAGGGTCTCTGCTGTCATCCATGCCTTATCCTGGCGTTCTCTTTTACCCAGTGTTTCTTCGCATGTCTCTTTCCATATATTTTTTACCTGTTTCCAATGATCTTCTATATTTATTGTATTTTCTAGTTGTTGGAGGACTTGGTATTTGTTTGATATTGTGACTGCGAATTTATCTTTAATTCCTTGTTCTTTAAGAAACCCTACATTGAAATACTTTCTACCCTTATTCGTTGTAGTATACCTTTTTAATTTAATTTTAAGTTTGGCTAACAGAAGATGATGATCTATATACTTTTACATCCTGTAAGGATGACTTAAACTTATTATTAATACATATGTGATCAATTTGATTTTCCGTTCTATGATCTGGTGACACCCATGTAGCTTTGTTTATTCTTTTATGTTGGAATATAGTTCCTCCTAGGCTCATTTGATTAAGGGCGCAGAAATTCATAAATATCTCTCCATTCTCGTTTATATCTCCAAGTCCATGTTTTCCCATAATCTCTTCGAAGCCTCTGTTGTCTGATCCTACCTTAGCATTTAGGTCTCCCATCAAGATTATAATATCCTTGGCTCGTCTTGAATCCATCTGACATTGTAGCTGTTTATAGAAATCATCTTTAATTGAATCATCCTTATCGTTGGTTGGTGCATAGCATTGTATAATGTGTAATTTTTTTTTGTTATTGGTTGTTTTAAATGTTGATCTCACCAGTCTTGGTCCCACTGCCTCCCATTCTGTTAGTGTCTTCTGTGCATTCTTTGATAGCATTATAGCTACTCCTTCGTTATGTTGTGCTCCTGGTTCCTGGTGTCCTGATGATAAAATCATCTCCCCTGTATTCAGTTTTATTCTCTCCACTCCCAGCCATCTTGTTTCACTTCTGAAAATTTGCGTCCTTACTTGCAACGCAGTTAATTCAATGATATTGTATTGCTGTAAAACATAGAGAACAGTGAAAAATATTCACGAAGTACGAGAACCTCATCTTTTAGATGCTTCTGTAGAATTAACAAATCTAAATGGCAAACATTGAGTTCGTGATGGGAGAATGGGTGGTCCGGAGGTAAGATGTCGGTCTCTGGACAAGAGGTTCAGGGTTCGATACCCATGGCAGACGGTGGGAATTTTTAGAAAAATGGAATCCCTGGTGGTAGAGAGATCGATGTCTAGCCCTCTCGAAACACAGGAGGTCCCGTGTGCACTCGCACGCCTTAAGAAACTAACGGCAGTGAAACTTTGAAATAAGTAAAGCAAAGAAGCAGCTCTTCAGGCCAAAATTGTGAAACAAACCTTCTCATCCATGCTGAACACTGATGTGTCAGTCAGAAAGGCGGAGATATT
Organism: Megaustenia siamemsis; assembly: GCA_032433765.1. Taxonomy (NCBI): domain Eukaryota; kingdom Metazoa; phylum Mollusca; class Gastropoda; order Stylommatophora; family Ariophantidae; genus Megaustenia; species Megaustenia siamemsis. The sequence goes on along the minus strand of JAVIAB010000047.1, from coordinate 57,660,777 downwards.
GCGACGTTGTCGTGAACTAGCGACACGATGCTGGGTCACCTAAAGGGTGATCGCTATGAAGAAGAAATAGGGAAGGTACCAGACAGATACCAGTGGTCAAATATTGAACAAAGTTGGTGGATCTGGATAGAATGCAAACTGCTGAGGTTTTAACTCCACCCACACTTTTTTTTTGCACAATCAACACGGAGAAGACACAAAAGGGTAGAACAAAAATAAACTTGTAGAGGACATGTGTTAACAGAGATGAGAAAGACATGAAGCGATCTTACGAGAATGGAATCAAAGTGAGCGACTAGGAAAATGTTTGATGACCTCACTAAAAATGGATCCTACATTTAGCTATTAGGTTCATCGTCCAGGAAACAAGCCTTGCATTATTGTTCTTCCCAACCCGCTGTGTCTTTTGACGTGGCCATAGTATTTTCGTTTCCTTTGTAGAATGGTGTTTACAGCCGGGTTCGGAGCCATATACTCAGATGTCCCCCGCTGTCTAGAGGCAAGATATCGACTTCTGGACAAAAAGGTCACTGATTTGATTCCCACCACAGTCAGTTGTAAAATGTATTTAATGACAACAGAAAATCGAATCTGATTTCTTCGTGGCTATACAGCTTTGTTTTCATGCCTGCTCTCTGGAGATTGAAATCCGATGTCTAGCCCCCTTGCATAACGACGTAAAATGGAGGCCCAGTGTGCTTTATGCGCACGTTAAAGAACCAACATACAAATATTAGGCCGAAAATAGTTACTGCCCAAGGAAAATAAATAGGGAAAAAATCTACCGAATGAAACGGTAAAACTTTCAATGATAAATTATAACATTGTCGGCGTATTATCAACTGTCAGGTTCCTAGCGGTTCTATCTCTTCGTCGGTTGTCGGGGATAATACCTTGCATCAAAACAGGCTGGTTAACAGAAGCTAGGATAGCGATGCACCCTGTTGTGGTGGCTCTTACTGATATAGAAGACCTAGTATTTCAGTACTTCTAGGCTGGATTAGTAGTTTTCCAACATAGACTGGAACTAGACGAACCCAAACTTTTCCAGCAAAAATTGAGAGATTGTCAAGAAAGCTATTACGACCAGCAACATCAATGAGCAAAAGTGCAGATTACTCTTTTAGCATTAAGTCAACAACAATAACAACGTAAAAATGATTTTTTTAGTTTTAATAAGTGTTTTCTCTAGGCCACCAATGTAAGGAGCTGTTACAGGACAAATAGGCAGGACTTGGCAGGACAAACAAGACGGAGAAGATAAACTGACCTGACTGGAAATATTGAAAGATGTGGGAGGGTAGAGTAGAGGAAGGGAGATGGGTAAGGTAGAAGGAAAGATTAGGGGGAGGGAGGTATAGAAGGCAAGGTAGGGTAAAGTAGAAGGAAGGGGGGATTAGGGAGAAGGAGGGTTAGGGTAGAGTAGGAGGAGGGGGGGGGGGTTAAGGGAGAAGGAGGGTTGTGGGTAAGGTAGGGTAGAGTGGAAGGAAGGGGGGATTAGGGGAGAGGGAGGGTTGGGGGTAAGGTAGAGTAGTAGGAATGAAGGAATAGGGAGTATAAGAAGGTGGAGTAGTAGTAAAGGGGGTGGGGTAGAGTAGGTGGAAGGGAGGGTTGGGAGGAAAAGGTTCTGTAGAGTAAAGGGGAGGGAGGGTTAGGGGTTAAGGTAGTATAGGGGAAAGGGGGGGGGGTTAGGGGTTAAGGTAGTATTGGGGGGAACGAAGGGTTAGTGGGTAAGGTAGTATAGGTAGAATGGAGGGTTAAGTGGTAAGAAAGTATAGGGGAAATGGTGGGTTAGGGGGTAAGATAGTATAGCGGAAATGGGGGGTTAGGGTGTAAGATAGTATAGGGGAAACGGTGGGTTAGGGGGTACGATAGGGTAGATTAGGGGGAAAGAAGTTAGGGGGTAAGGTAAGGGTGAAGGAGGGCTAAGGAGTAAGTTAGAGTAGGGCTAATGGTCTCCCTGGGAGTAAGGTAGAGTTGTGTGAAAGGAGTGTTATGGGAAAATGTATAGTAGTGGGAAAGGAGTGTTAGGGAGTAAGGTAGGGTAGCGGGAGAGGGTTTTATGGATAAGGTAGGGTAGAGTAGTGGGCGGAAGAGTTATGGGGTAAGGAAGAGCAGGGCGGAGGTAACATAATGGGGGGGGGGGAAATTAGGGTAGAGTAGGGGGAGGGGAGGGTTGTGGGATAAGGTATTGTATAGTAGGGGGGAGGTTGGATTAGGGGTAAGGTAGGGAAGAGGTATGGAAGGTTAGGAGGTAAGATAGGTAGAGTAGGCGGAAGGGGGGGGGAGGGGTTAAGGGTATGGTAGATTAGGGGGAAGAAGGTTTATGGGGTAAGGTAAGGTACAGTAGGGAGAGGGTTGGTTAGGGGGTAAGGTAGGTTGGAGTTGGAGGAGGGAGGGTTAGGGGGTAAGGTAAGGTACAGTAGGGAGAGGGTTGGTTAGGGGGTAAGGTAGGTTGGAGTTGGAGGAGGGAGGGTTAGGGGGTAAGGTAAGGTACAGTAGGGAGAGGGTTGGTTAGGGGGTAAGGTAGGTTGGAGTTGGAGGAGGGAGGGTTAGGGGGTAAGGTAAGGTACAGTAGGGAGAGGGTTGGTTAGGGGGTAAGGTAGGTTGGAGTTGGAGGAGGGAGGGTTAGGGGGTAAGGTAAGGTACAGTAGGGAGAGGGTTGGTTAGGGGGTAAGGTAGGTTGGAGTTGGAGGAGGGAGGGTTAGGGGGTAAGGTAAGGTACAGTAGGGAGAGGGTTGGTTAGGGGGTAAGGTAGGTTAGAGTTGGAGGAGGGAGGGTTAGGGGGTAAGGTAAGGTACAGTAGGGAGAGGGTTGGTTAGGGGTAAGGTAGGTTAGAGTTGGAGGAGGGAGGGTTAGGCGGTAAGGTAAGGTACAGTAGGGAGAGGGTTGGTTAGGGGGTAAGGTAGGTTGGAGTTGGAGGAGGGAGGGTTAGGGGTTAAAGTAGGGTAGAGTATCGGGAAGGGAGGGTTATGGTAAGGGAGAATTAGGGAGTAAGGTAGGATAGGGTGAGGAGGCTTAGGGGGTAAGTTAGGGTAGATGGAGAGAGAGTTAGTGGGTAAGTTAGAGTAGAGTAAGGTGTGGAAGGTTTTGTTGGTAAGGTAGGGTAAGTGGGAGGGTGGGTTAAGGGGTAAGGTAGAGTAGACGGCAAGTAGGGTTAGGGTGTAGATTAGGGTAGGTGGAAGGGAGGGTTACGGGGTAGGGTTAGGGGGTAAGGTAGGGTAGATTATAGGGGAGGGATGGTTAGGACCTTTCTCTTTGTCAAGTATCAACTCCTTACATTGGTGTCCTAAAGACTGGTTGGCTGCAGAGCTAAGTCCACAGGGCAGGCCTCAGTCACCGCCGTAGCGAAGCTAACAAATATACTGATATATTTATTATATGATACCGCAGATATTTCAGGACAATGGTATAACATGTACAGCGCGGACCTCCTAGAATGCTTCCAATACCAAAATTAAAGGAAAATTGTCATGTCGTTGTTGACTTAATGACACGAGGACAGTCTGCACTTTTGCTCAGAGTTAGTTTGGTTTAAGACTATGTTGGGAAACTACTAATCCAGCCTAGAGGTACTGTAATACTAGGTCTTCTCAACATTCGATCTTGACAGTTATTAATCATTTCTGTTGTTGACCTTCTGCCAAGCCATTCTCTTAAGCTGTCTGTTTTTTTTCTCTTTGTTTCCCTCTATCTCTTCGTCCATCAATTTTTCCAGTTGTTACAATATATTCCAGTTGTTCTCTTCTCATTACATGACCAAAAAATGATAATTGTTTCTTGCTAATAATGGAAGTTAGCTTTCTTTTTGCTTTGACCTCTCTCAGGATATTTTCATTTCTCTTCTTAGCTGTCCATGGTATTCTCAATATTCTTCTGTAAAACCACATTTCTACAGACTCCAGTGATTTTCTTGCCTCTTGTCCTATTGTCCATGATTCCCATCCATATGTTAAGACTGGCTCTACGTAACATTTAAGAACTCTTTTTCTTGTTTCTATTGTCAAAAATGGATTGCATAGTATCTTCCTCATTTTTTGGAAAGTTGCTTTAGCCTGAGCCATTCTGCATCACACCTCTGTTGTGCATCTTCTATCTGATGTTAGGAAGGGTGACCAGCATGTGGGAATTCACAGAAGAATAACTAATCAACACATCACTTGAGTAATCAGTCTCCACACACTAAGCGACAATCTGGAGAGGAGATTTGAACACTTAGGACATGTATAATATGCAGTGGAGATGATTCGTCGACCTAACAAAACTAATTCTGTGATATCAGCAGTCACGTTTTTCATGCAATCAAACTACTTTTGCATTTATTTATGTAACAGAAAGAGAGTAGTTTCATTATATGTTTGAGAAATCAACATTTTAAAAAATCTTTTATAGAAAGGGACCTGAATTTTAAGCAACCAGAGATTTTAGTAAACACATATTTTTTCAGCAGTTACAGACATCTGTAAAAACAAAAGGTGTCACTGTAATGCAGTGGTTAATGCACTTGACCAGTCAGAAGCGAACTCCCAGTTTTCATGAAGTTTGTTCGACCAACATGGCTTCATAATTCACAAAGGCACTAAAAATAATGACTAGAAATGTTTCCCTGGGAAAGTAGAATGACCTGATATTGTGCTGTCCACAGTTCACCTAATCCCGAAATTTGTTGATGATCATAAAAAACTATTGGAGTATTGACATTAAAACTACATTCCCATAATCCAAATTTGTAATAGGCACCCTTTACTGCTTACAAAATGAAATGTGTCATGTTGTTTTGTGTGACATTCTCTCCAGTCTTCTCTCTTCTTCAATCATTTAATTTGAATTATCAATTTCCACAAATTCCCAATTTAAAAAAAAGAGGTATTTCATTGAAGGCAAGTCATGTCTTCAATTGGGAATAAATTCTTGTATATTTATCTGCTCTGTAAGCTACAAAGTTTGCTAGATCCTCCCTTATTATGTAGCCAATTAATATGTTTTCTAAAATATATATTTTTTTTTACTTTTCATTCATTAATAATATGTGTACATATATATAATACTGAAGATTATCTTAGAAGGAAAAGTAAAGGGAGATGAAAGAATGGTAGTCAAAGATACAAATGGACTGACAATAAATATCAAGAGGTAGACTTTAAAAGTGAAAAATAGTTTGTGCTATCAAGAAGCGAGAGTCCATAGAATTGTGTTCTTCAGAGGCCAGCCTTCATTGTGGAGACAGGACATGGTCACAGAGAATTATATTTGGGTTGCTGCGAACAAAAATATTTATGTTTGTTTTCTCACTGTCTGGGATTCACATCCATGCTTCTGATAAACAACACTTAAAGCTGAAAAACGGTTTAAATAAAGTTTTATTTTTTAAATTGCAAACAACTTCTACATAAAAAATATCTATATCCTTTATGATCTGAAATGTTTAAATGTTCTTCTTTTAAACTTCGTTTTTGTGGAATTGGTATTATCATTCTATGGAATGAGATTTACTTACTATCTCAAGTTCAAATCAATGTAACTGTTTAACCTTAAATGAAAAATGTTCATAATAAATATTGCATCAAAGAGAGCGTTATTGCATCAAAGAGAGCGTAATGTAGAAAATAAAAATAGTTACAGTATTTTGAAAAATAATTATTTCTAAATATGAAAATTAAGTTAAGAAGGGCATTATTATTCATAAAAATATGACTGGCCACTAAAATAATATAAGACATTATACAAGGAGAAATCCAAATGTTTATAATTTCGAAGTGTAAATTATACATGTCCTTCATATTTAGCATAGCATGTAATAAATATAATTTGATATATTGCCAATAATATGACAAAATAAAAACAAAGTATTCCTAAAATAAATGTGCTTGTTTTATTTTTAACTTCTAAATGCATGGCACTACAAATGAAGGTTTAGCAAAGGGGAAGAAATAAAACAAGAACAAAGTGGAAAGGCAAAAATTGTGTTGCTGTTGTAAATTGACAGTAAGGGCGATACAAAAATATAGCGAGGAACAAACACTTTTATCTGTACTATTTGACAATCCTTATGTTGTTGCATTTTAAAAATCCATTAAAAATATACTATGGAGCATTTCCTCAGAGACAAGAATTTAAAAATAAACTGCTGGAGTGGTAACTGTAAATATAAAATAAATATTGTGTTAAATAAATAGTATAGATTAGCATACCTTGGGTATTTTAATAAAGGTAAACAATATAATGTATAATTTTATTCAGCAAATCTCTGTCACTGAGGTTACAATCGAAATATGGACTCCTGTTCAGTTGTGCTATAAAAAAAAAAAGTAAAAGGCCCCGTCACACCATGTGGTGTATAGGGAATATGGTGTTAGTGACCATAGTTTTTATAGACCTTCAGGACATTATTTTTGGGGTAATGCGATCAGTATTATGTCCATGCCAGCTATAGATGATGATAAAAATAACAGTTTTAATAGAGATACACAATCTTGCAATTTTATTAAGCTTGTAGTTAACTTGCTTAAATCTCCAGCTATAACTCGGAAAGAACTATCTATATAATAGAAATATTAATTAATATCTTGTGTTCAAGCATTTGAATATACACTATCACTACCACATGATAAATATTTTAAAGAAATAATTATATTCAAGCAAGGAGCAAATATTTAGAAACTAGCAAACCTATATTATCTTTAAGCTGCTTGGTTATAGACTGTGAAAGCCAGTATGACTTATGATATCTTGTAAGGCAGCTTTAAGATTCAAAAGTTCACCCTGTCCATGAACATTCTTCGTAGTAGAGTGCCCCAGATCTGGTCTACACTATTTATCTCTGTTTACAATGACTTCTGTCAGGCCGTCCTCCTTGATCATCCTATTTTTCACTTATCTTCTGGGATACACTGCATGAAAATTCTTATGATTGTTTCTGGATCTCTTTTGAGTACATGACCATCCACCTTTGTCATCTGTCCTAAACACTGTGAGAATCTTTTCTTGTTTGTACTTATTGAGCACCTCCTCTTGTTATTGACAATTCTTGGTTCATGATTTTGTCTAACAAAAATATTATAATAAAGTAATAGAAATCTTGGCATTTATATGTCAGTTCTTCTCCAGTATTCACATCAAAACGCTGCAGTACTTCTTATTCTTCATCCCATAACACTGGGGGTCATTTGGAGAACCACTGACAGACTTCATCAACCTTCATTTCTATCTTCAATCATTCTTTGGGACTCTGCAAAGTTGAGGCCTGTCCTTTCTTTGATATCTTTCTATCACTGCCTACCTCTCCTTCTTGCTCCTTTCACAGTTCTTTGCAGAATGGTCTTTGCTAGGCCAAATGATGAAGATAGATGGCTGAACCATTTAATTTTGCATTGTTTCTTCACTCAAGTCAAAAGATCATTATGTACAATGATTGCTTGTTGTACCATTTGCAAACTTTTTCATTTGTGACACAATCTAAGTAAGTAAAAAAAAAAAAAAAAAAAAAAAAAAAGTAAAGTACCCCTGTCACGCCAAGTGGCGTATAGGAAATATGGTGTTAGTGACCATAAATTTTACAGACCTTCAGCACATGATTTTTGGGGTAATGTAGTCGGTATTACGCCCATGCCGCTTCACTTTCCCAGAAAAAAATCCGGTACCCATTTAAGGCTAGGTGAACCCGGAAGCCGTCGGTTGGGATCTAACCCTACCCCTTGTCCTTTGTAGTCCAGTTCACTAACCACTGAGCTATCGCGGCTCCCTAATCTAAGTAAGAAATGCCCAAAATCTTATAACATTCCATCTTCATAGCTTGTATTTTCTTCTAATGAAAAGACACAGCTGTTATATATTCTTAGTTTAGTCTTCAAAATGAACTTTATAATTAATGAGAGCTGTAGCAGTTCAGTGGTTGGGAGCTTCACTACTAAAGACATGAGGTTGAGTTTGATCTAAATCAATGGCTCCAAAGTTTATCCACTTTAAATAGGTAACGGATTGTTCTGGGAAAATAGGGCGAACTGGTGTTATACAAGCATCACCCATAAAATGTACTGTAGGTCGCTGACAAATATATGCGCTAACACTATATTCCCCATATGTCTTAATGCATGGAGGGAGGTCTGATTAACTTTCAGTACTTTAATGCCAAGTATCAGGAATAAGCTCTGATTAACTTTCAGTAATTCAGTATACCCTGGCAATTCTTACTGTCAGTAAGATGTAAATTGACAAGCTGGAGAAAATACAGAATGAAGCTTGGAGTGTACGAGGGACACTCCCTGTGTAGCAATGAGGTATCTTCTTGACTTTCCAACCATGGATGACAGGATCAAGGTCTGGTGGGCATGAGCATACCTGAAGATAAGTGCAGATAAAGAGCATCCATTGCATCATGAGCTCAACACAGGGAAGGGTATCAGGCTATAAAGAGGCGAATCGAAAGCCAAGATGTCATCAAACAGGTCTGTGGGCTTACCAATATCAATGCTAGTGAGGAGTGGATACCAGTGCTTACGTCATTCAGGAGCACATTCTCTTGTATTGTCACACTCAACAGGAAATGTAGGGAACAGAACTGAATGTGATCAATGTAGAGGTCAAAGGTCTTATCTGGGATAACACCGATGAGAAAGATGCAGTCATCTATACAGACGGATCTGTAATACGACACTAAAGGAGTGCATGGGCATTTACAGCACGTTCGGCAGACAGAATAGTCAAGGAAAACAGTGGTGCATATGTTATGACCACGAGTAGCATGACGATGGAGGTGATGGCAGTGACCAAGGTATTCATCTGGTTAGAGTCACAAGACTACTCCCACGCCTGTATACTGGGTGATTCGATGAGCATGATAAAAAAAGTGGAAGCGGGATCTGTACGTATGCAATGGGTAGAGGTGAAGTAAAAAATATGTAAGGTCACCTTTGTCTACGTCCCAGGACATGTGGGAGTACGGGGAAATGAAAGAGCAGACAGGTTGGCTAGCTGCACTATTGTTGAGGACAGTCAACCAATGGATCATGCGGACATCATCAATGCCCTCTGGAAAGTAGGAAGGACACAGGACTTTGACAACCACATCCACATCCCTCTTTCGGATGAAAGAGATGGAAGTTAAGATGGGCACAGCCAGAAATGAGAAACTTAGTGGGCATGTAAGACGACTAATCAATCAACACAGAACTGGAGTCATCAGTCACTGGACACTGCGAGACTTGCTGAGGAGGGGATCTGTGCACATATGGACATGTTCGGAGTGCAATGATGATGATTCGCTAATAACTCAATTTCAGTAATTAAATGCCAACTACCAGGAATATGTTCTGATAAACTTTCTTTACTTTAACATCCTAGACTTCACAACTCAAGCATTGTCTTTAATTTCTTTTAATTAATATTAAATAAATATAAACATAATTTGATAAATATAAGATTCATTGTAATGTAAGTGTATCAGAGTTGCAGAAGTCTTGTACAGTAAGACTTTCTCATTTAGTGGAATGGGATGATAATGTTCGGGTAAACTTTCCTTTAGAAAGAAAGCTCTGGTTGTATATAACAAAGTATTTCTAATGGCATCAGCAGTTTTACAATGATAATATGTTAACGTACAGGTGGTTGTAGGAACTGTTGTATTTGTTTGACTCTGGATGAAAAGGAAAGATATTTTTTTAAAATACATATTATAATCTATCTATCTATCTATTGACCTTTCGAGCCGTAACCGGCCCATAGGGCGTAGACCAAGATACACCTTCTCCTATATGAATTTTTGTTCTAGCAGTTTTCTTTTAAAGATATTTTATCAAATCTCGCCATCTGTCTCTGTTCTGTGCAAGCAGTTCTATCTCATTGAGGGAGCCGATTCCTGCTGCTCTTGCCTCTCTCATCAATGTTCTTCTCAGTGTCTCCTGGGTCTTCCTCTTTTTCTTTTACCTGTTGTTTCCCATATGAGGGCTTGCTTTGCTATTCGATTATTATCTCTTCTCATCACATGTCCAACGTATGACCATCGTCTTTTCTTTATTACTGAAGATATTAGTGGTTGATTGGCGATTTCTCTAATTTCCTCGTTTGTATATTTATAATAGATATGAAATAATTTTTTTTTGGTAATGTAGTTGAAGTCGATAATGATCAATTTGAAGTGCCATGATGTTAATTCTTTCAGCTTTTAACCATTAATGTGGTAATGATCATAAACGATGGTTGTTTTGCCTTCATGAACAACTGGAGCAGTGAGACTTATATAGTTAGTGTGTTCAAAGTGGTTGCCGACTGACTGCTGGTGTTAGATCATTGAACCTGAGCTGATCAAAATCCTTCTCTTTCATCTGAAAATGGCAAACAAATATGGCCGAGCAAGCAGGGGTCAGAGATGGTGGAAAATCCAGCGCTCAAAAAGTGCTATTATTTATAATGTATGAAATGTATCTCAGTTTGTTTTGCTGTGAACTGTAACACAGTTTAACGCCCATTTCATGCACTAATCTTTGCAGATGAGGTAGAGCAGCAGTCATCAGGGTAAATAATGAAGTAGGTTAAACTTTATAACAATCTGTAAGGCATGCTTCCTTTTGTTGTCAATATAAAATATATTATCTACTTTATAACAATCTGTAAGGCATGCTTCCTTTTGTTGTCAATATAAAATATATTATCTACTTTATAACAATCTGTAAGGCATGCTTCCTTTTGTTGTCAATATAAATATATTATCTACTTTATAACAATCTGTAAGGCATGCTTCCTTTTGTTGTCAATATAAAATATATTATCTACTTTATAATCTTAGTTGTGTGAGTTTGATGTACAAAATATTACATTATAAATAAAAAATGTCATAAGTATCACAGTTAGACATATAAAATTTAAGAAAAAACTGTTTAATGTAATAATAAATACAAACATGCAATGTTATTTAAAGTCAGGTAAAATGATTAAATAAGCAGTTTTAAAATACAGTAAAATGCTAAAAAAATAATTAATTAATGGACGGATTTGAAACAAATCATTCATATTTACACAGCTCTTTTCACTTGATCTAATACACAGAATGTTGTCACTGAATATGGGCAAAAAGTATACAGCAGTTTTACAGATATCCACTGAAAGATGTTAAACTACAACAATTCAATAACAATTTTGTTTTAATTTTGATAAATTATTATACAAAGAATAGCAGTCAGCTGTACTAATAGTAATGAAACTAGTTAAAATTAGAGATTCATTTGAGATTAGGACAATAATAATCAAGACTGCTCTAAGGTCAAGAGGTTTTAAACATGGAAAGGAGACAAAACCAAGAAAGGATCAGTTAAAATAAAACACTTGAGTTTAAAATGTAAGATAGGTAAGTAGCTTGAAATTGCTAGATAACTGAGTGACAAAAAATCACAGTTAATGAAGTCTCAAGTCTCTCAAATACTCAAGACTGATCAAGGCAAATGGCATAAGGATTATGTCCAGATAGCATTGATATATTAGTCCAAAAAAGAAAAGCATAACAGGTCATAAATGTACTAAGAGATAACAAAAAGAATCTAAAGAAATGCCTCCTAAATAATGCACTACAGATATGACTGTATAGAAATATATTAATGATTAGAAAACAGCAAAATAATTAAGAAAAAAGTCAACTAAAAAAAAAATGGGGTCAAGACGCCTGTCATTACATATGCATAACATGGTAGCAACTTATAGCTGATTGCATGCATCAGGATCAGTGAAACAAAATAGATGAAGGTCTTTCTTTGCTTCCTCAGTCTGAGCCTGGTAAGAGACAAATCTGTCAGGCCAGTTAAGTAAAGACTGAAGAGGGAAGACAACTCTGAGTACAGAAATGCTGTGCTGCTGAAGTCTGATGTTTTTGGCTGAAAGGCGCAGATATCACAGTTTGCTGTAAACTACAACACAATGCAACAACAATGCCCACTTAATGTCATTTTAAGGGCAGGTAATAAGGAGAAGGAGGGTACAGTGTGTTACAGGGGCCTCATTATGTGGGAAGTAAAGAATAATGACACTGTGACCTTCCAGGCATGTCGTAAGAGGTGACTAAGGGGATTGATCGATGGCTTGACAAGCTGTCATTGTAAACAGTATTGTTATGGAAACAGAATTTTAGAAGCAGTGATCTCTGCAATATGTGCCATTTTGGCACGCAAGGTTTCTGCTTTTGAGATTGTAGTTCTGCCCTATGTGCCGTCTTCGGCTCGAAAGGACAATAGATAGATAGATAGAATAAGGAGAATCATTGAATGAATACAGAAAAATGACAAGAATTTAAAAGTGCTCAAGTTCAGCAATGCAGATAAAGATCCAATGAGGAAAGATGTGCATTTCTGCGGGATGTTGTACTGCAGGCATCCTTAGAGATGGAGGAGTTGTAAAGTGGTTTGCATGCAATGTTTCTATGACAAATTTCAGAGCCATCTAAAGAGTGTCAAGACAATCCATACAAGTGATAAGTTTTTAGGTAAGTAAATGCAACACGATTAGGCATACACAACTAAACATGAAATAATATTATTTGGAGTACTGTATACAAAGCAATTAGTTAATGCAATACAAAATATCTAAATCAATCTTCATTCATTTTTTTATAACAATTTACTTTAATTATAAAACAATGTAAAAAAGACATATAAATGTGTTTAATTCTCATTCATTCATTTATGTCCATTCATTCTGTGCAATAATGTAACTCACTAGAGACAGCAGTGCCTATTGAAGTATTCAAAAAGTGGAGGTTGAGGATTATCTTAGACAAAGAAGCATGTTTGACATTGTGTGAAGGACCAGTTTAAATGTCAACTTGGGCACCGTCAAACTTTTATTTTACATGGAAAAAAAACATCCAGAATAAACAAATAAAAAGCACTAGAAATTACCACAAATGTAAGGAATTAAAAGAGATCCATTGCCATCAGCCTTCAGTACAGAGGTTACATTTTACCTGACCAAGGAAAAAAGTGCAGCTGACTAATGTCAGTTAGTACCAACCAAATGACTGAGTTTTTTTCATACAGCAAAGTTGTTATATAGATCATAGATATTATATATCAATTATCATACCTGCTGGCATACATAATCTCGTCTTTTAATAACTTTCTGTCTCTACAGTTGTTAATCAGTTCTGCTGCTGACTTCCTTCTACGCCATTTTCTTAAGCTGCCTGGTATTATTTTTCCATTTCTCTCTGTCTTTTCTTTCCTCATTTTTCTAGTTGTCACAAAACACTACAACAATTGAGATTGTTGGGGCATGATAAAAGACACAACAGTCTACTAAAAGTAATTTTGGAAGGGAAAATACAAGGTAGAGGAGGCAGAGGCAGACCAAGACTAACATGGACGAGTAACATCAAAAGCATGGACAAACCAGCCTATGACAACCTGCACTATCAAAGCAAGAGGCAGAGCGAAATGGTGCTCCATGGTAGCCAACCTTCGTTGTGGAGACAGCACTCGATGATGGTGATATGTAAAATATTAAATTAATGTAAAATTAAATATATAAAAGATTTCTTTTTCTACTACATTGATATGCAATGATATGTAAAATAATTGACAACAGCAGCCCATAATGACTTTCAGCACATATTCAAATTCTCTGGTTTCATTTCCTACATTTATCATTGAGTGCCGTCCCTGCTTCGAAGGTTGGCTACCATGAAGCGCCAATCCACTCTGCCTCTTGCTTTGATAGTGAAGGTTGTTTTATGCTGACATGTCCATCTTTTGATGTTACTCGTCCATGTTGGTCTTGGTCTGCCTCTGCCTCCTCTAGCTTGTATTTTCCCTTCCAAGATTCCGCTCCACCACATATCACAGTTCATCAAACCACTAAAATAAAGACAGTGAATAGCAATAGATAACTGACCAATGCTGGGATGAAACAAGCATGAGAGCCAGCACATAAGATGTATCAAAATGATACACAATTTAATTTTTTTTTATTTTTACCAGTTTTGGAAAATTTGTGTTTTTTTCTTTTGTCCAAAAATTTTTATTTGAAAAGGACATAATTGTAATTTGCATGCACGCAAGCATGCACGGATGCACACACACACACACAGTGCTTTATTTTTTTTACATAAAAAGTTAGTGAAACTCAATCTTTCCATCTCACAAAGCAGAAAAATTGTAATATACCAGGCCTCTGTGAAGCTGTGGTTTACATATATTTGAATTATTGTTATCATGGACCATACCAGAAGAATGTAAACAGAATAAAATTCTAGTTTTAATTTACTTATAAAATATTTATCTTGGGGTTGTTGAAGTCCTACAAATTTACCAGAACACACTCCAGACCATTCCAAAGCTCTGTGGGTCTTCTATATATTTACTTTCTGAGTCACCCTTATACCTTCCTGACCCCAGCCTCATTTCTAATCTCTTTTGTTTTATAACATCCTCTCATTCAATGTCAATATCCATTTAAGAAAAATAAAACAAGGTTATAAAAGACATTTATGCCTGTTCATTTATCAACACTAAACATTCACTACAAACATTCATCTGTACTGGTACATGTTCTGTCTCATTCTGGCAGATTGGGCCCTCTGTTGATTCGTTGGTAGTGTCAAATTGTGTCGCTTGCTGTCTATGATAGGCCTGTGGCCTTGAAAAGCAGGCAACTGCAATTAAATAAAATGAAACAATATTTAATCAGTTGAAAATTAGCTTAGTAATAACAGATAAGAGGTCAAATGTTAAATGTAGACTGTACTTATTGTTTCATTTCTCATTATATACAATAATTAAATACTGTCCTTTCTGTCTTATTATTAATCACATTTTATTTATCTCAACACTTATCTTTGTTTTAACTTCCACTGGAATATAACTGGATTGTTCCCAAGGAATAACTTAGCATCTTAATTTTCCCTAAAGTATATCTTAACTCTTCTTCCAAAAGTATAACTGTTTCTTTAACTTCTTCTTAAGTATAACTTAACTCTTTAACTTCTAGACTTTAACTTCTTCAATAACTCCTCTCAGTATAACTTTCAATCTTCCTTCAATATAATGTCTACTTAGTCATTATCCTTCATCATGTTATCTTTACAGAAGACTGCAGGTGTCACTTTACATGGATTTACATTTTAAACTATTTTGTGTCTCAACCATGAATCTCCTGTTGCTCCATCATTTTCAACAAGATATTTTGAAAACCCTGCTGAGTCTCTCATTTTGCATGTATGGCTTTAAACTAAGCTTTGATTATATGGTTAGGTTGCTTCATTATAATAAATGTGTGCCCTTTGTCATCTGCTGAAAGGGACTGAGAATTTTTGGGATTGTCCAAGGTAATCTCTTGCAGGATCAAGAGAACTACAGAGTGGCGGTTATGGGAGCCACGTTCCAAAAGAGACAAGTTAGATGATGATGTCCCGGGTTTAATGGTTTTGCTAATTAATTAACTTTTCCTTAAAATTGATAATTAATATCTAATTCCTAAGCTTTATAGATGTGTGTCCATTATTTTTCACCAAAAACGGGTGAATCATGCTACAACTTCAGTTGATCACCATGGAGTAAGCCTTTACAAGAGCCTTAATTCGTTCCAGTAATTATTGATTTTGCAGCCATTTAGTTATGCATTATAGAGACAATGGTCTAGAATACAGTTTATTGGCACCCTTCACCTTATGTTTCAAAATTCTTGAAGTTCATAAAATGATTTTAGATATTTAATCTTATATTATTATTCTCATTTATATTGGCTACCTTCCTTTGTACTGCTTTCACTGAGTCAATTAAGAATAAAAATTAGGCTAAGGTTAATTTATTGTGCAAAAAAATGTGTAATATGTTGATCTGACATTTACAGTATATATTTAGTTGCTTGTGTTTCTCCAGTTTGATTTAGAATGAGAATGAAAAATGTGAGAAGCTAAAATAAAATAAAAGTGTGAAGAATAGTGCTGACTTTTACAATTGAAACAGGATGATAAATACAAAGGGTGCAATTTGTGACATTTAAAAGTGAAAATCAAATCTACTGTAACTGAAATAAAGCATTTGATATAGCAATGTATGAAAAATTAAAATTAGGTTAGAAAGCTTAAATTTTAGCAGCCTGAAAATAATATTAATTTCGGTGAAAGACTAAAAAAAAATATAAAAGTTACAAAAATTGGCAAATAAAGATAACTTTTCAGCAGATCAAATAAAGTGGTACAGTTTACACAAGTGTGATCTGTTCTTTGTCTGTACAGTAAAAAAATGACCAGACACATGGTTCAATGAACATTTTATAAATGGGTATAATGAACATTTGGACCAAATTAAAATGATAACATTGAGAATAATAAAATATCTTTCATGAAAAATAAATACAGAATTTTTAATTGATCTTATAGGACGACATACAATTTTCATAAATTGTTTTTAATGTAAGCAATTGCACAAATTTTGCCAAAAGAACAAATGATAGAATTGATAACTTATTCCATTAAGTAAATATGCTAACAATATTGATAAATAAAAACTATCAATATAGCATTTACCGACCACTGTCTCATACTAGATGCAATGAATTCTTCAAAATAGTTCATGGGAGAAAGAGCCAGAAGGTAATGGGAATTGATTTGACCCATTATACAAAACAGTTTTAGTTGAGTGCCCACTTAATGCTGCAGGTTATTAGCAAATAATTCTTCCCAAAATAATGTACAGTCAACGTCAATTTGGAGATAAATACACATGGTCTTGCATAGAATCAGACTCTCTTAAAAGGATAACACAGTGGAATTGAATAGAGAATCGTAATTGTCAAATCAATAACTCGTCGTACTCCAAAATCAGAAGAGCATGGGTTCCAATCCCGGTAGAGTCAAATATTTGTTCTGTCGGGGGTGAAATAAAAACTCAGGAATTTGTGGCAACTGCTCAGGACAAGCAACCTTTATTCTCTGGTTCTATATGTCCCCCAGAAGACTCTAGTAGTAATGGGATAATGCTGTAGAGATAGTTTTTTTCCCTTTTTAAAAAACTGAAGAAAAATAAAAACTGGGAGTTAACAACTGAGCAGATAACATTAATAATAATAAGGAAACCAATATAGAAGTTACAAATAAGAAAGATTGCAGTCTTTCATAGTCTCTTCATGGTAGAGCCCTGGCTATTTTGGGTGTTAGGATCAAGGTGTTAATTAACCTGGACTGCCCAAATACATACACCTAATAGCAACTTACTGCTCACACACCTAATTGTTTGTCACCTAGGCATTTTCCCATGACACAATTGAATCTTCTTTTTTCCTTCCTTTTTTCCTTTTCAGCATTGAAAGGAAATATAATTTGTGGTCTTTTGTTCTTCTGTTGGACTCTGCTGCTGTTATGTTTCCTAGTGTTTATTCTGCTGGACTCTGCTGCTGTTGTTTTCTAGTGTTTACTCTGCTGGACTCTGCTGCTGTTGTTTCCTAGTGTTTACTCTGTTGGACTCTGCTGCTGTTTCCTAGTGTTTACTCTGCTGGACTCTGCTGCTGTTGTTTCCTAGTGTTTACTCTGTTGGACTCTGCTGCTGTTGTTTAGTGTTTACTCTGTTGCACTCTGCTGCTGTTAGTTTCCTAGTGTTTACTCTGCTGGACTCTGCTGCTGTTGTTTCCTAGTTTACTCTGCTGGACTCTGCTGCTGTTGTTTCCTAGTGTTTACTCTGTTGGACTCTGCTGCTGTTGTTTCCTAGTGTTTACTCTGTTGGACTCTGCTGCTGTTGTTTCCTAGTGTTTACTCTGTTGGACTCTGCTGCTGTTATGTTTCCTAGTGTTTACTCTGTTGGACTCTGCTGCTGTTGTTTCCTAGTGTTTACTCTGTTGGACTCTGCTGCTGTTGTTTCCTAGTGTTTACTCTGTGGACTCTGCTGCTGTTGTTTACTCTGTTGGACTCTGCTGCTGTTGTTTCCTAGTGTTTACTCTGCTGGACTCTGCTGCTGTTGTTTCCTAGTGTTTACTCTGTTGGACTCTGCTGCTGTTATGTTTCCTAGTGTTTACTCTGTTGCACTCTGCTGCTGTTGTTATGTTTCCTAGTGTTTACTCTGTTGGACTCTGCTGCTGTTATGTTTCCTAGTGTTTACTCTGTTGCACTCTGCTGCTGTTGTTATGTTTCCTAGTGTTTACTCTGTTGGACTCTGTGCTGTTGTTTCCTAGTGTTTACTCTGTTGACTCTGCTGCTGTTGTTTCCTAGTGTTTACTCTGCTGGACTGCTGCTGTTGTTTCTAGTGTTTACTCTGTTGGACTCTGCTGCTGTTTTTCCTAGTGTTTACTCTGTTGGACTCTGCTGCTGTTATGTTTCCTAGTGTTTCTAATATTGCATCAATCCATCTTTTTCATGGTCAACAACCTTTGAGTCTAGTGTTCTTGTAACATTATTAAAAGTTGTTATGCTGTGTTTTGGTCTTTCTATCTTATTACATGGTCAAACCATTTTATCTGTTGTTTCTTAATGTATTCTATAGTGGGAATTATTCCTAGATTTTTATCTCAGTTCTTCATTTCTGATCTTATCTCAGGTTGTTTGATGGGCTATTTTATTTATATTCCATATAAGATTGGTTTTTATGACACAATCTTATTTCACTCCAGTTTCCACTGGAAACAATAAGTTGGAGAGACTTTATAATGAATGAAACTATAAGAGATGAAAGCACCAAGTATATAAAGAGAAGACACTAAAAGTACATTCGTTATATGCTAACTCAAAATTAGTCATAGGCTAACTCTTAATGGATGAAAGAATGCTCCCAACCCATGACCTCATGTAGACACCAGATGGCAAAAGAAAATAAGGAAGGGCAAAAAAAATGATTAATTATTAACTATGAAGAACAATAAATAGAGAGGTCTCAACCATGGGCTTAAAACCAAAGCAAGACATAGCAATAAATTATCAGACACAGAGAGTTGTACTTTATGTCCTATGTGCCATATATGGTCCAAGAGGAACTAACAAACATTTACTTTTTGTTCAGTGTTCACCTGTAAGGTGGGTGTGATGCATGTCACTAGTTTATTGCAAATTTGGCCTTTCAGCCCAACACATCTGTCTTCTGCATGAGCAAATTTACTTAATAATTAAGCCTGGGCAGAAGCCATTCTGGCATATTCTTTTTTACATTAAACTTTCAAGGTATTCTTTAATATGTGTGCAAATATACACAGGACTTCCTGTTTTTTGTCTTTATCTAAGAGGGCTAGACATCGAACACTACCCAGAGGCCACGGAGTAAAGAATGAAAGAAACCACAGATTTGAATTGAAATTCCTAATGCCTGTGGTGATTTTGAATCCAGGATTTTCATGTCCTGGGACCAACATCTTGTCTCTAGACAACCCAGTCTAACACTAACTGATCACCCACCATGGAGTCTGAGATTTATGAAACCTTTAGACAATGTGTCACAACTCAGTGGATGAGTGAAAGTAAGCTGTAAGTAGGACTGCAATGCCTAAGTCTGAAGCACAATGATTAGTTTACAAGATTTTCAATTAAAATTCCACCAATAGAGAGTTGTTGTTTTTTTCCACAAAATTTTGTTCCACCATAAGGGTGTTGGAGCCACAATAGCTCAGTGGTTAGTGAACTGAACTATAAAAAACAAGAGGTCGAATTTGATCCTGATCGACGGCTTCCAGGTAAAGTGGTACGGACATAATACCGACCACATTACCATAAAAATCATGTGCAGAAGGTCCGTAAAATATTATGATCTCTAACACCATATTCCCTATATGCCACTTGGCATCATGGGGCCCTTTACATTTTTTTATAAGGGTGTTAAGAAATATGATAAATATCCAGAATAAAATCGCTGTGAGCAAATGCCAATCATCTTTAAATTTTGTAACAATTGGAACCACTAATATTCATGTTAAGAAATATAATGATAGCAATCATCAACAGAATAGAAATCACATGTGACAAGAGCAGCAGGAATCGGCTCCCTCAATGAGATAGAACTGCTTGCACAGAATTTTAATTATCTGAAGCTAGAACAAAAATTCATATTGTATCTTTACTATTTACGGCTAAAGGTCAATAGATAGAACAATTGGATATGACTATCTCTATCCTTCAGTCCAGGAGTGTTAATATGACTATCAGTCCAGGAGTGTTAAATAAAGATGTATCCATCATGCTGTATTTATTATTGTACTCTCAGTTGTAGTATTTGTTTAATTGGTACATTACAACAGTGCAACAAATCAGGGATGTTTTCCTCAGCAACAATTCTGTCTCTTTTTTTTTTTATGAATATTGCACAGAGTAAAAGGTATTGATCCTGTGTATGAAAAGTTGAATAAAGTGATAAGCTAAATATTTGAATGAATCAACACCAATCCTTTTAAGATCTGGTCAATAGTGAATGTCAGCTCAAGAGAAAACCCAGTAAAATAATCCATGCAGGAAGAGATAGTTTAGGGAGATAATCCACTTAAGGGAAGACGATCTTAAAACAAATTGATAGGAAAAGCACATTAGTATGGTAAAACTGTTTTCCTATGAAACACAGCTCTGACTACATGTAAACACTGATGTCGCGCAGGAAGGTCAAGAAAAATTAAAGGATAGGGAAGCAGTCTCAAACAAAAATGTGCAAGAGACAGATCTGTTAGATCACATGATGCAAAACACAATGCAATGCAATCCACTATTTAGCAGACAAAGAAGATATATTTGCTTTACAATTAGCAATTACATTGTAAAGTTGAGTAGAATGTATTTAAAAAAGCAACATCTTCATTTGGCCATTACTCTACCCTACCAACTCAGTCAAATTGGTCTAGAGGTGTAAGATATCCTGTGTTGAAATCCAGCTACTGGTGGTGTGAATTTTTCAAAATTGAATCCATTTCTTTGTGGCATTACCCTCACCTGATCTCTGGGTAGTAAGATCTGATGTCTAGCCCTCCAGAAAAAATGAAAAAAAAAAAAAAAAAACCAGGATGTCGTGTGCACTTGCACACATTAAAGAAACCTTGGCAGTCAAAACTTAAAAAAAATAGTAGGCCAAAAATGATTGCTGCCCAGGCAAAAATTGTTGAGCAAAGTCTATCCATGCTGAAGATGGATATATCAAACATAGAGACCCAAATAGCACAAACTAGCGACACAATGTATCCACCCCCAATTAACAGGTCAACGCTATGAGAAAAAAAAAGAAATCAAATCAAAATGTTCATTTGGCAGACAAGTATATAAAAATGAGTAAAAACATGTAATTTAAACAAAATGTGCAAAAAAAAAAAAAATCCACAATTGAACAAATTATAACCAGCACATATGCCGATGACATACTAACAGCCAAAAGTGAATAAAAGATAATCAGGAATTATTAGTATAATAGTAATAATAATAATAGCAAGTAAAAATGTTCACAGCTTATACAACAAGGAGCATAAAAAAAACATTAACAAAAATTTAAATAAAATAAACTTGTAACAATTTTTTTCTATTTTTTTTTACATAGACATTGTTAACTGTATGCTGGTGCAACCACCAACCATGATCAATGTGGTAGATCTTCTTTATTCAATTCTTTATTAATAATAACCAATCTAGCTTAGTTTTTGGAATAATTGTCCTACTGTCATAACTTTTAGTGGTGGTTAAGGTAATTAAGCTGCCAAAACCATGAACTGCCATGCAGTGAGCTCCAGAGGGAAGGTATTAGAGAAACAGATCAAACACAACCTGCTATATCACAATGGTGGCAAATATGCTGATAGACATATGCTGTTTTGTGGATGATGGCCATAGACTGATCAAGGTGGTGAATGTATTTTGTTGCTGTCATAAAAGATGCCACTAGGGATATTAGTCATACTGACTACTTTCTCTCTGTTGGTTTTGGTAGCCTAGTTGGGAAAACCACCTAACTCGGCTTCCAACATTCAGACAACCCATGTTCAATTCCTGCTGGAAGCAGTGTGAATTGTACTCGTGGTTTGAAAAAAATATACCCCCACGGTCAACCCAGTCGCCGGGAGAAATGGGTATTAGGGTAGTACTCTGGGAAGGTGAGGAATGCTGCTTCGCATTATGAGTTTCAATGCTTGAAGCAACACTATCCAGAAGTCTTCGAACATTTCAGGATAGGCAGCCGAGCACATATGGGTGAAAACTCACATGCTAAGGTGCTGATTCAAGTCCTGTACTTTACATTTACCTTTACTGACTATTTTGTTGGTACACAACCAAGCGAATAAAGAGAAAGTGTAGATAAAGCTACTTTCAGATTAATGGAAAGGCTTATTTTAATGCAATACTCTAGCTTGATTATTTGTACACTAATAATGAATGATTGGCAATTTGAGTGTTTTCAGTGTTTCATCAAGAGACAGAAAAATAATTTTTTTAAAGATATTTGTCACGAACGCTTTAAATATTTGTAAGCACTGTCAAATTCTTTACTAAAATTATACTGCTGCTAATTTTGTAGATAAATTTAAGATTTCTTTGGTGTTTTAAAAACTTCAAGTATTTTCCCCTTAATTTATAGCCATCAATACAACATGTAAACTCCTGATAAGCAATCATTAGTTTTATGGTTCTGTGCCTACTATTAAAGGACCCGGGGGTCAAGCCACCATGAAGCACATGTACTGAAAGTGGTCATTTATTATTCAAACCAGAGATTCAGAAGTTACTTGTTCTCAGGATGTTCCTTAACTCTTTCCATAAGGAAGCTTTTTATCAACGCAACGGAAGAGATTTCAGAGACAAATGTCTCTTTGTAATGGTTTTAAGAATCAATCTACATATTTATATTTATATAACATATTATACATGAATTTTTAGATAATTGAACAAGGTATTAGATTTCACCAATATCAAGATGATACAAGACGTGTAAAAAGAATATGGTTCGATGACGTTCACACTAATCAAAATGAGCGTGGCGCACCATGCGGCGAAACGTACGCTACCAAAATCGGCATGGCGCACAGTGTGGTGAAACGTATGGAAAGAGTTAAGGAGATTCTCAGAGGCCTTAATTAGAGAACCAGAATTGATGACAACTTGAATCCACTCCTGCATGGTAGTCCTCACAACAGACTAATTAGTCTGACTAATCGAGTAAGGATTGAAGAAAGAATATAACCTGGTACTAAAAAATGCCATGCTGAATTCAAATTTGGCACATATAACTCAACTTGCTGTAAACCATGAAAAAATTAATCTATGTCCATATAGTGGTGAACAGCAGAAAGAAGTATTAATCAGGTGAATACAAGTAGCAACAATGTACTACTAATTCTGTTGAATTGATTGTTTAACTCATAATATTTTAACAGTTATTAAATATTGAGTTGGGTTAATGGAGAAAAGAACAAATACACAAAGATAAATATAAACAACATTTTTCCATGATGGTTATGCCAGTTTTTGCAACATCATATAACAACAAGGTAGCATTGGAAATGAAAACTGTGAAATTGAAAAAAAAATGTCAAAGAAAAATTGTCCTAATGCAACATGAAGTTCAGCACTGGAAGAAAAATAGATAAAGTATCTTAAAGCTTACGTGTTTCCATGTCACAAGAATATCTTCGAACAAATAACAAGGAAATTCAAATGAGTTCATTAAAACAAAAATGTTGATAACATAACATAAAAAGCTAAATAACAGACATGCAGAAAAGAATATAAGCAATTTATTCACATGTCAAAAAGTTCATAAACAACATATTTACAATATATATTTTGTTTCATTAAATATTTCATCAATCCAAGTTCAGAATTATGATATTTGCTCTGCAATGTTAATATAAAATAAAAATAATAGCTGCATAGTTTTTAAATACTCTGTTTTTAATGTAATTAGAAGGGAACAGTTGGAATATATAGTGACAACTGGGAAAGTTGAGGGACAAACAGATTAAGACAGCTTAAGAGGATGGCTTGGCAGAAAGAAGGTCAACAACAAAAAATGATAAATAACTGTTGAGATTGAAAGTTGTGGGGAGACATGATCACCTACACCAGCAGGCATGGTATTTGAAAATGATGATTTACCTTTATCAAAACTACAATATGATAAATTCCAAGAAAGTTACCCTGTTATCCCAAGACCTGTCAATCAGAAGACAGGGAGATAACCCAAATAAAAATCTATTTAGTAGGAGCATGACAGCTCTTTTGAATAATCAACCTAAAATATGAAAAAACGTATACAAACCCAAGAAGGAGAGACTTTATTAGCCTGGTAAAACTGCTTACCTAAGAGAAACAACTCTGACTAGAAACAATTACTGTCTTTAAGGAAAACTATAATATGCGTTGAAGACAGATTATTGGATCATAAGATGCAAATCCCTGCACAACGCAATCCACCAGTTAACATGTTAAGAAGAAGATATACATTACATTTTCACTGTTAATGTTAACAAAGTAAAACTAATCACAAATTTCAAAATGCTGTATGTAGAAGTTAGGATTGATTAAAATTCAACTGAATGATATCTCAACATTTGAAGGTCAGATAGAAAATACTTTTCCTCACTTTCTTATCTTCAATGTTGGTTATTTGTTTACTGCTGAGTTGACTGCAGTATGTCTACACATTCCAATTTTAGAATCTATTTTTTTTTAAACACTATTATGTAGTAATAGAATTCTGGCCAGAATATTCTAACAATAAATGCCTCCATATCAGTTTGCAGTAGAACTGAATGACTTATAGTAATGAAAATACTTATGGACCCCAAAGACTCATGTGAACTATGCTGAGATTTTCCTGTGTAATTAGGAAAGAAATTGAAGTTCTAATGGACACCATCTAAGTGCTACATGATGATCATATTTAAACATGAAAATACATCAGACAAAAGTTATCAAAAATATTTACCCACTTTTTATATGGTTATTAGCATAAATGATCAAGATAAAGATAATAATTCACTACACATTCTTCTTTTTGTTTCTTTCTTTTGTCCAGGAAATGTACTAAACATTTTTAGCTGTGTAGTTTAAGTTGTCATCTTTAATGAATTTATGACTCTCTGCCTTACTTTCCAGCCTACCCACCTTGGCTTGGGTCATCATTTGTTCAGATACCATATGTTCGGACTGCAAGTTGATAGGGTTTCACTCAAGTCATATGAACAAACATTTTATTCGTTCATGTTCAATATATTCATTTATTTGAATTGTCTCTACAGTTTTCTCTCAGAAATCCATTTTTCACTCTTCCTCCTTGTTTTTGTTTGCAGTATTTCTTAAGCATCTTATTTCATTATGTGATTTTAAACAACTTCCATTATTTAAGATAAGTCTGTCTATGTGTGTCATTGATAGTGTAACATAGGTACAAACAGTGGATAATCAATGTTTTCATTAAATGTGTTTCTTTTCACATTCAAAATTACAACATCAGAATAATGTTTACAAAATAAATGAAGTTCACTGAGATTTTTTAAATCTAAAATTCCAAAAAGAAAATATGACAATAGTCAAGTTTTATATTCATCATCATCATGTGCCATATTGGTTGGCATAGGCGATCATGTGCTTCAACACATTCTATCCACAGTGTATAATATCAATTCTGTTGACTGTTTTCCATGCCACCAACCTGTCTAGTATCTTCTCTCTTTGTCATCCATGATCTCTCTTTCCCTGTATTTTGTCAGTTGTAACTAAAGTACTCCAACTTTCCTCTTCTCATGATGAGCCCAAAAAACATTGATTATTTCTTTCTGGTAATTTTTAGGAGCTTTTCTTTTGTATTGGCCTCTTTGATAATGTCCTTGTTGGTCTTTTTAGCTGTCAAGGAACTTTCAACATTCTTCTGAGAAATCTCATCTTTGTGGCCTCTAATCATCCTTTCATTTCTTTGTCTGCTGCTGTTCATGATTCACTTCCATAGGTCAGAACTGGCTCTTTGTAGCACTGGTGAACTCTCTTTCTCACTTCCATTGATATAGACTTGATACACACGACATATTTTAATTTTTTGAAATGTTATTTTGGCCTTAGCTCTTCTGCTTTTTATTTCTGTGGTGCATCTTCCGTCTTATGTTATTGTAGTGCTCAAGTATTTGATGCTTTGAACACGTTTATAATTTGTCCCATTTATTTTTATATTGCATGGCTGTGATTATTGTTTCTTTGATATGACCATTTATTCTGTTTTCTTACTATTCAGACTGAGACCTTTCTTGTGGCTATCTATAACTATTATGTTTCTTTTATTTCTTTTATTATAGATTCTTAAATTTCAATGTAGATAATAATGACAGGAAATCTTGTTTAACATCCACTTGACTTAGTCCACATTACTTGACTTAGTCCACATGACTTACATCCACTTAACTTAGTCCACATGACTTACATACACTTGACTTATACCCACTTTTACATTTCATTTCTATTACCATCTCTTTTTGGCTTACTTTAATGCATGTGTTTTTAAAGTTGACATCAGTTCCATTTTCTTTGTTTTGTATCTTGCACTTTACAATCTATAAACTCTACCACAGAGTGGGTACACTTGATTGTACTATACAGTGAATGAATACACAGTTAATAAATTATTGCAAACCCACCCAAGCAATTGGCAGCTTTATCTACAGAGTAATCTGTATTACTATTTTCAAATAGTATTTTTAAATTACAGTAATTTCTTTGATTTATATTTATTTATTCAACTTTCCCATGTATTCACAAGTGTTATATGGTGGTGTTAATTATATTTTCTGTTGTCTAAATATATTTGCAAATAAAGTAAACATTATGCATTTACTTTAATTCATTTTAACTAAAGACTAAGTTCTGATCCCTAGCCAAACATAAATACTGTAATTAAAATAATATAAATATATTGTTGAAGTCTATTCTGCAAAGTCAATGACTTGAAAAAAAATGAAAAAGACCAAAAATAAACGTCAAGCTGTTTCTGTGTTCTTTCACTGCCAGAGTTCTCTCTCCACATGTTTTGTCAAGCCTCAATTAATTATTAATTATGGACATTCACAAAAAAACACTACAACCAGGCAGAGAAAGAGTGCACACATTATTTCAGATATTTCCTACTCACTTGTGCTTGATTATGTTGATGATAGTGGATTATTCCATTGTACTTAGGTTCTGTTGTTGATGGAAGAACAAAAAAAAAGTATTTTTAATCTTTTTAAATATTAAAATGTTGTTAATGATGTGTGTCTGCAGGTGTAAGTATGTGTGTCTATAGGTGTAATTATGTGTTTAAGAGCTGCTAAAAGTTTTAAAAATACTCACTTGGGGCAAAACATGTAAATATGTTAACTTTCATTTGAATTAAAAAGTAAAGGATTCACACTAATATATAAATAAACATTTTTCTATATTCATGATACATTTTGTGAAATATATATAACATTATGTGATTCAGGTATGCAAATACAATATGTTTAGTAGGCCTATTTTAACAAAGTTATGTATAGTACTATAGTGCACCTGTATTGACTAAATTTTACCTTTCAACCTTTCATTAAGTCTGTCTAATGACTCCAGCAATTTATGTTCTTCAAGGGATAAGGCAGAATGACCATCTGAAATCAAACACATTTTTATGAAGATCTGTTTTAAAAATCTAAGCTTTGCAGGTTACTAATTCAAATAATCCTTTTGAATTTAAAATTTGGGGGACTGGTTGGTCTTGAAGCTGGCGTCTTGCCTCGAGACAGAGAGGTTATGGGTTCAAATCCTGGCTACACCGGATTTTTATTTATGATTTCTCTCTGTGGCAACCACCCCTGGTCTCAGCAGCGAGGCCCAGCTTGAAACATCAATTACTCATCGACGGAAAAATATGAGTCCCTCTGAAGTTGGAGTTATGTGCCTGTACGGGAGAGACCCCCTGTAAAAATGGATTAACATGCAAAATTCAGTTCCTAGTCTCTAGGGACTTCATCAGAAGTAAAAGCTGGCGAACGAAAGAAAAAAAAATCCAACTCACCATACTCAGAAGAGACCCATATGTGATCAGTTGTTTTTGAACAGATGACACCACAAAGTATGTATGCTGATGTTTTCTGTTACACTATGAACTAACATTCAAATTTACCAAAGTTGTGTGCATGGTATACCTCTATACAGATCTAAAACTTGGACTACCTATACAGGGCAGGAGAAAATGTTAAACAGCTTTCATGTGTATTGTCTTCAAAAGATTATGAACATCAAATAGCAGGACAAAGTAACTAACTCTAATGTCTTACAACGAGCCAAACTCCCATCCATAATGGCAATACTTAGGAGTCATAGACTAAGGTGGCTGGGTCACATAAGAAGATTGGCAAACAATCATATTCCCAAATAAATATTGTATGGCAAACTTAAAGTCAGAAAGAAATGAAGAGTAGACCAGTGCTGAGATATAAGGATGTTTGCAGGGCTTCCTTGAGGGAATCCTCTGATTAGTGAAAGAAACTGGGTAAATCTGGCTGCAGATAACATGTCACATGGAGAACAAAAATAAAAAATGGCACAGAAACTTTTGCAGTGCTGACATCAAATTTGGAAGACAAAAGGTGCAAGAGAAAGGAGATGAGGCCAGACACCACAAATATATCCTGTTCATTCTGCAGATGGATCTGTCTGTCCAATATTGGCAAATTCAGCCATGAGAGAAGCTGTTCAGCAAAGCAGCATCCAGTACAAGACACTAATATCTTACCAAACTACTGACTTATCATGATTGCTAGCAACTGTCTGTTAAGACACCAAAGACCATATCTATGTATGCTGAGAGTTTCTGTTTTCTGTAACACTATGTATGCTGAGAGTTTCTGTTTTCTGTAACACTATGTATGCTGAGAGTTTCTGTTTTCTGTAACACTATGTATGCTGAGAGTTTTTGTTTTCTGTAACACTACGTATGCTGAGAGTTTCTGTAACATCTGTACACATATCATGCTGATCTATCCTTTCTCTATCCCCTCTACTGAACCTAGCTTGACTTTTTATTCTAACACTATGCAATCTAAACAATTATTATCCATTCTTCAATAAATGATCATAGAAAGGGTTAGATCTGTTTTCTGTAACAATATGTCTGAAGTTCTGTTTCTGTGCCCTCAGAACATGCTGTCAGTTGTTTTATTTCAGTGAACTCCTGAGTGACCTGGACACTTTGCCTCACAAGTTCCAAAGGTCTGAGATCTCAAAATATCTTATCCTTATGATGGAGCCACTTGTTTTTAATAACACAAAGTATGGGAACCTTTATACATAATATTTCTTGAAAGGGTTCAGAAAGCCACCACAGAGTGGTATTCTATTCCCGAGGTATCAGAAAGCCACCACAGAGTGTATTACATTCAAGAGGTATCAGAAAGCCACCACAGAGTGGTTTTCTATTCAAGAGGTATCAGAAAGCCACCAAAAGTGGTATTCGACTCAAGAGGTATCAGAAAGCCACCACAGAGTGTTATTCTATTCAAGAGGTATCAGAAAGCCCCACAAGTGGTTTCTATCAAGAGGTCTCAGAAAGCCACCACAGAGTGGTATTCCATTCAAGAGGTATGGAAACCACCACAGAGTGTATTTCTTGAAAGAGGTATCAGAAAGCCCCCACAGGTGGTATTCTATTCAAGAGGTATCAGAAAGCCACCACAGAGTGGTATTCCATTCCCATACTGGAGATAATTAACATACAAGCACCTTCCAAGGATAATGATGTCTTGCTGATAGTTTTTTGCCATATCTCCAGTGTGCAATGTCAGTTTCTTATTGTATTTTAAGTGTGTAGAGATAGTCTGTTACTGTATCTTTAAAGTGCAGTGTTGTTTTTCTCAGATTTTTCACTCTTCCCCTTTAATAAAGGTTTTCAAATAAAAGTACAACACCAGTCATTCTTAGGGAGCCAAATAGCTCAGTGGTTAGTGAACTGGACTACAAAGAACAAGAGGTAGGGTTTGATCTCAACTGATGGCTTCCGGTTCACCCAGCCTTTAATGGATACTGGATTTTTTTCTGGGAAAGTAAAGTGGCACAAGCATAATACCGACCACATTACCCTAAAAATCATGTGCCGACGGTCTGTAAAATTTATGGTCACTAACACCATATTCCCTATATGTCACTTGGCGTGACGGGGGTACTTTACGTTTTTTTTTACCAATATTTCTTTAGGCCTGTGTCATTGAGGTCATGCTACTTTTAACTCTTAAACTCTCAAGGCCAACTGTGTTCTTATATTAATGTTTCTTGTCATCAATTACAGTATTTGGTTTGTGCTTTTAATATGGATCTATATGCTGGAGAAATGCAAATGTAAACACTGAGACTGTTATTACTTCACACAACCTACAAGAGGATAATTATCAGAATATTTTAGCTAAAACAAAATCAACAACCAAGAACTTCTAAAAATATACAAACAAGAGGGAGTAAAAATAGTGATAACAAGCAAACAGTAAAGCTGGATAGATCATGTGCCCTGAGAGATAAAAAAAAATTACACTAGCTACTATGCACTGAACTCCAACAAGATGGTGAAAGAGAGGCAAACAAAGGAAACCTGGCAGAAAACAGTAGAAACATGCATATATAGTGGGCTAGATATAAAACACTCTGCGAAATACAGCCACAGACCACATAAATGGAGAAATTGTTGTTTCCCTATAAAAAAACCACAAGGTATATCAACCACTGACTTCTTTGTTGATCTACAGCCAAGGAAAAGAGAAGAAATATTACATTTTATTTATACCAATTCAAGCATCTATTTGATCATTACAGTGATTTTGCCTTTAGTACAGTCTAGGAAAACCTACCATTCTTTTTTATTTTGAATATGTTACAACGGTTGATAACTCAGTCAGAGGCAACTAATGACATTATCATTATACAATAAACATTCTTGCCTCGTATGTTCTTTTTAGTGTTTCAGTTGTTTGTCTCTTTTCTTTTACCCTCTGGTTTACCTACTACAACTTTAAAATCTGCCTATACAGGCACTAAGAAGTTTAGCCTTCTCTGTGGTGTTGTTCAGAAAGAAAAAGGATAAGCAGGTCTTGTCTGTGCTGGAAATGACAAACATGCATATTGGTGATGTCAACATGACTGTCACTGAGGACATGTGCTCATGAGATTGCAACAATTTTGAACATTAATCAAGTAAGAACAACAACCTACAAAGATGAGTTCACAGTTGTTTGACACTGATATTTTAGTTGATGTCCTCATTTGTGACTTTCCATGAAGGTAAAGTACACTTGATTCTTCTATTTACATTCAAAGTGATTAAAGAAGCTGTGTCTTAAATTTAAAAAACGTTTTGTGGTTAAAAATTAGATATTGCATCCTGGAAACTCTCAAATATGTCAGTCTTTGATCTTTTAGTTATGAATATTACTCTACTAAAATATCATTCATAAATATTTCCTTCAACTAAAATATTTTCATCATGTGCCATACCAGCTGGCATAGACAATCATGTCCTTCCACAATCTTCTATCTACAGTGCATCGTATCAGTTCTGTGATTGACTGTTTGCCATGCCCTGCACCAAGATATCTAGTATTTTCTCTTTATGTCGTCTGCGATCTATTTTTCCTTGTATTTTGCCAGTTGTAACCAAGTATTCCAACTTTCCTCTTCTCATGATATTTACCTTTCATAAATTAACTCTATCAGGGTTATGTGAAGCCATTGGAGCAGGTGGTAGATAGTGTTGTGGGAGCAGCCGACAGGAAGTGCCAGTTATGGTCCCCACTCTGTGATGGCAGACAGAAGATCTCATGTATAGAGACAATGGCTGCAATCTCTGACTTGTACAGTCACTGCCAAGAAGGAAAGGAATGGCAAACTACCTTCTTATATTGCCTAGAATAATCATGTTAAAACACAGCACATCATGAAAAGAGGAAAGTTGGAATACTTGGTTACAACTGGCAAAATAAAAGGAAAGAGAGATTGTGGACGACAAAGAGAGAAAATACTGGATAGCTTGGTGTCATGGCATGGAAAACAGTCAGCAACAGAACTGATACGATGCACTGTAGATAGAAGATTGTGGAAGAACATGAACGCCTACGCCAACCAGTATGGCACATGATGATGATGATAAATTGAAACCACTTCCATGAAATATCAATTCTAAGAATGAGGAGAATAAGCCTGGCTCAGGACATCTTCATCCATAAATGCTGCAAAATTAATTTCCAGGGTTGTAACTAAAATGCTACTTTTAGTTGAAAATAAATAGTCGTGATGTGCACAACCAGTGGGCTACTGGTACCAGCAGTGCACATCACTTCTTCTTTCTTTTCTCTTCACTGATACCTAAAAGGTATTGTGGTTTATATAATTTGTCGTTCTTGAACTGCTCGAACTGTCTGAATTAGTGATTGTCCTTTGTTGTTACATGTCACTGTCACTGCATCTATCCATCTTCTTCTTGTTCTCCTCTTGGTCTTTTTCCATGCATTCTCGAGAAGAACGCCGTTGATGGTGATTGGTGAGGATTCATTCTGACCAGGTGGCCAAACCATTTAAGTTGTTCTATATATTCTTGGCAGGGTTTTGTTCCTACCATTTTTCTTATGGTTTCATTTGGTATTCTATCTCTTCTTGTGTTGTTTGTTACTTTTCTCAAGCATCACATCTCACATGTATGTATCTTTCTTAATTGATCACAATAAAATCCATTCGAAATAGCACAAGAATGCTTGAATTTCTTTTACTACGGGCATTGAAATTCACTACAATTTAAATTTGACTTCCTCGAAAATTGTATCGTGTTGTCAGTCACACACCGGAAGTCCCTTACACTTCATAATTTGTTGAGGGTGAATATGAGTTTTCCTGAAGTGCTGTGATATCAACTCTAATAACAATGAACAATGGGTTGACCTGTGAGTGTTATTCCTCACACCACTGCAAAATTGGGTGCAAAGTATCATCAATGTCTCCCATTGTTTCCTGCACATTGGTTACGGCCAGGAAATTAACCATATAACATGTCCACAACAGCATTTATTAATAAAAAAATAAGTAATATAAACATGGGCATCAAATAATATAAGACAAATTTACAAAGAAATTAAACCTACTTCGTCCCTCTGTCATCTTTGACCTGTTGTAAGCTTCCTGCTTACTGTGAGCATCATCCATAGCCATCTGAATGTGACTGTCACTAAGGGACTTTTTGAAAGCCGTTCAGCCATTAAAATGCAGCTGTACTTTCTGAAACTGAGAATGTAAAATTTAAAGTGCATTTAACTCAGCTGTTGAAGAGTCATAATATGCAGGTGATTTTAAAATATTTGAAATAACTCACACACATATTTGTATTGGTGAGAATACAAAAAACATATTAAATATGAATTTGATTTTTGTTTCCATTTCCCCAAAATTATTATTTATCTTTACAAAAATAATTCTCTTTTAAAATCGACCATAAATAACCAAGCAAATCATTCTTAGCTGTATTTAAAATCAACAGATGTCACATTGTCCTACCACATGTCTTAGTGAATGTACTATTTCATTGTCTATAATCAGTCCTTGTGTGTTTTTACACCATGGTTTTGTTACATGTTTGGAGTATAATATTGGAGAAGCTTTACAAGGTTTCAGAATTGGTAGAACACGCACCATGACAACTAAGCTTATTGTTATTTTTTAAAAGTATTATCAAAATATTTCACATGTTTTTAATTTAAAAAAAGCATTTATAAACCTGAAAGGAATATCATTAAATGGGTTATAAAAAATACTTATAAATGGCTAAGCTGGGAAAGAGGAAGGGGAGTGTGTTGAATGTGATGTCCTAAAATAAATTACTAGGAGCCAGAATGTTTTGGTTTTTTTTGGTCACAAGAAAACATTAAGATTTGCAAATTTCTGAAAGATTTGCTGTCAGATTTAAAAATGAGGAATGCATGTTTATTTAGAAACATCAGTGAGGAGATATATGGACAAAATTAAAAATAAAAAGAAAACAAAAACAATACAAAGAAAAAGTGTTGTCATCATCTGAAACAGTCTTAAATAAAAGTAAACTAGTCCAGGACCAGAAATAATTTAATAAGGAGCTTGTCCGTCGAGTAAATTAGAATGATTATTATAGTCATGTTGGTAACAGCAATGCTAGCATGAGGTATCTTAAACAAATCAGTAGAGGAGAAATACAAATGTTTAAATTGGATGGGGAATGATGCCTAATGAAATAGTGCAACATAATTTTTGCATGAAGACGTCATGAATTTGGGAGATGGGGGGAGTGACACAATACGAATCCCAGTCCAGTGTGGCAGGAGTTCTGGACTTACTCCTACTGGTGGTATTGTATTGTGGAGAAAAACCACAGAGTGAAAAGTCAAGAGTGCTAAACAACATGCTGGAAGGTTTTCCCTACATCCTTACATTCATGAAAATCTTCTTCACCTTCTTCTTCAGTGTTTATCCATCTGACCTTTAGAAGGACATTAAATGGGTGTGGATGTCTTGTGTTTTCAGGAAACTGTGATATCTGTTGCTTTTGGCCAAACATGCTTGTTTCTGATTTTTTTAGCTGCTTGTTTAACATGGCAGAATGCACATAAGACCTTGTTTTTTGCTGTTACTGAGAGGGCCAGACATCTTACTGCTTTCTTATTCTCATCCTTTAACTTCAATCAGAGCATAGGCACTTACAAGAGATTTCCACCCAATCAGGTCTGGAGCAAGCATGGACAACTGTTGCCTCTATCACTTCATCATGTATAAAAAAAAAAGTAAAGTACCCCCATCACGCCAAGTGGCTTATAGGGAATATGGTGTTAGTGACCATAAATTTTACACACCTTCGGCACATGATTTTTGGGGTAATGTGGTCAGTATTACGCCCGCACCGCTTTACTTTCCCAGAAAAAAATCCAGTACCCATTAAAGGCTGGGTGAACCAGAAGCCGTCGGTTGAGATCGAACCCTACCTCTTGTCATTTGTAGTCCAGTTCACTAACCACTGAGCTAGCGCGGCTCCCACTTCATCATGTATGGTTCATCGCAATGTTCCCCAATGGTCTGCCTCTTCTTCATTTGCCAGGTGGTGTCCATGTTAATGCTAGGTGTGGGTGCCTGGTTTGTTCCATTCTCAGAACATGGCCTAACCATTCCCAATGTCTTCTTTTCACTTCTTGATTGATGTTGTTAATGCCTGATCTTCTGGTGACTTCTTTGTTTGTAATGTGTTAATCCAAATGAATGTTTAGAATCTTCTTAAGACAGTGACCTTCAAATCCTCTAAGTCAACTTTCTATCTTATGGTTCATTCTCCATGTTTCTGCTGCATATACGAGTATGGATCACACACTTGACTTATAAATTCTAAGTTTGGTGCAGAGATGGAGACAAGTTGAAAGCCAAATGTTTCTAAGTCTATTGAATACCTGGGTTGACATGCCTATTCTATCAGAGATCTCTTTCTCAAAGTCTCTATTTGATGAAATATAGCTTCCATGGTATTTAAAGTGATCCACTTCTTCTAGTCCCACTCCTATGAGTGTAACTTTCTTTGTACTTTTGGCATATACCCTCATAATCTTAGTTTTCTCTGCTTTTATTTTCAGTCCAACTGAGTTAATAAAGAGACTGGAGAATGGTAAAGCCATGAAGAAAGAAACTATTCTTCAACAAACACTTTCCAAGTCATTCTGTTTCTTACCACTCTTTTAAGATCATTCCATGTCTTCCCCATCATCTTCATTTCTGCTTCTATGTAATAATGCATCTGTCTTAATGTTTTATTTAATATCACCAACATGTAGCAGTTTTAATGTTATCAACAGTCTACAAACTTCATTGTAACAAAACTAGACTTTAAACTCTAGCACAGAAGTCACTATAGGCAAGGCATTCCCACATCTGCTCAGCCACCCCCCCCCCCCTCATTGCAGCAACCAACAAAGTTTTATTTCATCCTGATCATTTATACTGTTCCACTGAATATGTTTCATTCTGTATAAAAGCATGCAGCTCATAATACACACTTCTGAATCGCTGTAACGGCCAGTGTGGGCAACACCATCTCCATGTGCCTCACATCAAATTCATATAACTTCATGATCAGTACAGTGTGTTTCAAGAATTGCTGTTCCAACAAATGAAGTCAGTCCCTAAAATCAGTGAAACACTCAATCTGACCGCAGTCCAGCTTGTAGCAATTTTACAGTTTAACACAGATCACATCCCAGAGCAAAGCTAGAACCCAGTACTATTCCACTTCAATCACTGGCCAGCCGCCTGCAGCACTAGCTTAGCGCGCAGTGCCACAAATATTTTGAATCTGTGGTCAGGTGAATGTGACCAGATTACTGCTGTCTCCGCAAACAAAAATCGAGACCAGTAGCAAAACTATAAAATAAGAATAACTTCTGTAGAGAAAACTGTACCAACCTTCATCCTGTGGCTTATAGCTATATGCCATTGGTGTTGGTATGTCCCGTTGCTGTGGCTGACCTGTAGCAGCTGATGACTGATGTGGCTGTATGGTAGAGTTTCTACCATAAGTCACATTGCCTGCTTTCAAAGCTTCTGAACCATTGGTATTTCTTATGGCTGAGGCTGAACTAGCACGTCTTTGCTTTAAAAGACCATATCTGTAAATACCAGGACATTACAATAATGATATGATCTTATTTACTCACTAGTGTTAAAAGATAATCGCCAAATTGAAATATGTATAATTTTTCAACTAGATCAAAATGTGTTATAACTGACAAGTTGAGATAGTTTTGTTTCTCAACATTCTTGACAGCATTTTATGGACTGAGATAAATGTGTCATAACTAATACAATACAGTCAAACTAACATTCTCACACAACATATATCAGAATTATCAAGTACTTTCCTACACCATAATCTGAATTTATCACTCTAAGCACTTTTAAATGAAATATAACCATTAATCTCCTAAGTGTCTTGATAATAACTAATACAAGAAAATCTAATCTATCCTTTTCTATTTTATCCATGGAACCAGTTTCAGTGCAGTCAAGAATTCCCCATATCTGCCACCACTTGTTATAGAATTTCCCAAAATGGTTCAGTAAACAAGAAAAGAAAAGAGAACACATACAACAAAAATCATAATGGATCCTTATGTCAAAGCATTTTTAATAAGAATTAAACCATATATTTTTCTTTTAAACACTTTTAAAGAATTTTAAGCACAAAAATGTATGGCCAAAGAAGACAATAGGAAATATGAGACTGATAGGAAAAGAAAGGCAAGATAAAAGCATCATATCACTGGTGAATAATTTACCTTTTTAAGTAGCCTCCATGCTGTACAGCTGGATTAACTGTATTCTGAACAGAAGTAGGAACACCTCGAGGATAGAAACCTCCTGGCCTCCCACTATTCACACCACCAGCATCACCATTTTTGTATGTTCCAAACCCTGATGGCAGACCAACAGTATTTTATCAGCTTGTGCTTCAGTGAACTTATTCATTTTTTTAATGCATTAAATTCTCCACATCATCCATAAATTTGCAGGAGGACATAAAAAAACTTATGCACTAACACCATACATCAAAAAGTGTGGTGGACCATTAACTTCTGGAGCAAGTTTGTCAAGTTATATTTATGTTTATATGGAGCATCTAGTTTATCTTGGTAACAAATTATAAAAATTAGTAAGGATACTAAGGATAAATTAGCAACAATTTGAAAAGTGCAAAAAAAGAAATATATCAGAAAACATTCCTCAAAAAATAATAAGTTAAGTCTGTTATAAACAAATACATTACTATATGAAAATGTTAAATAATCAAAGTGTAAGTATTCTTTTTGTATGGAAAAGTGTCTATACTTTAATAGTTATACAAGGGTAATTCAGTTGGAAACTGGATAAGTTGCTTTAAAAATCGTGTCTACAGCCAATATTATTGTGGAGGCGGTGACCTTGAGTACCGGTAGATGGCATTAAAGCACACTCAGCATGCAGGGAAACAGTTTGGCAACAAGGCAGTCCCCTTGAAACAGTGCACCATGCACAAGCAGCAAAGTGTTGTGAGATTTGTATTTATCAAAGGCATGAGACCTGTAGAGATTCATCACCTGATAAGAATTCTGCTTGGTGACAAGTGTTTGAATCTTACACATGTGTTTAAATCATAGACAAGTGTATGAATCATAGACAAGTGTATGAATCATACACAAGTGTTTGAATGGACTGAGAAAGTTCAAGAAAGGCATCACAAGTGTAAGGATTTTTCTCAACCAGAGGGTCATGAAAGACAACAAAGTAGCTGTGGAAAATGTGATATTGCTAAGCCAGTGCATCAAGGTCAAGGACATGGCAGCGTGATTAAACATCAGTGTTAGATCAGCCTATCACATCATATGACAAGCTGAAGCTCTGAAAAGTGTACAAGGTGGGTACTCAAGTGGCAGTGCATGTGTGGCTGTGCATCCATCTGAATGAATTCTTCTTCTGTGGTATCTACATATTTGTCAAGCATTAACTTAAGTGCATTGAACTAGAGAGGGACTATATTGAACATTGATAATGTAGTTATTTTAGTGTTTGTAATGAACACCGTAAAAAAAAAATAATAAAATCTGGTTTTTGCAATGAATGCACTTTGCAACGAAAACAAATTAAAAATAAAAAATAAACATGTTTTTCTATGTAGCTAAAAATGGAACACGCAGAAGTGTAATATCGCAAAAAATACAACTCCACATCCTTATAATGTTATTAGTAATGTTAATATTAAAGAAATCATTAAAAAGGAAGGAAGGAAGGGAGGAAGGAGGGAGGGAGGGAGGGAGGAGGGAGGGAGGGAGGGAGGGAGGGAGGGAGGGAGGAGGAAGGAAGGAAGGAAGGAAGGAAGGAAGGAAGGAAGGAAGGAGGAAGGAAGGAAGGAAGGAAGGAAGGAAGGAAGGAAGGAAGGAAGGAAGGAAGGAAGGAAGGAAGGAAGAAGGAAGGAAGGAAGGAAGGAAGGAAGGAAGGAAGGAAGGAAGAAGGAAGGAAGGAAGGAAGGAAGAAGGAAGGAAGGAAGGAAGGAAGGAAGGAAGGAAGGAAGGAAGAAGGAAGGAAGAAGGAAGGAAGGAAGGAGGAAGGAAGGAAGGAAGGAAGGAAGGAAGGAAGGAAGGAAGGAAGGAAGGAAGAAGGAAGGAAGGAAGGAAGGAAGGAAGGAAGGAAGGAAGGAAGGAAGAAGGAAGAAGGAAGGAAGGAAGGAAGGAAGGAAGGAAGGAAGGAAGGAAGGAAGGAAGGAAGGAAGGAGGAAGGAGGATCGAGGGACAGAGGAGGAGGAAGGAGGAAGGAAGGAAGGAAGAAGGAAGGAAGGAAGGAAGGAAGGAAGGAAGGAAGGAAGGAAGGAAGGAAGGAAGGAAGGAAGGAAGGAAGGAAGGAAGGAAGGAAGGAAGGAAGGAAGGAAAGGAAGGAAGGAAGGAAGGAAGGAAGGAAGGAAGGAGGAAGGAAGGAAGGAAGGAAGGAAGGAAGAAGAAGGAGGGAGGGAGGAGGGAGGAGGGAGGGAGGAGGGAGGGAGGGAGGGAGGAGGAGGGAGGGAGGGAGGAGGGAAGGAGGGTCAGAGAGGATTATTAAAATTAATTGAACTGACCTAAAGCAGCTCCATCTATTAATTTTGTGGACAACGTTGGAGGCTGTCTTGGCACTTGGTCACTGTTACCATTTACAAAGGTGTGACTCTTATTTCCACTTTCTTTATTCAGGCAGCTGCGCACCTTATCCCACAGCCATGTGATTTCCTCATCTGTTGGTGTTCGATCAATTCTCACTCCAGTCTCATCATAAACTGCATTACCAGCTCTGGAGGAGAAGGATGGCACTTCTCCATGAGATTGTGATGAGGCACTTTTTGTAGAAGTTGTAGCTGGATCAGCTTGTGTTGCTCCCATGTTGGAAGCAGCAGATAGTTTAGAGTAGATATTTTTTGATTTATCAAAATTCTGTTGCTGCAATTCCCTTAATATTTGAAGAGCATTATCCTCTTTACCAGTGTGAACTCCTAAAGTACTTGCATTACTGTTTGTACTTCCTTCATGTGTATAACCAACAGTGTAAACCACAGCATTGGACTCTTTACTTGTAGGAATCTTAACTGGCACTTTGGAAATATTATTATTGGCTGACCTAATCTTGGTTTCAAGCTGGGATGTATGAATGGTTACTGGTTCTGGATGAGTGCCATTATAACCGGTCAAAGCATCCTTGTAGACATCTGTGCTCATGATGATATGGGCTGCAGCTTTAGGACGATTAATTGGACTGGTGTTCACTGTATTGAGTGGGCTGACAAAAGAAGGTGGGAGATTTGATCTTTGGCCATGAATCCGGATGTATGCAGAATTAGTGCTCTCAACTGTGCTGTCAGGAGCAGAACTGTTGGAAATTTGTTGGACACGTTTGATCTGTATGTTTTCTGGTATTGCTGGCTGTTGACGGTGTGGTCCAGCACTGGAAGCTCTTTCTACTCTGGTACTTGTCTCTGGTTTAGTTGTTGATGCAAATTTTGCTGACAGAGGTCTGTTTACAGTATTTTCTGAAAAAAAAACATTAGAAAAAGAACACTTATAATCACATATTAACTGATTAGGTTGTGTCATGTTTACAGATATTTAGAAATAATTGTTTTTTTAAATTAAATTATTAATTTGCAGGTAAATTAATATCAAAAACAAAATATATAACCTACATTTGTCCAGATTTATGTGACAAGCTTCAGCAGATATTGACTGTTAATTAATAAAGTACATGTACAAACATAAGATAAAAAGAACATGTATAGAATCTAAAAGCACTTTATGCAAAACTCTTTTTGTGCCAAAAGTTTTAAGGTGTGAAAATCTATCTGGCTTTTACTGTCATTCGAGTGCATTATTTTACATTTACATACAAATAATACAACATATAACATACTGTTTCCTGTTGACCCAGCAAAACTCCATTTCTCATTATGTTCTGCATCATCACTATCATTGTCATCCTCTTCAACATGTTGGCTAGCAAAACGAACACTCTTTTTTTTATTATTCTGTGAAATTAATGTCAACATTATAATTCTGAGGGCTTTTAACAAAAATAAACTAAGTAATCATTAAGGCAGATAGGAATACTATTATCATTTAAAGTATCATTTAAAAGAAACAGTATTGGTTCAAAATTTCTGCAAGTACTTGGTGCATGCAGCATGCCATGTGAAAAATAAATTGTGAATTTGATTACTGAATTGGAGACATGGTTTTTAGTCCAGTTTTGAGGAATTCTACAATCAAGGCATCATGACAGTGAAGAGGTGATGAGAGAAATGTATCATCTGGAATTCAGATTTCTGAAATATCATTTCTCTTTCATACAATGACCAACAGTGACCGTTATTTTTGTTGTTCTTCATCTTTCACAGCCATACAATAGGACTGATTTAAACTGGAGTTGAACATTTTTATATTTGTATTTAACTTAATTTCTTGGGATTTCTCTGTTTTGTAGTGCAAAGAAAGGTTCCTCTAGCTTTTTCTGGTATCATTATCAGTTCCTCCTTCTTTGTCTATATTACTGCCTAGATGTTACATCTTGTAAAGTATTGCTCCAATTGTTGTATAGTTATTGCTAACTATATTAATTCTCATTATTTTGGTCTTATCTCTATTTATTTTCAGTCCCCGATGTTGTAATCTCGCGCAAAGTATGCTCATTTTATCTTGCATCTGTTGGTGATTATGCAGTCTAGGTCATCAAGGTGCATGGACCACTGGATCCCATTTTTGCTGTTCTGTGTTATTATAAACATCTAATCTATGGCCAATAGAAAAAGACAGGGAGATAGAAGGCACCCCTGCCTTAAACCTGTTCTTATTTCAAATGTTTCTATAAGCTGCCCTTCATGCACAGTACTACATTTCAATTCTTCATATACTGTTTTTATCAGGCTAATAAACTTTATAGAGATTCCATAATGATTCAGCAACTTCCAAAGCACTCCTCTGTCTAAATGCCTTTTTGTAATCTATGAATCCAACATGAAGTGGGGACTGTAGTTCCAAGCTTTGTTAAAAAATTATACATAAGGTTATTAGTTATTTGATCAGTGCATGATCTGTTTTTCCTAAAACCTGCTTGTTCATCTCTCAAATGTTCTCTTTTAGTCTCTCAAGAATTATTCTACTTAGTACTTTTTTTGCCACTGATAGCAGCATAATTTCCCTGCATTGTGTGCACTCTTGTAAACTTCCTTTCTTTAGTAGTTTAATCATGTAACCTTCTTTCTAGTGTTTCAGTATTTCTTCTCTCTCCCATATTTTATTTCGTAGATTATGTAAATCTAGGTAGAGGTTTTAATATCTGCATTGATGGCTTCTGAAGGAAATTCATCTGGTCCTGTTTCTTTACCATTTTTAATAGCTTGATGACTTTCATAATTTCTTTATTGCTTGGCTTTCCACAATTAACTTGAAACTCTTCCCATGCTGGTAGTATATCTGGAGGGTTACTTGGGCCAGGTCTGTTCAAGAGTTCTTCAAAGTGCTCTTTCTATCTCTTCATTTGTTCCCTTACATTACTAAGCAGACTTCCTTTCTTATCTTTAATAAAAGCATTAATTTAATTAAGTCTGTTTGTATGTACCAGTATTTGTTTGATACTATGACTGTAAATTTCTCTTTAATTCCTTGTTCTTTAAGAAACCCTACATTTAAATACCATCCACCTTTACGTATTGTAGCATATATTTTCAGTTTCAGTTTAAGTTTGGCTAAGAGAAGATGATGATCTGAAGCCACATATGCTCCTCTATATACTTTTACATCATGTTGTGCTCCAGGTTCCTAGTGTCCTGATGATAAAATCATTTCTCCTGTGTTTAGTTTTATCCTTTCTGCTCTGAACTATCTTTGTTTTGCACACTCCTAGAATATCTATTTTTAAATTTGTCATTTCGAATGCTACTTGTGCAGCTTTTCCTTGCTCATTTAGAGTATATAAATTTCAGGTGCCAATTCTGGATTTCCTGGTAGACAAAGATGAGTAGGTGACCAGGACTCTGTGGCTTTCTTCAGATTGCATCATATATCTCTTAGACAAAGAGATCTGATCTTTCCTGAATGGTGGACTTACTTTTTTCTTTTCTTTGATTGTCAAAAAAAAAAAAAAAAAAAAAAAAAAAAAAAAAAAAAAAATTTTTTTACAGTACAGGATAGCCGGATATCAAAATTTAAGGAATAGACCTGGAGACAGTTCAGAACTATAACTATCTTGGACATACTATAACCAGTGATGGAAAATGTAAAACAGAAATAAACAAAAGAATAGGAATGGCAAAAAGTAATTTTAATGTCATGAAGAACATACTAACATCAAAACAAATAACACCAGGGCTAAAACTAAGAATAGCAAAATGTTATGTCTTCTCAACATTCCTATATGGTGCAGAAACATGAACATTAGACAAGAAAACAGAACAGAGAATTAAAGCCTATGAAATGTAGAAATATATAGAAGAATAGGTATAATTGGATAGAAGGAAAAGAAAACAAATGATGATGTTTTAAAACAACTAAAAATGAAAAGAGAACTACCAAAGACAATTCAAAGAAGACAAATGCGTTTTTTGGGCCATAAAAGACACAACAGCCTACTTAAAGTAATCCAGGAGGGGAAAATACAAGGTAGAATAGGCCTGAGGCAGACCAAGACTAACATGGACGAGTAACATCAAAAGCATGGACAAACCAGCCTAAGACAACCTGCACCATCAAAGCATGAGACAGAGCAGAATGATGCTCCATGGTAACCAACCTTCGTTGCGGAGACGGCACTCTGATGACAGGATAGTCAGTCTCATGCCCAATCATCTACAATTTTTTACTCCCCTTTCGGACCCAGGCAGCGCATGGGCGATTTATGTCTTTACTTAAATATAAATACAATTTTAAAACAATACTTTACACTAGAAGACAAAAGGATGATTATTATTTTAATATTTGCTTGAATCATTTTGGAATGTTAACTATTAAATGACTGCTAAAATTACCAAACCCATTTTTCTTAAGTCAATTACTACATACCTATTAGCAAAAAATTGCATAAATTGCATGTAAAATTTAATGAATGCAATAAATCAATAAATTGAAATTTCTGAACCAATAAACTAACCTTTTTATCAGTATGTGCATGAGCTAGTTCCACACTGTCTCGTAGATAAATCTTGCCTGCAGCAGAGTTTTCCTGAGGTGCCAACTTAACTGCAGTCTGTTTCAAGATTCCTCTTAAAGGTCGTATTTCTTCAGAATCTTCATCTATTATCACTTCATCTTCTACATATTCATTTGGAAATTCATGTGTCAGATCCTTCTGACCCCTAGATGCTAAGACCTGATTGTTTGTCATCATGGATACTTCATTTTCATCAACAGTACTCACTAGCTGCAGACCAGTTTGTATAACCGGTTTATTTGGGTGAACTATCTTAGTAGCTGTATATACAACAGGAGATGGTGGTCTGCTAGTGGGAAGATTTCTTCTTACAGTAGGTATAATCACATTACTGTCTGGAACATTGTAGTTTAGCTGTTGTGTGTGAAGATAATTTAAGTCCTGGTGTATGTAAGAATGAGCTCCTGCATCCTGTTCTTTGTTCATTATGAAGGTGGGCATATTTGATGCACTTGTGTGCTGGATTGTTGACACTTGCATATTTGTCTGCTTATTGGATGGAAGAACACTTGCACTACCAATAACTTCTGACATTACAGGATTGCTTGGAGCATTTTGCACCTGGTAGCTGTTCATTTGCTTTGGTGTAGAAATACAGCTTTGTTTTTGGTTTGAACTTTGATGAATATTTCCTAGGCCTTGATAGTCATCAACATGAGGATATGTTAAATTATGTTTGCCCAAACTGCCATGGTTCTTATTCATGTCATTGTTTGCAGTGGTACCAAAAGTATCTAATTCTG
Organism: Megaustenia siamemsis; assembly: GCA_032433765.1. Lineage (NCBI taxonomy): Eukaryota > Metazoa > Mollusca > Gastropoda > Stylommatophora > Ariophantidae > Megaustenia > Megaustenia siamemsis. Next base: position 57,615,888 of record JAVIAB010000047.1, on the reverse strand, counting down.
TATTAACATTACTACTAGCTTTTGAGTAACCAACAGTCTTTGATATAGGGTTTACTGATAAGTAATTCATTGCAGCTGCTGATGGCAAAGTGCTAGCCATAGAGGTTGATATTTGGTCTTGAATATTGAATCCTGGCAAAATGGTTGCACCAGTGACTAATGTCTGATGAGAATGGGAATTTTCAACATCAAATTTATTCTCTCTACCAGGAAAGTCCGTAAAAGTTGTGATTTCTGTCAAAGATGATGGTGTTGTCAATGACCCAGGCTTTACTGATGCAGAAACCTTCTGAATTGAAATTAATTTATCTGAATGTTGATGCTTACTAGCTCCACCATTGTTAATTTCAATATTTACTTTACTTTTAACATTGGAAATTTGAACTCTGCTTCCACCTTCAATGCCCTCAGATTGCAAGCCGTTATTATCTACTGAACACTCTCCTACTACTCCTTTAACGTGATGCACTGGTATGTTGTTGATGGAACTACTGGATGCCAGAGAATCTGTTGACATTTGCTTAAGTGGCATCTGATACTTTTGCTCCACAGTAAATTTACCATTTCCATTAACCAATGTTTCCTTATGTTGTATGTCACCATTACTTGTCGAACCATTGTGAGAAATGCTATGTTGTTGTCCTGCATTTTGATAATTTACATTTTCAGATATAAGTCTAGTCTCCGTTTTTAGAATTTCTTTGAATAATTCATTCTTATTGTATTCTGCATAATTTGATATATTTTGATTTTGCGTGGAATTTTTTTGTTTATTTAGCAGGCTCATATTTTTTAATCTGTGTTGTTGAAGTTGTAGTTCTGGTTGCTGTGCTGGTATAATTTTATTTTGATTTGCATTTTGTCCATTCCTAGTAACTGGGAAAGCACTAACAGGTCTCTGTCTTTGCTGTTTCACTACATGTCTAGGATTGCTGAGCTTTGCAATCTCTGTATCACTTACAAGGGATTCCTCAAGACTGTCTAAACTAGAACAACTATTACTACGTGTTATGTTTCCCTCACTATCCTGAGCATCACTCTCAGTTGAGTTGTCATTATCTATCTTTCCAAATGTCTTTTCTCCATCAATTTCATGATGAAGAGCTTGACTGAATTCTTGCAGTGATTGCTGTTGCTGCTCCAGAAGAAGACTTTGCTGTTGTTCCAGCATCTGCTCAAATAAAGTTTTGCTGGCTGTCATGTTTTGTTTACTATAATTCATCAATTCTGCTCTCGTTTTGGAGTTGAGCTGTTGAGTTAGTCTGCCTGAACCTGGTTGTGATGAATATGGTCTAGGTTTGTTAAATGAAATTTCTAAAGGATCTTTATTTTCATTTGTATCTGACAGAACCCTTTCCAGCGATGACATGTAGCGGTGATAATGAGGGGCACCTCTTATCACTTGCAAAGCCTCATCCAATGCTGGCCCATCAGGTCTCCTTTGAACAAATCTATAACTCTGTCTTGCACTCGGTGGCAAATGAGATCTTTGATACTTTTCAGTTGCCTGTCTTTGTTCTTCTCGTCTTCTTGTCAAAATGTCATGTCGACGTTTCTCTTCTCGCTTGGCTTGAAGCTTTCGTTTGTTTGCCTGATATCTGAAAATATATTCACTTTGGTCTAAAATATTTCAAAATAATGTAATTCTTTTAAGAACTTTTTAAAATCATAAATTGTCACATTTTGTACCAACTAAGACAATAGATTTGTTGTTCTTGAATAAAAAATATAAAGCACTTTCAGAGCTTAGTAAATTTTAAACAAGTACAATTTTTTAAAGAGTATTGGTTTGTAATGAACAATATTTGAACAAAGATTGCAATATTTGTGAATAGAGAATAAAATATAAAATTGCCTAAAAGTGAATTTCATTTTTAGATCTTCTACACTCTTCTTAAAATTGATCTTCTTCATCAGTCCCCTTTAAAAGAATAATAAACGAGCTTAAAGGCTTAGTGGTTCATAGGAAGATACAATATATGTGAGCCTTTCGGCCCAATACATTTGACTTCAGTTCAGCATTTTTGGTACAGGCTTTCATTCCCTCTTCAATCGCTACTCTCTTTGCCACACTGTTCAGTTTGACTTCAAGCCAACTCAGAGAGGGAGAGTGGGATGTTGATAAGTTCTGGTTTACTAATCCTAAAACAAAAAATCTGGTATGAGCTTCTGTCCATTCTCAATCCAAGTAATGTTAGTTGTGTTGGGTTTGTTTTTAGATCTGTGAAAAGATCAATTGTTAAAAACATCTTACTGGCGTTAAACACCACATTGATCACTACATAACTATTCAAAAGATCCATCTTATAATGATGGAACTAAACTTACTTTCTCCTCTTATTTGTTTCTTGAGAAAGTCTCTTGGCTCTAGCAATAGCATCAAGTCTATCACTATTAGCTAAAGTATCGTCATCTTTCAGGGCTAGAAATGTATGTCTGGTTTACATTGTTAAGAAAGCACAACTGAAATTAAATAATACTATAAAGATGTTTAACCACTTGTTATTTCTTTTAGATATTGAGATATAGTATAGAGAATTAAAAAAAAACAAAGCAAAGTAAAGGAAGGGAAGCAAAGTGCTCTTGGCTAAAATAAAAGTTATATATTATACCTCAAGTATCTCAAACTTAAAAAAAGAAACCAAATGTCCAATAAGAAACAATAAAATAGGTCATGAATGGTCCCACAAGACAAGCAGCAGAGAACAAAGTGAGAAACACATGGAATAAAATAAAAATTGTCACACAAATGTTAGATAAATGCTCACCACAAGGAAAATAGAACATGAAAAAAGATGGAAAGGACACTTAAGTAATACATTAAACAAGAAATCATCATGTCTGTATTCCTGGTTTGATTTTGACACAAGTACAGACACTCTACATATAGTTGTGCAAAGTGGAGAAACTTTGTTGTTGTCTTACAAAAATATCCCAAGGTTTTGTCAGCTTGAGACCAAAGAAAGGAAGACAAAAAGAAGAAAACATCAAAGCTATTTTTGGGAGTTATTTCTTCTTGTCTGTGGCTGTGAACTAGTAAAAACATTCAGTAGTATCTTGCAGGGCAACAACAAAATGTTTCCACATACTTCAGTCTCTGACCATCTTCTCCTGTGTTTCAAATCTGGTCCCTTCAAATTCTTACAAAGGCTTCTTGATCTTGTCTAAATTTATTATTATCCCTACAGCCAAGGACAGAGAAAAAATATGACTAGTATTACAGTCTTGTTCTCATAATATAAAATCTGCATTCCTCTTCCCCATCCACCTTTATAAGAGCATTAAGTGAGCATAGTTACACTGTAACTGTGATATATGTATTTCTTAGCCCAACACATCTGACTTAATCACAGCATTTTGGAATAATTTGTTATCTCTTTAATCCAAAACACTTGGCCAGACTTGTTTATCTATTTCCAAAGCCATCACAAGGAGGTGGAGTAGAATCTTAATTAATATTGGCTCACTTATTCTGAAGCAGATTCAGCTGTGGGTAGATTGTTACTTTCAGCTGGTGTTTTATAGAGTCTTGGCCCTAAACCTATATCATTATAATTTATTCTTCTATATTCAGCCTCTAAAGACAGCAGATTATACAAAGAAGTGAATTGCCTTTCTAAATCTAGTTGTGAATAAGAAGCCATCTTAAGTCTTAAAATGTATTTGTCAATTGTCTGCAAGACATGATCTAGCAGCTGTAAGCTAAATTGACATATGCATTTTATAAATAATAATCATAGGTAATATGTTCATTTGAGCATATTGGTTGGCAAGTCACTCTACTCTGCTTAATCCTGGGTCTCTGAAACACACAGACATCTTCAATAGTTATGAGTGGACACCTTTGAGGCTTGTGCTACAGCACTATCTAATTCTATATGGTACAGGTAAACCCATTACTAGGAACCATCAGTCTGACATGTTCATCCTATAAGTGAGGAAACTAAAGGAACATTCTTTCTGTAATTTTGTTGATTCTGACTGTCTACAAGAGTATGAAAGTTTGGAGAGTGTACTGCTTAACTTTGATTCATCATCAAATAGCATGCCTGCTGACATAGGTGAGCATGTCTCTCCACAACTTTCGATCTCAAAAGTTATTTATCATTTCTGTTGTTGACCTTCTGCCAAGCCATTCCCTTAAGCTGTCTGGTATCTTTTCTCTTTTTTTTTTACTTTATTTCTTCGTCCTCAATTTTTCCAGTTGTTACAATATATCCCAACTGTTCCCTTTTCATTACATGGCCAAAAAATTATTGTTTCTTCCTAATATTGGATATTAGCTCTCTTTTTGCTTTGGCCTCTTAGCTTTGATTAGCTGAGAGTTTGGACAGTAGTTCATACAACTTTTTTAACATGGCATTAATACAAGTAATAATTAACTGTGCAGGAAGGCTGTTCATAATCTTAGAATCTTTGTACAATTGAATTATGATGATCTGTCTAATATTAATATATATCATTGATGGGTACCATATGGTGTAGTATAAACTGTGCAATGATTAATGTATTGTAAAAATGTACAGCGTACAGTACGCCTGTACTGTGTACACTAGTAGACTAAACCTAATACTACCACTACTAGCAGTACTTAGTAACTTCACTCAGTAAAGTAGCAAGTTAATATTTCAATTTCAAAATTAAGTGCTGCAATTTAATTTAGATTTTCAAATTGAAACGTTCAATTATAATATAAATAATAATATTCTGAATGAATATTCAATTCATATTTTAAACAAATATTTGTAAATAAATAAAATTGTTGTTTATTAATTTTAATGTTTAATGTAAAAAATATATATGTAATATAAATATGTCATTTAATATTTAATTTGTAAGTAAATTTGAATTTAAACTATAATTTAATTTAATTTAGTTTAGTTCTTTTTAAATTTTAAGTTTAGTAGTTAGTAAGATAGTATAGTATTTAAGATAGATAATAGATATATTTTAATGAATGACATAAATGAATGAATGATAATATTGAATGTAGTATAAGTATCATTAGTATCAAATAGTATCATCATAGTATGTTATAGATTAGATGTACTATAGAGTAGAGTATAACTATTATATATAAAATATAATAAAATAATATGATGTAGTGTAGTATTATTTTGTAATCAAGTGGATGATTGTGTTGTGACTCTAACGTAAATTTGATAACACATTAGAAAAAAGGATACGAATACGCCCCTGCGATTAGATGGCTATCCATCCTTCCAAAGAAATTGTTTAAATTCGTGTTTTAGATAATCGCGAGCGCCAATTTGTAATTGTTTATGCCTGGTTTGCTTGTAATAGCATGCCCACTCAAGTTGTTTACAGTGGTTGGATACCGAATGCCGCCATATTGTTTTCAGTAACAACGTGCGCAGGAATGTCACTAAAACAATTATTTGTGCGCATGTTCCGGTACTATTCTATTCATAGAACCCCCCCCCCCCCCCTCTCTCTCTCTCTCTCTCTCTCTCTCTCTCTCTCTCTCTGCGATCAGGACCCAATCAGAGTAGGATTCCAGCTCCTCACATGAACTCAGCTGTCAGGTTAGGTGTGTTACAAACAGAACATCACAATTAGAGTCTGCCAGATCCACTCTGATTGAACACCCGTTAAAAACGTTGCACTGTGTTCTGCGCCAGTGGCCCAGTGCATCCGATTTCAGCCAGCATTTTATTCAGGTTTGCTTTCCCTAGCCTTTGATTGTCCCCAATCTTCCTGCAAGGCAGCAGGTGATCTTTTCTGTAGGGGGATTCTGCCCTTAGATGGTCGGCCCTCCCAGGTTTACGAGCACCATCTGCCCGAGTCACTAGAGGTGACTAACACAGACATGCACACACAAAGATATGAGATGTGACAAACACATACATGCACATAGCGATACGAGGCATGACTAACACTGACATACATCAAGATATATGACACATGACTAACATAAACATACACATAAAGATATGAGATATGACTGACATAGACATGCACCACAAAGAAACTACACATGTCTAACATGGACATGCACACAAAGATATGAGATATGACCAACATAGATAGGCACACACAATGATATGAGATGTGACTAGCATAGCCGTGCAAACACAAGGATATGAGATGTGACATACACAGACATGCACACACAAAGATATGAGATATGACTAACATAAACATACACACAGAGATATGAGATATCACTAGCCCAAACACAAAGATATGACTAACACAGATACACACTAAGATATGAGATATGACTAAACACATACACACTTAAAGATATGAGATATGATTAACACGGACACTCCAAGATATGAGATATGAGCCATGGCCAGCACACACACACACACACACACACACACAAGCCAAGATATGAGCCTTGGCTAGCAATGAAACACACCAAGAAATGAACCATGTCCAGCACAGAAAGAAAATATCCAGTACACATTAAGGTGTCCATATGCTTGGGTTTGTTGTAGTCGGCAGACTCTACTTAACGTGGGAATCATCGACATACGAGACGCCGGCCCCCATGAACTGTTAACAGATATCGTCCAAACAGTTGTACGGAGATTTGAGAGTGCAGTCTGACCCGTAGAACGTTCCCTTGCATGAACAGATCCCGGTTGACTGTTCACAGGTGTCGTTGAAACAGTGGTCAGGACATTTGAGAGTGCAGTCTGGCCCGTAGTACGCTTCCTTGCGCGTACAGTCTGCTCTTTCTGTGTCACATATGATGTCACAGCCATCAGAACACGTATGTTCGCACTGTAGCCCAAATTTCTTCTTCTATCCTTCCTCTATTGCCGTTGGCGTCGAGGGGAGATACAATCTGCGATTCTTTGCTCCTCTGTTGGCCTCTTCTGTTGTTATCCCTCCTAGTGACTCTAGTGTTCCCTTTATTTATCTCTTTCTCGGTCTTCCTCTTAATCTGGCGTTTTCATAGCGTTTGTATATGGCTCTTTGAGTCATTGTTTGTTTCTTTTTGTCTTGTTATGTGGCCGAACCAATTTATTAGTTGTTTCTTTATTTCACTTACTGATTTATTTCAATTTTTATTTTATTACAATTATTATTTCACTGGTTAATCCTAAGAAAGCATCAGTTTCACGTTTCTCCCTTAACAATCATATCTTAATACAGACACACCGGTAGTACGAATGGCAGCTGATGAGGTGACCAGGGACAAGTTGATGACATACCTCGGAGTTAAGTTTGATCGCAGCCTATGTTTTTGGGACCACGTTGACTATGTGATAACACAATCCCGCAAAGGATTAGCCACCTTGAAGGTCATGGCAGCTGCCAACATCGAGCAGAAGCTACTTACTCTTCTGTTCCAGGGATTAGTCCTCGCATCAATCGAGTATGCCCTTCAATTCTTACTGTCAACGCGACTCAAATTGACAGGCTGGAGAAAATACAAAATGAGGCCATGCGCATTATCTTGGTGTGTACGAGGGACACTCCCTGTGCAACAAGGTGGTATCTTCTTGACTTTCCAACCATGGATGGTGGAATGAAGATCTGGAGGGCACGAGCATACCTGAAGATTAGTACAGATAAAGAACATCCATTCCACCACGAGCTCAACACAGGGGAAGGTGCCAGGCTAAAAAGAAGCAAATCATGGGTGGGCCGAGCAGAAGATGTCATCAAACAGGTCTGTGGGTTTATCAATATCGACGTTGGCGAGGAGTGGATACCTATGCCTACGTCATTCAAGGGGACATTCTCGTGTATTGTCACACTCGACAGGAAAAGTAGGGAACATAACTTAGTCGTGGTCAATGCGGAGGTCAACGGGTTCATCTGCGACAACACCGATAAGAAAGATACAGTCATCTATACAGACGGATCTGTAATACGACACCAAAGAAGTGCATGGGCATTAGTTCGGCAGGCAGAATAGTCAAAGAAGACAGTGATGCATACGTCATGACCACGAGTAGCATTACGATGGAGGTGATGGCAGTGACCAGGGCATTCAACTGGTTCGAGTCACAAGACTACACCTATGCCTGTATACTGAGTGATTCGATGAGCATGATAAAAAAAAAGTGTTTTTTGTCGCTGTCGTTGAGGACGGTCAACAAATGGATCAGGCGGATATCATCAATGCCCTCCGAGATGTGGGAAGAGCACAGGACTTCGACAACCACAAATCCACGTCACTCCTTCGGATGAAAGAGATGGGAGTTAAGATGGGCACAGCGAGAAATGAGAAACTTAGTGGACGTGTAAGAAGACTTATCAACCAACACAGAACTGGAGTCGTCAGTCGCTGGATACTGCGGGACTTTCTGAAGAAGGGATCGAAGCACCTGTGGACATATTCGGAGTGCAATGCTAATGACCCGCAAATAACTCAATAACCATTTTCACTGTAGTCGGGACATCCCCATATCCGCTCCACTACCCGTCCCAGCAATTCTTAAAGCTTATGCAGACTGATTGCTCATGTGACGTGTTGATTTTAATTAAATACATCTGTTTTTTTCCCAACTAAGTGCTCCGGATCAACTAGATCCCTTTTCCTCCTTTAGACTCCTCAGTCCTTAGGTATGGCAAAAAGTAATTTTAATGCCATGAAAAATATACTAACACCAAAACAAATAACACCAGGGCTAAAACTAAGAATATCAAAATGTTACATCTTCTCAATATTCCTGTATGGTGCAGAAACATGGACATTGGACAAGAAAACAGACCAGAAAATTGAAGCCTTTGAAATGTGGATTTATAGAAGAATATGTAGAATTGTATGGAAGAAAGAAAGAAAGAAATGTCACGCCCAGCAGTGTGTCATCTTTCTTTCCAAGAAAACACAAATCCGGTATCCATTTAAGGCTTGTAGTCGCGCTGGAGCAGTAATTAGTGAACTTGACTCTACTGAGAAAAGAGTTCCGATTCTAGCATGAAGAACCACTTTAGGCTCATCAAAATAATTGTAATTGGTATAAGATTTATATTGGAAGAGAATAACAACACTAGTATAATACTGAATCTATCTATCTGTCTGTCTGTCTGTCTGTCTGTCTGTCTGTCTGTCTGTCTGTCTTCTGTCTGTCTGTCTGTCTGTCTGTCTGTCTGTCTGTCTATCTATCTATCTTTCTACTTACCTACCTACCTACCTACCTACCTACCTACCTACACCATACACACACACACACACACACACACACCACACACACACACACACACACACACACACACAACACACACACACACCACACACACACACACACACACACCACACATATATATATATATATATATATATATACACACACACGCACCCTCACATATGGCGCTTTTTTCTAAATAAAATTTGTTGCCGGAACTCTATAATCTCATCCCATAAAACGATACAATCATAATTGGTAATATACTATGCCTCTAAGTCTTTCGTGTAGTTACATTTGTATTTTCAGTGTTAACAACCATACAAACCAACCATGAGAATACAAATTTGTCGCAATTCTAGTTGTTATTGTTGCGTTCGCCAGCTTTCAACTCTGACGAAGTCCCTAGAGACTAGGAAATGAATTTTGCGTGTTAATCCATTTTTTCTTGACAGCCGCGTGCACAGGGGTCCCTCGCCGCACAGGCAGATAACTTTGACTTCGGAGGTACTCATATTTTTTTTCCGTCGATGAGTAACTGACATTTCAAGCCGGGCCTCGCTGCTGAGACCAGGGTGGTTGTCGCAGAGAGAAATCATAAATAAAAATCCCAACCGGTGTAGGCGAGATTTAAACCCACATCCTCTCTGTCCCGAGGCTGGCGTCTTGCCTCGAGACCAACCAGTCCCCCATGGACTTGGAATATGAGGAAACTGCAACAAGGAACACTTTTCATGCATAGCCTGCAATGGTTCCTGCCGCCTATCCACCATATACCAGAAGTTCACGCCCTCCCGAAAGTGATGATCGTCATATTTCTTTAAAAATGTATATCGCTTGATGATGTTAGGCCATCGTTGTTGACTCCAATTTCGAACATATAAACACACAGTTAGTCGTCAGTGGAATTAAAAACATGGAATTAAAGTCAGAGTTACAACATTTATAATTTGCAATATGCGGATGCCACAGTCATAATAGCAGGGACAGAGAATGAACTACAAGAAATGATAGACATAATAATAAAAGAAAGCAATAAGAAAGGTCTCAGTCTGTATAGTAAGAAAAACAAAAAATAATGGTCATATCGAAGAAACAATCATCACCACCATGAAGCATACAAATAAACAGGACAAATCTGAAACAAGTGCAACGTTTGAAATACGTGGGCAAAATAATAACATCAGATGGGAGATGCACCACAGAAATAAAAAGCAGAATAGCTCAGGGTAAAAATTACATTTCAGAAAATGAAAAATATCTTATGCAACAAATCTATGTCAATAGAAATGAAGAAAGTTCATCGGTGCTATATAGAACCAATTCTGACCTATGGAAGCGAATGATGGACAGTTGAGAAACAAGTGAAAAGACGATTAAAGGCCACAGAGATGGGATTTCTCAGAAGAATGTTGAAAGTTCCATGGACAGCTAAAAAGACCAATGAGGAAGTTCTCAAAGAGGCCAACACAAAAAGGGACCTCCTAAAAAACATCAGAAAGAAACAATCAACATTTTTCGGACACACCAAAAGAAGAGGAAAGTTGGAATACTTGGTTACAACTGGCAAAATAAAAGGAAAGAGAGATCGCGGGCGACAAAGAGAGAAAATACTGGATAGCTTGGTGTCATGGCATGGAAAACAGTTAATAACAGAACTTATACGATGCACTGTATATAGAAGCTCGTGGAAGGACATGATCGCCTACGCCAACCGGTATGGCACATGATGATGGTGATGAGTACAGCATGATTATGAAACCTAGGGGTGATCAACACGGTGTGGTTGTCCTTCTTTGTATCAGAAACCTACTCGACGAGATAGGCCTACCATTTTATGGATCAGAATAACTCATGCAAAGCTGTTTCATGTTCTATCTATCTTTCTATCTATCTATCTATCTATCTATCTATCTATCTATCTATCTATCTATCTATCTATCTATCTATCTATCTATCTATCTATCTATCTATCTATCTATCTATCTATCTATCTATCTATCTATCTATCTATCTATCTATCTATCTATCTATCTATCTATCTATCTATCTATCTATCTATCTATCTATTGACCTTTCGAGCCGTAGCCAGCCCATAGGGCATAGACCCACTCTTTCTCTTATCTAAATTTTTTATTCTAGCAGTTTCCAATCCTTGTAAAGATCTTTTTACCAAATCTCGCCATTTGTCTCTGTTCTGTGCAAGCAACTCTATCTAAACGAGGGAGCCGATTCCTGTTGCATGTTTCATGTTACTGCACAAGATTTTCCAAATGCATAAAATCTCATTAGCTTGTAGGCTGTTTCATGTCAAGTCTGGTGTTCAAATACACGTTCCACAAGCATAACAGGATTACATAAAATCTGCATTATCTTTGAGCGGATTAAAAAAAACATATTTCCATATAGACATATTTTTGTCAAGCAGGGACGACTGATCTCAAATTTCTAAAGCTGAAATTGATCTATAGTTAAATAAATTGATATTAATGATATTGACTAGCAAAACGTTTACCAAACACATTGATCGTGTATCGTCAGAAGTGTTGCGGCGTTTATTTTTTGATGATGATGATGATGATGCGTTCGTCCGATGATTTGAGGTATTCTAACGGATACGAACCGTAGACTTCCTCCTCGTCATCCGCCCTTAAAAGGACGTTAAGTGGACGTAGTTACGTTGTGTTGAAGTTTGCAGTGTAACACTGTGATATCTGCGCCTTTCGGCCCAACACATCCGATTTCAGCCGACGCTTTTTTGTGTACCGGGTTCGTCTTCCCACTTCGATCCCTGCTCGCTTGGCCAGACTAGACAGGTTAGTCTGTTTCTAGAGGCACCACGAAGAGGTGTAGCAGGGTCTGGATGGTTCTGGTTCACCGATCCTGGCGCAAGCCAACAGTTATGAGCCACTGACGACTTCCAGCTCTGGTGCTGGGGGGGGGGGGGGGGGGGCGCGCCTTCGCCTCCCTTTATTTTTTTTTATTACACTTATTTGTATGTGAAATTTCAAATCGAGAGTGTACGCACTTTCATTTCAATTGGCAATTATAAAAGGAGGTCAGAGATTACTAGTCTGTTATAAATATAAACTGCAGGTTACTTGGTTACTTGTTTTTGCTTTTTATTGTTTAACTCTTACTGTAAGTAAAGTAAAGATCTCCGTCACGCCAAGTGGCGTATAGGGAATATGGTGTTAGTAACCCTATATTTTACAAACCTTCAGCGCATGATTTTTGGGGTAATGTGGTCGGTATTACGCCCGTGCCGCTTTACTTTCCCAGAAAAAAATTCATCATCATCATCGCGTGCCTTCTCCGCAACGAAGGTTGGCTACCATGGATCGCCATTCTACTCTGTTTCTTGCTTTGATGGCGCAGGCTGACATAGATTGACTTGTCCATCTTTTGATGTTACTCGTCCATGTTGGTCTTGGTCTGCCTCTTTTACCTTGTATTTTTCCTTCCAATATTACTTTTAATAGGCTATTGTGTCTTTTAGCATGCCCCAAAAATTTCATTTGTCTTGTTTTAATTGTATTTAGTAGTTCTCTTTATTTTCAGTTGTTTACTATTATGTATTTTCTACCAAAATTTGTAGAATTGAATGAATTTCTTATAAAACGTATTTACAAATGTATTTTGCTTCAAGAAAATTGCTAAAAGTAACTGAAAAAACCTGATAATGGAAAACAAAATTGAAAAGCATAAAAACAAAAACTGTACTTGAAATATTTACAGGTTTATTAGAGTCAGTAACAGCGTAAATAATGTACTCGTATATTGTAAAATATATTAATCTTTACACCATCATGTAGCAATATTAATTTTGTATCCACAGATTACAATGATGTGTATTATATAAAAATGTATAGAATTAAATGAACTTATAAAACGTATTTATAATAATAATGTTTCTGGAAAAATTAGAACAAAACTTAAACCATCATCATGATCACCAAGTACCGGGCCTAGTGGCGTAGGTGATCATGTCTCTCCACAACATTCGATTTCGGCAGCTATGTATCATTTCTGTTGTTGACCTTCTGCCAAGCCATTCTCTTAAGCTGTTGTTATTTTTTTTTTTCTCTTTGCTTCCCTCTATCTCTTCGTCCCTCAATTTTTCCAGTTGTTACAAAATATTCCAGTTATTCTCTTCTCATTACATGGCCAAAAAATGATGCTTGTATCTTCCTAACATTGGAAATTAGCTTTCTTTTTGCTTTGACCTTTCTCAGAACCTCTTCATTACTCTTCTTAGCTGTCCATGGTATTCTCAACATTCTTCTGTAAAACCACATTTTTACAGACTCCAGTGATTTTCTTGTCTGTTGTCCTATTGTCCATGATTCGCATCCATGTGTTAAGACTGGCTCTACGTAACATTTAAGAACTCTTTTTCTTGTTTCTATTGTCAAAAATGGATTGCATAGTATTTTCCTCATTTTTTGGAAAGCTGCTTTTGCCTGAGCCATTCTACATCTCACCTCTTTTGTACATCTTCCGTCTGAGGTTAACAAAGTTCCCAAATATTTAAATTCATTTACCTGTTTTAATATTGTTCCACTTGTCTTTATTTTGCACTGAGGTGATGTCTTTTTCTTTGTTGTTACCATTACCTCTGGTTTTTTGCTATTAAGGCTGAGTCCTTTATTTTTGCTTTCCTTCACTACAATGCCCAACATTTCTTGTAACTCATGTTCACTCTTAGCGATTAATACTGTATCATCAGCATACCTTAGATTTTTTATATTATGACCTCCAATTGTTATTCCAGGCATGCCCCTTATGGATCTTAAAATAATCTCACTATAAATTGTATACAAATCTGGTGACAGCCCACAACCTTGTCTAACACCCTGTTTTATTTGTTGAAACATTCCCAATTGGTTTCCAGTTCTTATGTCCGCTATTTGTTGCCAGTACATGTTCTTTATTATTCTTAGATCTTTGCTGTCTACGTTTATGCTTTCTAAAATGTTAATTATTTCTTGGTGCTTTACTTTGTCAAATGCCTTGGTGTAATCTATGAAACATAGGTATAGATCTGTTTTCACCTCTATGGCTCTTTCTACTAAAGATCTTATGATATAAATGGCATTGCTTGTTCCTTTATCTCTAACAAAACCACACTGTTCATCGCTAATTTCTGAACTGATTTTGTTTCGCACTCTTCACATGATGATTCTTAGTAATATCTTAGTCATATGACTCATAAGGCTTATTGTGCGATGGTCATCGCATTCAACCGCACCCGATTTCTTTGGTAGTGCTATGAATATTGATTTGAGCATGTCGTCTGGTATATATCCGCTGTTGTAGATATCATTCAATATTTTTGTTATTATTTCTATTCCAAAATCACTCATGGCTTCAATCTCTTCTTTAGTTATATTATCTGGTCCAGGAGCTTTGCCTGCTTTCATATTGCGCAAGGCGTCTTCCACTTCTTCTCTTAGTATTTCTGGTCCTTCTCCATTATCCTTAATATTTACTTCCGTTCGTTCATCATTATAAAGATCCTTAATGTATTCTGTCCATCGTTCCCTTATGTTTTCTTGATCAATCAACAGTTCTCCTTTCTTTGATCTTAAACATCCAGTTTTTGATTGCGTTTTTCTTCCTGTTAATTCCTCAATTTGTTTGTATATAGCTTTAGCATCTCCTTTTTGTTGCAATTCGATTTCTTTGCATCTCTCTTTTAGCCATGCTTCTTTTGCTTCATTACATTTTACTACAATTTCTTTATTTAACCTCTTATACTCATTTTTATTTTCTTAATTTCTTCTTCTTGTATCCATTAGCTGCAAAATATCATCTGTCATCAATTTCTTCCTTGAATTTGTCCTCACTGGTGGTATGAACTCTTTTGCTGTTTGTTGCATTGATTCTTTTATCATTTCCCACTGTTCATCAATGCTTTGTATCTTCTCTATTGCATTGTACCGGTTCTGAATTGTGATTTCTTAAACCATTGACCTGTTATTTCTAGTGCTAGAAGAATGAATGGGCAATGTCCCCTTCACCTCTCTCTGGTGCCAATATATGTTCTAGTGATCAATATTATCACTCTACTATTATCACTCTACTATTATCACTCTACTATTATCACTCTACTATTATCACTCTACTATTATCATTTACTTTTTTCTTTCTTTCTTTCTTTTTCCCTTTTTTTTGTGGAAATTTTGACAATTATATCGTGTGTTGTATTGTATCAAATGTTTTGCCCTGTGTAGGTATCCTTTCTTCTTGCCATATTGCGTTAAACATATCCTGCAGGTGATTTATAAGTTATGGCTATGCATAGCTTTTAGCCTCTCGGATGTGTTGTTAGCTTCACCTGCAGCCTTGTACAGATATAATTAGCCGTGGCAAAATGTTGGTCATTTACCTATACGGCCATTATTTTGATGGTGGTAAAATAGTTGCCTCTATCTTTTAAAGGGCTAGAATAGACCATCATCAAGGGCCCTCCAGTCTTCTTCTTTTCTATATCTTTAAGTTTTCTCCGGGTGTAATTTTGTGATAATTTATCTCAAGGCCACGTCCTCACATGTTTCAAGGTTTGGAGCAGAAAGAAAAACAAATGACAGCAAATGACAAATGTCATTTGTTGTAACTTCAGTAATATGATCATATCCTTTTTCTTTTTATACTTCATACAACTACTCCGATCTTCATCATCAGCGCTTAAAAGGAAGTTAAAATAGGCGTACAGCATTTATGTTGTGATTTGCATTATCATCATCAAGTACCATGTCTGCTGGCGTTGGTGATCACATGTCTCTCCACACGTGTCTATCTCTACAGGGAACAGGCAAATAATTGCAATGCTGCGGTAAAGCTTGTAGCAAGGAGCCAGTGGTGGGGTGTGTGTTAGACACTCTAAAGTATGATGACAGCTTTACAAGGAAGGAACACAACACAATACTGACGTTTCGGCCTGTGACCTTCTTCAGAATACAAGGACAACGACAACAAACAGCTGTCTCTACAGATGTTTATCAGTTCTGTTGTTGATTTCCTACCAAACCAATCTCTTAAACTGTCCTGAATATTAACTCTCTGTTTCCCTCCATCTCTTCTTCTCTCACTCTGTACAGTTGTCACAAAATATTAGAGTTTTTATGTTTCTTTTCTCATTACAAAAAAAAAATAAAAATATATGATTACTTCATTCTTACGTTGAAATTTACCCTTCATTTTACTCTAGCCTACATCCTCACTACTCTTTTTAAGCTGCCTACGGTATTCTCAAAATTATGATGAAAAACCACATTTCTGTGACCTCCAACGATTATCTTGTTTGCTGTCCTATTTTCCAAGATTAACATTCACACATCAAAGCTGGGTCCACACACAACTGAAAAACTCACTTTCTTATTTGCATGGACTAAATTTCATCTCATTTTTTTTAAAATGCCGCCTTTTCCTGAACTATCTCACATTTCGTGATTTCTGATTTTTCTATAATACCGGAGGTAGGCCTATGTGAAATAAATGGAAACTGGCTTATATATATATATATATATATATATATATATATATATATATATACGGCTAGGAATATACTGATACTATCCCTATCAATAAGAGAAAGAGTATCTGGGTCTCTGCCCTATGAGCCAGATAAGACTCGAAAGGTCAATTGATAGATAGATCACTATCAAAATTGTATTGTATGTATGTCTTTTTTTTCACCTACGCTAGTTTGCTACAGTAAGCACTGTGGGACCTAGCGAATCAGTTCAGAGGAAGGGGTATGTTTACAGCACTCGGAAAAAAATGACAAATAATCAACAACAGAAAAAAACAACAAAGAATAGCAATTGGTCGGAAGCAGGATCGAACCCGTACTCCGCATCACAGCGCTTTGCCGCGAGAAGAGAAACACTAGGGAACACTGCCAGCTCAGTTGCTTTAGTTAGCACCCTGCTTAGAACCATATTTTGTTCTTTGTTTTTTTTTTCTGTTGATTATTTGTAATTTTTTCCGAGTGCTGTAAACATACCCCTTCCTCTGAAATGATTCGCTGATTATCGCCTTGGAAAGTTTCCCTCTATAATAATATTCATTTATTATTATTTGTCTCCACTGTAGGACCTACTTAATCTTTCTATTGACTTTTCGAGCCGTAGCCGGCCCATCGGGCGTAGACCAAGATACTCCTTCTCTTATCTGAATTTTTGTTCTAGTAGTTTTCAATTCTTTTAAAGATATTTTATCAAATCTCGCCATTTGTCTCTGTTCTGTGCAAGCAGCTCTATCTCATTGAAGGAGCCGATTCCTGTTGCTTTTGCCTCTCTCATCAATGTTCTTCTCGGTGTCTCTCTGGGTCTTCCTCTTTTTCTCCTGCCTGTTGTTTCCCACATGTAAGAGAAAAAGAGGAAGACCCAGAGAGACACCGACCTACTTGATGGTGGGCCCTAAATGTTGCAGTCTTCTCAGCATGGTGTGTGGGTGCTCATTGTCACTCTAAAATCCATTTTTCTAAGGACATGACCACATGCAACTGTAGTTAGGGGGTTATTGGTTACCCTGTCGTACTTTTCTATTGCAAACAAAAGCTCGATCAACACAAAACGTTTAACATAATCAGCATCATCAAGTACCGGGCCTACTGGCGTAGGTGATCATGTCTCTCCACAACTTTCGATCTTGACAGTTCTTTATCATTTCTGTTGTTGACCTTCTGCCAAGCCATTCTCTTAAGTCTAGTATTTTCTCTCTTTGCTTCCCTCTATCTCTTCGTCCCTCAATTTTTCCAGTTGTTACAATATATTCCAGTTGTTCTCGTCGCATTACATGGCCAAAAAAATGATGATTGTTTCTTTCTAATATTGGAAATTAGCTCTCTTTTTGCTTTTTCCTCTTTCAGAACATTTTCATTACTCTTCTTAGCTGTCCATGGTATTCTCAATATTCTTCTGTAAAACCACATTTCTACAGACTCCAGTGATTTTCTTGTCTGTTGTCCTATTGTCCATGATTCACATCCATATGTTAAGATTGGCTCAACGTAACATTTAAGAACTCTTTTTCGTTTCTATTGTCAAAAATGGATTGCATAGTATCTTCCTCATTTTCTGAAAAGCTGCTTTTTGCCTGAGCCATTCTGCACCTCACCTCTTTTGTACATCTTCCGTCTGAGGTTAACAAAGTTCCCAAATATTTAAATTCATTTACCTGTTTTAATATTGTCCCACTAGTCTTTATTTTGCACTGAGGTGATGTCTTTTTATTTGTTGTTACAATTACTTCTGTCTTTTTGCTATTAAGGCTGAGTCCTTTATTTTTGATAATCAACAATCATGAATTTATTACAATCATGAATTAACATAATAAGGAACATAAACATTTCATTACAACGGGACCACTCACTAATTGTTATCAATTTCGATATTAGAGTTAACAACAATCCTTTATCGATAAATACATCTGTTCTGTCTACTCAAATGGCTGGCATCATCAATACTAATCGCTGTTTGTCTAAATTCTCTTTTGCCATTTTTTCCCCGTCTGACCATTGCCTCTATCCAGAGCTCATACTCATATCATGTATTAATATCGATCATTATTAAATAAATGTGGTTTTTGATACATAAATAAGGCCATGTTTAATGTAAAACATATTCAACCATTGCGTTGACAACCCAATCAGACACATGTGACAAGCCATGAACATGACTCATGTGAAATTATGGTTGCCTTTTGTCGAGTGTAAAACATTATGTCGCAATGAAATTTTGTTGCAAGCTTGCAGGATGTAAATGTGGTTATTTTTAGCTTGTGACATTATATGTTACTGATAACAGAATAAACACTGGAACGCCTTTGTTATTAGTTATTTTCATATTTAAAGCGAGGGAGGGAAAGGGGAGGGGTTGGGGGTGTGTGTTTCCCCAGGAAATTGACTGGAGAACTCTTTTGGTTGAGAGTAGTACGGAAGTTAGATTATAATGTAATATGGCTGCCGTCTGTATCTTCAGGGCAATTAATTTTTAGTTTATATAGACGTCCTGGATATGAAGTGACATTTGTTTTGAGTTAGCTACCACATACATAAATATGACGCAGCACGAAGCCGCTTTAAGAAACTATTTGTCAAAGGTTTTTATTTGTTCTTCCATTTTTAACAATGAATATAATAATAAAATAATAGAGTGAATGTAGTATTTATGTGAATAGTCAAATAGTGCAGAGAATAGTAGATAAGAATATAGTGCTGTCGCAGTTTCAGTTACTAGTTAAGTTAGTTTAGTTAGTTGTTTTTACTTTACTCAGTCATCTGACTCATCACATTACAAACTGTCACTCACACTGGTTACCGTTACACGCCGTTTTGTCAGATTTGTCTTGTCTTTTGTGTTTGAGACTATGAGACTGAGAGGATTGTAGTATTAGCTTACTAGTAGAAGTTAGTAGTAAGTAGTAGTTAAGTACTAACTGAAAGTGAAATCAATCACTGAAAGTGAAAGTAGTGTATTTTATTTTTACAAAAATAGTACTCAGGTCTCTGTACTCAACTGTACTGTCTAATAATATATTATTATTAATGTTATATATTATATATATATATATGAAATTATATGTAATGTACGACTTTTGTTAGTACAGTGTACAGTAGTACAGTGAGTAGTTAGTACACTTGTCAGACTTGTGACTTGTTTATGCTCACTCAGACTCAGTCACTGTTCAGTGTGTTGTCGTTACACTCACTACATTCACTAACTACAGACGTGAGACTACACTAGACTACAGTTACACTGACTGTATTACTTAACAGTAAGTTACAGTAACTTACTTAACTAGTTACTACTAGGTCTAGACTACTTAGTACTAACTATAACTGTCACCTGTAAATCAAGCAACTGTATGTAGGTAACTCAGTACTGTGTGTGTAGTCAACAAACAGAACTATGTATCTGTAATTGTATTGGGACAATACAATATTATATTATTTTAGATGTACAACAGAGGTGAGATGCAGAATGGCTCAGGCAAAAGCAGCTTTCTAAAAAATGAGGAAGATACTGTGCAATCCATTTTTGACAATAGCAACAAGAAAAAGAGTTCTTAAATATTATGTAGAGCCAGTCTTAACATATGCATATGAATCATGGACAAAAGGACAACAGACAAGAAGATCAATGGAGGCTTGATAGAAATATAGTTTTACAGAAAAATGTTGAGAATAGCATGGACAGCTAAGAAGAGTAATGAAAATGTTCTGAAAGACGCCAAAGCAAAAAGAGGGCTTATATCCAATATTAGGAAGAAACAATAATAATTTTTTGGACATGTAATGAGCAGGGAACAGCGGGAATATATTGTAACAACTTTGAAAATCGAGGGACGAAGAGATAGAGGGAAGCAAAGAGAAAATATACCAGACAGCTTAAGAGAGTAACTTGGCAGAAAGTCAACAACAGAAATGATAAATAACTGTCAAAATAAAAAGTTGTGGAGAGACATGATCATCTATGCCAGAAGATACGGTACTTGATGATGATGATTATATTATTTTTTATTATTATACATTTTAAAATATTATTCTGATTTCCATTATTATTTGAACTTTGAAGTATTGTTAATTGTGATTGATGTTACTTTTTAGTATTTATTATTAGTTATGGTTATGGTATTCTAGTGAAGTAATTTATTATTTAGTGATACAAAAGCCAAAAGAGTTGTATGTTATCATCTGTTATAGTGTTATAGTTATGAATCAAAACAAGGCAAATTCACTAAATTATTACTAATTGCATATAAATAGATCAGACAAAAAAAATAAAACAAAAATACACTCACAAGTATAAGTTATATAATATAAGCTTAAAATGGTATTATTAGCAGCTAGACTAACAGAAAGACAAGACACACTACAGTTTTTCAGCAAAAGCCTTTATCAGGCTAATCATATAAACTGAAGAGATTAAACACTAAAATCCGAATCTGAAATCACGATGACACAGCTTTAAAAACTGACAAAATGAATAGTGGAAGAGATGGTGACCAGGAATTACATAGAGTCTGGTTAAAAGGTTAATAGACATTAGGGCTGGTAGGATTTAACCATAGATTACAATACCTGTCTGTGGCTAACGTGTTTACGATACTGCAACAAAAATTACTACCACTTAATTGTAACATTAGGAGCTCTAAAAATAACATTTTTCTCTGAACTTTTAACACACAGCTGTGTGTTTACACTGAAGAGACATGGAGATTAAGATTTTCTTGCTCAGGTTGATTTATGCTGGACATTTGACTGCATGGATTGGATGTGGTACATTGTCTATCTAAAACTGTATTATGGCCGAGTGATTTTAGATGGGAGGAGACAGGAGTGCCAGAATCATGTTTGTTATATCACTGTTTACAGATTCTATCTTCTAGGCGTCAGCATGTTTGGCCAATATATATTTTGAGACAACATTAGCAGATGATGGTGTATATCAGATTCCAGAATATACACATAAAGCCTTCCTGGATATCAAGAGTACCTTTTGGGAACAAGACTTTACGAGGCTGTAGTACGAAAGGGCACATGCTCTATGATCTGTTGCAGTGGATCATACCCAACAGGTTCTGGTCAGGGTTACGGAGGTGGCTCGTAAACAAAATGTTACGTTTGTTTCTAAAATGTTTGAAAGCCACCAATGGTGGGTCAGAGAATAGAATGCAAGTAGTTTGTGGAAGATAGGTAGAAAACATTTAAGGATCCAGAGTACAGTCAGATTGTGAGGGTGATGGGTAAGAGAGAACAGTTCTCTTACACTCAATATATGATCCCGAATTCATAGACATGATCAGGCTTCATGAATATAATATCAAGGTGGGAGATGCCAGACAAGAGCTCTACATAGGAATCCAAAGAAGACTTATCAACCAACACAACACCGATCTCGTTAGTAGATACACGTTGATGGATATTCTTTGAAAGAGATCTGAGCACTTATGGACTTGTCCAATGTACAATGAGGATGACCTGCCAACTAAACTAAATGCCCGACTGTCTTTACTTCCTGAAAAATATCTGGTACTGATTTTTAGAAGCTAAGTGAACTCCAGAGCCTTGTTGGTCCGAAAAAAATAATCCATTTCTGAAAATCAAACCCAAACCCTTCTGATCAGGAAGCAAACAATACTCAGCCTCCAAGGCTATAATTGGAAGGCAAGACAAATTTGTTGAAGGCTTAGCATATTGTGATATCAATAACACACTGTACTCTGCAGCTGTACAACTGAGAAGGACCTACGCCTTCATGCAAGAGGCATTAAGCTGTAAAGAGCTCATAGCTCACGGCTAACAAGGGGATTAAGTCAAGCATGTTGTGAAACTGTGTTGGTAGAGTGATTGGTGCTCTTGTCTTCTGATAACAAAAGTCTGGGTTTTTTTGTCTACATGTGGCATTTTTTTTCTGGACCAACACATCATTGCGATTCATCCAGCCTCAGAAATTTGGTGGCAAAGTTTTTCTATAGAAAAGTAGAGCTGCTTGGTATGATACTGAACATATCACCTGTTAATTGTGTTGATGATCATTAAAAAATATGATCACTAACACCATATTTGACATAAATATCACTACACTTAATAGAAACTCTTTATCATAGTTTATCATATTGTGGGAAAATTGTGTTTATGATCTTTCAAAGTTTATTATTTGCATTTAAGTGTTAGTTCACATGTACATAGTAGAATGTTTAAAGTAAATATGTTAACTCATTTTGGCTATTATGATAGTAGGATTTATTTCAAATTAAATATACTTCATTTCACTCTCCTATAACATGGGTATATTATTTTCATTGATTAGTGAACATGATTTTTAAGGACAAGAGATTGGGTTTGATTCTAATAAATGACTCCTAGGTTCACCCAGTCTTAAATGGGTACTCATTTTTCTGAGAAAGTAGGACAAATTGAAGTGTTACTGACCATATTATACATATAATGTGCTGTTGGTCATTAAAGATATGCGCATTAACACTATATTCACTATAAACTTAAGACATGGAGGGTACTTTCTACTTAACTTTTATAAGACATAAATATGTAATGGGACATACTACTTATTAAGTTTGTCTTTTTCTTTTCAGTACAAGCATCAAAATGAAGTAAAGCAAGACATTATTAACACTATTACACAGTACAGGGATTTGAGGCCATCATTTGATCCTTTTGGTAGGAGTTATATTTTATTTTTGTATATGACCCATTTCATTAACATTTTTATTATGTACATTAATTTGCTTTTGATTGCAAACTATTTTAGCCATCCACACAGCAATTTTTATAATTGTTGTCATTAAGAATTGAATATTTTAATGTGAAAATTAACAACTTAGCTAGAAATGAAGGGATCAGATAAAATTAAGTTCCTTGGTCCTCCCATGGAGTTGCAACAACCGTATCAGCATGCTTTAAAAAAAGGCAGATATTACCAAACGTATACAGTGTATTCTCAAAGGATAGTGAAAATGGCAGAACTAATTGAGCCAGAAATGTACAGTGTAGGGCAAACATTTAAGCCTGCAATGAATGGTCACAAAACAAGCAAAATGGAGAGATTTTAATGATCGGTTTACTAGGTGTATTGACCTTCTATTGTTTTTCATCGTTCAAATATATATTGAACTGCTGAAAATACTCAGCTTTCAAGTATAGTTGGTTTGGTTTTTATGTAGTACTGGAAGATTCTCCGGATGCAATAGCTAGGCAACCTGGGTAATCATGGTAGGGTCAAATACTTCACTGCACATCCTAATTAGTTTCCCAAGTTTACTGTCAAAATAGACTGGCTCTCTATGTGAGGATCATCAAAGTGCTGGTGTTTGATATAGAATGTCTAATGTTGCAGTCCCTCTAGCCATGACAATCTTCATCTTCTCCAGCAGAACATGGGAAATCAAGAAAGTAATTATCGCCAACCACTTCTCATTACTAGTCTAAGAGCTTTCATGATCTCATAGCTTTTTAGGAGTAGAACAAAATGTAATTATCCAATAAACATGCAACAAAGATGAAGAGGGGGAGAAAGCCATGGGATGATCTTAATAGAATGGCAAGAAACAGGGCGTCTAGGAAAGTGTTTGTTGAAGACCTAAGTTCCACAGGGAGTTGAAAGGAAGAAGAATGAACATGCAACAAGTTGGTATTTAAAAGTGTTTCTAGCCAACATGTGAATTAATTTTTTACTGCAACCTTATATATGTTCATATAATTTAATATTTTCTTTGTAAACAACAGTTTTCAATGATGGAACACAAAGACAACTTGTTCAACTTGTAGGAACTATTCCTGTCAATTATAAAGGTTTGTGACTTTACAGAAATAATTATTTACTTATTTTTAATGCAGTAATGATAATACACTGTGAGAGTACAAGCGTAAAGAGTTATTGATTTTTTTTTTATGAATGCAGTAAAAGTTAGTGAACCTTTGTTTAAACTGTTTTGCTAAGAGAATTTTGAATAAAATATGTAAAGTGTTGTTGTATATAAAGTGATTTTTAATGGTATTTATTTGACAAGTTTTGGGAAATCCTTCTAGCGCCACTAACTGTCGCATAGGGCTCATAGTGTTTCTCACCATCCATTTCTATTCTTGGCGAGATGGTAAGTCTATGCCTGCCAACTTTGCTTCTCTTATAAGTATTCTTTTTAGCTTGTCTCTAGATCTTTCTCTTTTTTTTGTAGCTTCATGTTTCCCATAGAAGAGGCTGTTTGAAATTCTCTTGTCTCCTCTCAACTCATATCCAACATATGTCTATCTTCTCTTCCTAATTGAAGAGGAGATTGTTGGTTGCATGGCCGTTTCTCTTATCTCTAAATTAGTCTAGAATTTATTCCATTGTACACATAGTGTTCTTCTTAGACATTTGGTCAAAGCAGCCACTGTTTGAACATTCCAGTAGCCTATTTGGTTTAGCATTTTCGGGCTGATGATATTCACCGTACTATTAATTTCTTGAGCAGGTTTTTCTGTTTACGTCACCTTAATTTAAATTAAAAATTTTTTGCAACAACTACTTTTCATCATTCATCAATAAAATGAGTTAAGTCAGTGTAGATGGGTTGTGTTAATATTTAAAGCAAGTTGCAATATTTGCTCTTTTTGGCCATACACAACTGTCTTCAAGATACCATTTTTGAGTACTAGGCTGCCTTCCCTCTCATTTCCGACTCATTTGGTCAGACCAATTAATCTATTACTACGCGCACCATGAATGAGTAGAGTAAGATCTGAATAGTTCTTCTCAAATTCTGCTGCAAGCAGTTAGTTATGTGTCACTCACTATTTTCATATCTGGTACTGACAAGTACCTTCACCTCCTATCTACTGTTGTTTGTTGATATTAGGCAGACACCTGTTTTATTTTATTCTCAATCTTCATTAAGAAGGGCTTAAGTTGCATTGAGGTAGCCTCAGTGACTGAGTGGTTAGTGTTCACTTTCTGATCAGAAGGGTCCAATTCAATTCTCGGAAGTGGCAGATTTTTTTTGGACCAACAAGGCTCGAGAAAATGAAAATGAAGAAGTAAATCACTTTATATATATTGGTAGCTGTATAAATCAAGAAGGAGACACAGACAAAGAAATTAGAATCAGAATAGTGAAGATAACAATGACTTTCCAAACCCTTGATAAAATATGGTAATCAAAATTATTAAGCCAAAAAAATAAAAACAAGGATTTTCAGTTTCAAATCATATTTGCATGTGAGAGCTGGAAAACAATCAAAGAAATAGAAAATAAACTGGATGCATTTGAAAACAAATGCTTCAGGAAATACTTTGTATGCCATGGAATAAATTTAAGACTAGTGCAGAAATAGTGGAGAAATGACAAAGCATAAAAAAATATAATCTATAAACAAGAGAAGGTGGTCATATGTTGATTATGTTATTAGAAGAGCAGCAATAGAATCCCAAAACAGGCCTTCAAATGTGAACCAGAGAACAAAAGAAAAAGAGGCCAACCTACAGAAACACTAAAAACAACACTGAGGCAAGAGGCAACAACAGCAGGCTATCTGCTCCCTCGCTGAGATAGAAGAACTTGTCCAACGTCAACAAACATCAAGATCCATCAAAGAACTGTCACCAAATACAAATTACATAAACCCTGAAATCTGTATAGAATATATGACAGAGTAGATAAAAATGTTGATCCAGTGTCAATAACAACCGCCCCAAGGAAAGGTAATTTCCTAGTTTGATCAGATATAGTATTTCAGTTTGGAAGAGTGATGTCCCCTAAAATATGTCTGCCAAAATACAGTGGTTCTACGCATTCTTGGCGTTGGGGTCATTACGCCGATTGGTAATCAACCGCACAATTCCCTTCGATCAGAAGATCATAATTAGGCCGAGTGGCGTCGTTTTTGTCACGCGTTATAATATATTTATAAATATTTAACACTAAAGCTAAACCTAACCCCTGGACCCAACGCCCAATCAACAGATACTCCGAAATGATTACATGCCAGCGTAATGACCCAACGCCAAGAATGCGTAGAACCACTGTATTTTGGCAGACATATTTTAGGGGACATCACTCTTCCAAACTGAAAGACTATATCTGATCAAACTAGGAAATTACCAAGGAAAAACATTGATGCTTATCCAGATGCTTGGATACATATGTATGCTGATGATGTAGCCACAAAGGCAACTATTAAAGCTGGATATGGGATTGTGATATATTTTCCAGATGGAACAGAAGAACTATGTGGCCCATGTGATGAAGTCTGCAACAGTTATGAAGCAGAAATAACAGCAATAGAAACAACAATGTACCAACTGAATACTATTTTTGAAACCATACCATCAAAAGAAGGGGAGCTGCGACAGCTCAGTGGTTAGTGAACTGGACTACAAAGGACAAGAGGTAGGGTTCGATCCCAACCGACGGCTTCCGGGTTCACCCAGCCTTTAATGGGCACCTGATTTTTTCTGGGAAGTAAAGCGGCACGGGCGTAATACTGACCTCATTACTCCAAAAATCATGTGCCGAAGGTCTGTAAAATTTATGGTCACTAACACTATTACAGAGGTAATGGTAACAACAAAGAAAAAGACATCACCTCAGTGCAATATAAAGACAAGTGGAACAATATTAAAACAGGTAAATGAATTTAAATATTTGGGAACTTTGTTAACCTCAGGCGGAAGATGTACAAAAGAGGTGAGATGCAGAATGGCTCAGGCAAAAGCAGCTTTCCAAAAAATGAGGAACCTACTATGCAATCCATTTTTGACAATAAAAACAAGAAAAAGAGTTCTTAAATGTTATGTAGAGCCAGTCTTAACATATGGATGCGAATCATGGACAATAGGACAAAAGACAAGAAAATCACTGGAGTCTGTAGAAATGTGGTTTTACAGAAGAATGTTGAGAGTACCATGGACAGCTAAGAAGAGTAATGAAAACGTTCTGAAAGATGTCAAAGCAAAAAGAGAACTAATTTCCAATATTAGGAAGAGACAATCATCATTTTTTGGCCATTTAATGAGAAGAGAACAACTGGAATATATTGTAACAACTGGAAAATTGAGGGATGAAGAGATAGAGGGAAGCAAAGAGAAAAATTAACAGACAGCTTAAGAGAATGGCTTGGTAGAAGGTCAACAACAGAAATGATAAATAGCTGTCCAGATTGAACTTTGTAGAGAGACATGATCACTTACACCAGTTGGCACGGTACTTGATGATAATGATGATTAAGAACACCATATTACCTATACGCCACTTGGCGTGACGGGGGTACTTTACTTTTTTTTACTACAAAAGAAAGAAATATAGTCACATTTGCTCATTCCAAATCAGCCCTGCAGTTGGTATGATGTAACACAAACCAGAACTCACACAGCTCACCATAGACATAGATAACATCATTAACATACATGACATAAGGCTAGTGAATCAATGGGTCCTAGGACACTCCAATACATCAGAAAATAATAAGGTAGATACATTAGCTAAGAGATGATCCAGGCAGATACAATTTAATACTGATATCTCATTTAACACAACCAAACAAATAATAAACTCTAACAGTAGAGAAGATTGGCTGAAAGGATGGGACAAGGGAAAAACAGGGAGAGATCTTTTTAAATACATAACGAGGCCAAATCCCTATGACAGCATTAACAATCTAAAAAGAAGAGACCAAGCCACCATCTTAAGATGGTCATTTACCATTGAACAACCACATCAATAGAATATAACGAAACCAAACTCCAGCATGTCCACTCTGTGAACACCCACATGAGACAGTAGAACATCACCTTTTTTGACTGTCCAAAGCTCGCTGACTTCAAAGCAGCTCATCTTCCTCAAATACTTGATAAATGGAACACCTTGTATGGAACTACAAGGTAACTCAGATATATATCATTACATGACATTGGGCCAAAGGGCATCATCTCCCAGGCTTCTGGAATTATAAAACAACTTGCCCAGAACAGGGGCATGTGGCAAGATTTAATGCAGGTCCTGTGCAAGGTCTAGTTGCTTGATAACAAATATTGTTGGACACAAAGAGTCTATATTTTCTGTACTATGTGCTGTCTTTGGCTTGATAGGACAATAGATAGATAGAATGTCTGGGTACTCTAACATTTTGAAAATGGATTACCAGGTGTGCTTATTCTCTATCAAATTTACTTTTTTTTAAATTTCTCCTATGGTCTATTTGAACAGATGATGGATGAACAGTGTTAGTTTTGTTGGAGGTAAAGGAACGAGCAATGCCATATATATCATAAGATCTTTAGTAGAAAGAGCCATAGAGGTGAAAACAGATCTATACCTATGTTTCATAGATTATACCAAGGCATTTGACAAAGTAAAGCACCAAGAAATAATCAAAATTTTAGAAAGCATAAATGTAGACAGCAAAGATCTAAGAATAATAATGAATATGTACTGGAAACAAACAGCGGCCATAAGAACTGGAAACCAATTGGGAATGTTTCAACAAATAAAACAGGGTGTTAGACAAGGTTGTGTGCTGTCACCAGATTTATTTAATATTTATAGTGAGATTATTTTAAGATCCATAAGGGGCATGCCTGGAATAACAATTGGAGGTCATATTACAAATAATCTAAGGTATGCTGATGATACAGTCTTAATTGCTAAGAGTGAAAATGAGTTACAAGAAATGTTGGACATTGTAGTGAAAGAAAGCAAAAATAAAGGACTCAGCCTTAATAGCAAAAAGACAGAGGTCAACAACAAAGAAAAAGACAAGTGGAACAATATTAAAACAGGTAAATGAATTTAAATATTTGGGAACTTTATTAACCTCAGAAGGAAGATGTACAAAAGAGGTGAGATGCAGAATGGCTCAGGCAAAAGCAGCTTTCCAAAAAATGAGGAAGATACCATGCAATCCATTTTTGACAATAGAAACAAGAAAATAGTTCTTATATGATATGTAGAGCCAGTCTTAACATATGGATGCGAATCATGGACAATAGGACAACAGGCAAGAAAATCACTGGAGTCTGTAGAAATATGGATTTACAGAAGAATATTGAGAATACCATGGACAGCTAAGAAGGGTAATGAAAATGTTCTGAGAGAGGTCAAAGCAAAATGAGCTAATTTCCAATATTAGGAAGAAACAATTATCATTTTTTGGCCATGTAATGAGAAGAGAACAACTGGAATATATTGTAACAACTGGAAAAATTGAGGGACGAAGAGATATAGGGAAACAAAGAGAAAAAAATAACAGACAGCTTAAGAGAATGGCTTGGCAGAAGGTCAACAACAGAAATGATAAATAGCTGTCCAGATTGAACGTTGTAGAGAGACATGATCACCTACGCCAGTAGGCCCGGTACTTGATGACGATGGTCTATTTGTAAAAGTGATTTAATAGTGAGCCATGCATACCAAGAGGGAGCGATATAGCTCAGTGGTTAGTGAACAGGACTACTAAGGACAAGAGGTCAGGTTCGATCTTGATCGATGGCTTCCAGTTCACCCAGCCTTGAATAGGTATCAGATTTTTTCTGAGAAGGTAAAGTGGCACAGGCGTAATAGTGACCACATTATCCCACATATAATGTACTGAAGGTCTGTAAAAATTATGGTCACTAACATGATATTCCCTATACGCCACTAGGAATGATGGGACACTTTACTGTTTATGCTTACCAAGAGCACTTAGTAACTTGTCACTTCTGGACAGGATATTTCCATATTAGTATAATTGTTATTTCACTATTTACTTCATCATGGCATGTACATCCAACTGTCTTGCATTACTTGGTGAATTACAAGATCTGTGTTTGTGGATTGGTCAATGTTATCAAAATTGTTATTATGTTGAGGTGAACAATGCCAAATTGAAAGAGCATTCTACCCAAGAGAGGGATAATAATAATAAAGATAATACATTCGTCATCATCATCATGTGCCATACCGGCTGGCGTAGGCGATCATGTCCCTCCACAATCTTCTATTTACAGTGCATCATATCAGTTCTGTTGTTGACTGTTTTCCATGCCATGACACTAAGCTATCCAGTATTTTCTCTCTTTGTTGTCCGCGATCTCTCTTTCCTTTTATTTGCCAGTTGTAACTAAGTATTCCAGCTTTTCTCTTCTCATGATGTGCCTGAAAAATGTTGATTGTTTCTTTCTGATGTTTTTTAAGAGCTCTCTTTTTGTGTTGGCCTCTTTGAGAACTTTCTCATTAGCACAGTAAAATTACTGTATATTCAGAATATGCCTCACTTTATTAGCATTTACATTGTAGTATTTTGGTTGATTTATCTAAACACAGATGTCTGTCTAGTACAGTCAATTTTCTTTTGAAACATGAATTAAGAATAAAATAGAAAAGAGAGAGAGTGTCTATTTTGAATATTATCAGTTTACTTCTTTTTTTTATGCAGAACTCACTATTTCAGTACATGAATATTACGTTTCAAGAATCAGATGTTACTCCTGTTTCTGAAACTAAAAACTGTAAACAGTGGCTAGAAAATATCACAGAAAAACAAAAGTGAAGTAATGGTGTTTGTATAACTGTTTGTATGTGAAAGTTATTTTTTTAAATTTCAAAATATGTTTTTCTGATATTGCTTGGTTACTTCACAATGTTATGTGTACTGATTTGATACTATTCTTTATAGGTAATACATACAACATCCCAATTTCAATATGGGTTTTGGACACACATCCGTACAACCCACCTATGGTGTTTGTCAAACCAACAAACACTATGCAGATCAAGCCTGGTCGATATGTTGACGCCAATGGTAAAGTGGACATGCCTTTTATACGTGAATGGAGACATGTAAGTAGAGCTATACTCACAGTGAGATAGATATATGGCTTAATTAATTAGCAGAGGTGAGCTGCATGAACACCACTTGCACATATAGGCTAAATAATCAAACTATGGAACATATACCACATATATTACAAGTTTGCTCATTATTTGGCCACCTAATTGATGCTGTATGGGGCTGCAGGTAATAATCAAATCTATCACAAGTGTTGATACAGAATTGTCCATGTAGATGATGGGATCTTGAGGTGATGACCCTATTCCAATGGATTCCCTTATTACGACCTCTGTAGGCCCACTTGCAACACGCCCTGCCAGGTTGAATGATTGCTTTTGTTAGTCTCTTTTTCCACTGTTACTTCTATCCAATCCTTCCCGGCCTTAATGTCTTTCAGATCACATACTCTACTTAAGGACTCTCTAGCCTCAGCCATCAAGGATTTTCCATACCTGAGGTGGCTGCCCTCGGTACATTTAATTCTTAATGCAAAGGAGGATTTATGTTTCTGACCATGTTCAAATAAGCCCACACCTAAGCAGCCTGTGTCGCACTCTAATGCTTGGTACATCAAGTAGCTTTGAATGGATAGATGTAACTCTGGTGCATCTGAGCACTGCCTGTAGGCCCTCATTCTGAACTTTTTCCAACCTTGCGATAAACATTGCTAATGGGGTGATTGAAAAAAATGGTCCTATCAATTGCTATTTCCAAAAATGTAATAGTCAAGACTCCTCACGATGTTTACACCATTGCAGTTTATAACTGGGAGAGTGCGTTTATGTTTGTTTTATAAATTTGTTTATGCACATGCATGTATTCAATATGTTTATAGTTTTTTTTTTGCGAGAGAAACCAAACAGAAATATATTTTTTTTAGCTATTTATCCATAGATATATTTAAAGTGTTCAAATAATAGCAAATATTAAAATACTTTAAATTGATTGTGCACTTTTTTTGAGTGGACTTGTGTTGTACTTTATTATGTGTATGTCAATTCTACTGTTCATTCCACAGCCAACATCTGATCTTCTAAGCCTGGTACAAGTTCTGACCTTCACGTTTGGGGAAGAGTGTCCTGTATTTTCTAGAGCTTTTGGGCAGAGGCCACCAGGAATGCCCTACCCAGGTCAAGCACCATATCCAGTCAATCCAGGAGGTAGGATTTTGATAAAAATATATGTTTAATCGGGGAACAGGCATATAACTGCAGTGCTGTGGTAAAGCTAGTAGTGGGGTGTAACATACACTCCTACAAGGTATGGTGACAGCTATGTTGAAACAAATGATTGTGTGAGAGGATACAGCCAATGACCTTCTTGGATCCCTTTCTTTCTCTGATCAAATGTTATGAACCAAGTCTTTTTTTCAGAGTTTAAGCAAGGTTGACTGAAGTTTTAAAGCTTGGACTTTTATCACCTACTTTATAGGGAGGAACAGGTCAACATCTTAAGCCTAAGAATTACATGATACTCTCTACTTTGAACCAAATGTGCACAAAGTTTAAGATTGGTACAACAAGCATGTAGACAAGCACCACAGACTGCAAAATACACCCTTTAAGATTGGGTCCAGTTTGGCACATTAAGAGATGCCTTCTTTCCAAATGTGGTCTATACTAAACACAACACTTTTTGTCTGTAACCTCTTACACGATTTTTAAAGACAATCAGATTAATAAATTAATAGATCTGTCCTGTTCTAAGCCTAACTTGTGTACACTTGTAAAGAAATAAATAAAAAGTAAATCAAATGAAAAGTGCTAGTTTCAAGGTGATACTTCTTCTATGTCCAGTTTCCTGCATATGCTCACAGATTATATATTGAGAGATGAGCTGTCTTTGAATTTAGATGTTAATGGGAGGGCATCATAATAATTCCTTAATTTTTCTGTCATTTGTCTTTCATTCATACCCTTAGGTCACTCTAAAATAATATTGTTTTGAAATCAACAGTGGAAAAAGAACAACAAAATAAATATATTTTAATGCTGTGATATTATTCAGTTTAATATAACAAGTTAAAGGTAATTCTAATATTGTAAAGCAGTGGTGTTAAATGTTTGAAATCTCTTAGTGCCAAGAAAAGTAAATGAAAATAAGATTTTCAAGAAAGCGCACTAAAATATTATAAAGGCCAGCTTAATGTGGTTGTTTGTATTCATCTTTACCTTCTGCATTAGATCAATTATTATTCCTCCTTGTTATCGTCCCTTGTTATTAAGCTGGCATTCTGTGGGCCTATGTTCTTTGGTACATTTCTATATTTATGGCCTTTCTATGCTGGGGAATCAGTGTTTTTCTGGACCTAGAGAGAGGAACTGTCATCTCAGTGTGATATATAAGTAAGTGACGCTGCAGTGCTCAAAGATACTGTAGTCAAGAAAAAGTTCATTGCTCTCATACCCTGCCACAAATTGCTTGTTGGATTCTTTGTTATTCTAGTCATACAACCATTAATTTAAACTGTTGTTATTCTAGGTATACAACCATTAATTTAAACTGTTGTTATTCTAGGTATTATATATAATGCACCACGGAAATAAAAAGCAGATTAGCTCAGGCCAAAATAGCATTTCAGAAAATGAAAAATAGCTTATGCAACAAATCTATGTCAATAGAAATGAGAAAGAGAGTTCATCGGCGCTATATAGAACCAATTCTGACCTATGGAAGCGAGTCATGGACAGTAGACAAACAAATGAAAAGACGATTGGAGGCCACAGAAATAGGATTTCTCAGAAGAATGTTAAAAGTTCCCTGGACAGCTAAAAAACCAATGAGGAAATTCTCGAAGAGGCCAACACAAAAAGGGAACTCTTAAAAAACATCAGAAAAAAGCAATCAACATTTTTCGGGCACATCATGTGAGAAGAAAGTTGGAATACTTACTTGGTTACAACTGGCAAAATAAAAGGAAAGAGAGATCGCGGACGACAAAGAGAGAAAGTACTGGATAGCTTGGTGTCATGGCATGGAAAACAGTCAACAACAGAACTAATATGATGTACTGTAGATAGAAGATTGTGGAAGGACATGATCGCCCACGCCAACTGGTATGGCACTTGATGATGATTCTAGGCATACAACCATCAATTTAAAGTTTTGGTATTCTAGGTATACAACCATTAATTTCAACTGTTGTTATTCTAGGTATATAACAATTAATTAAAACTTGTTATTTTAGTTATATAACCATTAATTTAAACTGTTATCCTAGGTATATAACCATTAATTTAAACTGTTATCCTAGGTATATAACCATTAATTTAAACTGTTATTCTAGGCATATGTAGCCATTAATTTAATGGTATGGGCTTATCAAGTCCTCAGCAACTGTGTCTATATGATAGATTTTAATGGCAAGAACCATTGTAGTTTGCTGCTGTCTTTGCGTTATATTTGTGGCTCTCTCCCAAACCACAATGCATGCATAAACATGAATTAATTGGACATGAATTTGTACAGAAACATTTCTGGTGTGATGTAAATGCATATAAACTGCTCTTTGTAATAAAAATCTATTGAGCTATAAGGAACAAGTGGTGGGGTGTAACATATACTCCTACAGAGTATGGTGCCAGCTTTACAAATAATTGACATATCAGCTTACATACAGCCTTCTTCAGAAACCAAAGACAACAGAAACAGACAATGAAATGAAGATATACTCTACTTCATGTTCTGGAGTAACTAAAACCAACAAATCAGAGAGAGGAGAAATAAAATGAGAAGAAAATACAGTAGGGAAATACACTATATTACATGTTACAATTTATAGCAGAGAAAAAGGAAATACAATAAAATAATAAACAAATGAATACAAGTAAAAGTGAATAAAAATGAAACACCTAGCTTCAGGGCAGCAGACCAGCGCACTGACTGAAAAAAAAAGTGAATTAAGCGAGAGGGGAGGAGAGACCTGGTCACAAGATGGACGGAAATTCAGTGTCTAATGAGATATACTCTTGTATGATGACGAATCTGGTAGGTTATGGAAGAAGCTGGGAGCCGCGATAGCTCAGTGGTTAGTGAACTGGACTACAAAGGACAAGGGGTAGGGTTCGATCCCAACCGACGGCTTCCGGGTTCACCCAGCCTTAAATGGGTACCTGATTTTTTTCTGGGAAAGTAAAGCAGCACGAGCATAATACCGACCACATTACCCCAAAAATTATGTGTTGAAGGTCTGTAAATCACTTTGACCTTCCAGGCATGTCGTAAGAAGCGACTAAGGAGGTTGATCGATGGCTTGACAAGCTGTCATTGTAAAAAGTATTGTTATGGAAACAGCGCCATAGATTTTAGAGCAGTGATCTCTGCAATATGTGCCATATTGGCACGCAAGGTTTCTGTTTTTGAGATTGTGGTTCTGCCCTATGTGCCGTCTTCGGCTCGAAAGGACAATAGATAGATAGATAGAACACCATATTTTCCTATATGCCACTTGGCGTGACGGGGATACTTTACTTTTACTTTATGGAAGAAGCTGTCACAGCTCTTTCATGCAAACCATTTGCCAGTAAAAGGGGTATTATTCCTAAGTTGTTAAAGCTTTGTATTTTTCAGGAATGCCAATGCCAGGGATGTCATATCCTCCTGCTGGTGGAAGTGGAGGTCCTGGGTACCCAACCTCAGGATATCCTCCTTACCCTTCCTCTGGAAGCTATACAAATCAACCCTATCCCAGCTACCCCCCACAAACTCAGAGTAGTGGGTATCCCCCTCCGTACCCACCCAGTGCTTCTAATCCTCCGTACCCAAGCTCTCAGCCTCCAAGACCACCTGGCTACACAGCACCAACTGGTGGCTATCCCCCACCACAGTTTAACAGCCACCCTCCATATCCTGCTACAAACAGTGTTGGTACGTAGTGTTTATGGCTTCATAATGTTTGCTATCTTTATCCAGTTTTTCATGTTCCTCTTGAAACAAAATCAACAATGACTGTTCTCCATATTGTTATGTTTTGTGTTGATCTTCACCTGTTTCTGTTTTGGTTCTCCACTTGCTTCTGTTTTGGACTGCTCTCAGTCTGTTTCTAATTTAAGTGGCTTTTCAAGAATTTATGTTTTTCTCTATCTACTTCTATACTGGATCATCTGCTACCTGCTTCTATATTGAGCAGTCCTCTATCTATTTTTATACTTGACTGTCCACTTCTGTTTTAGGCAATCCTCTACCTATTTTTATAATGGATAATCCTTTTCCATACTGATTTTAATCTACTTACTTCCTTAGTTGACAATTTTCTATATTTATTGGACAATCCACTACCTACTTCTACTTAATTAGACAGTCTTCTTAATTATTTATTGGGGCACTTCTCTACCTACTTTTACTTTTGACAGTCTTCTTAATTATTTATTGGGCACTTCTCTACCTACTTTTACTTTTGACAGTCTTCTTAATTATTTATTGGGTAGTTCTCTACCTACTTTTACTTTTGACAGTCTTCTTAATTATTTATTGGGTAGTTCTCTACCTACTTTTACTTTTGATAGTCTTCTTAATTATTTATTGGGTAGTTCTCTACCCACTTCTGTATTAGACAATCCTCTACCTACTTCTACTTTTGACATTCTTCTTAATTATTTATTGGGCATTTCTCTACCTATTTATATACTCTTGGCCTTCTGTTTACTACTATACTTGGCTGTACTTCACTTACTTTTATATTAAACTGCACTCCACCTGCATTTTTATTAAACTTTCTTCACCAATTTCTGAATTATGCTGTTCTTCTGATACACCTCTACTGGAATATTGTTTAAGACTGTTGTTACCTACAGTTTCATTGCTTCATTATTCATTGATTCATTTTACTCTTTATTTGTTTCAATTAAGCAAATAATTGTTATTCTTTCTTACCTTATGCTAGAGTATACAAATAAAACAATCTGGCATCTTAAATACAACCACATTAAAAAAAAACAAAATTATTAATGATGTCAACTTTTTATTTCTTTTTTTTTTTAATTGATAAAGGTTCAGGTGAGAGACCTCAATTCACGCCAGGTGGCACTGTAACAGAAGCTGACCTGAGGGCATCTTTGTTGTCTGCTGTAGAGGACAAAATGAAATGGAGGCTGAAGGAAACCTTTGCACAGGCACAGGTTATTCACATAAATTATTCTTCCTCTTCGCTTCCTCTTCATTCTGGTGTCAAGAGATATAAATTGTTATGTCCTCTAATCAATTCATTGAGCTCAATAAATAATGATACTTTTGCAGTGTAATACATTTTTGCTACAATAGAAGGTTGATAACAAATAGAAAAACATGATTACTGTTGAATTTGTAGTTATGTACATTGTGCCTAATTGCCTTGAGAAGCTTGAGCTAAGTGAACTACAGTCACCATGGCAGGGTTTGTGTCACATCATCTTTCAGGAGTGATACCTAGAAACAGTTTGAAAACTCAGACAGGCCGTTGAAGTAAAAATCTTTATAATTTATTCTATATAATCAACTGATATAGAAAGCTTAGTTTTACAGTACCTCAAGGATAGACAAGCAAAGCATAGAAAGCTATTGCAGGATCACCACATCAATTTCTGATTCTAAGAGCTAAAAACTCGTCAACCTTGTGACTTTATATCAGTCAATTAAACAATAATTAACTTTAAAGATTGGCAGTGCATGCAATAAACTAACCAGAGTTTGGATTAATAAAAATAAGAATATTCTTATATCTTCATGCAATGTTTGAGTTGTAGTTGTAAATTAATTGAGAATCATAAATGCACAAATTAATTTCATATTAATTATGTAAACTGGTAAACTCACAGAGGACAGCAAGATGTATTGTGTATAAATTGTTTCTGCTTAACTCTAGTACTTGTATTGTTCATACTACTCTTACAAAAGCACACACATATAATGTTTTTAAACATATTTATCAGGCGGAGATGGATGTACTTTATAAGACACAAAAAGATTTGAATGAAGGGAAACAGAAACTGGGGAAAATTGTTGCAGATTTAGAAAAAGAGAAGGTAATTTTTGTAAATTTCATTCATTAACTGTAAAATCCTGGTTAATTATTAGAATTTGATTATTTATATAGATTTTAAACATTGTATTTATGTTTGTTGATTTTTCAGAGTGCTATAAAAATACCTTTGTCCCTGTGCAATTTATATGAATTTATTATATAGTAGATCACTGATTTATTTCATAGCAATGTCTTTATTTATTATATTGCAAAGTCTGTATGCAATAAATTAATGAATGAATGAATCAATTCAGAGGAAGATGTATGTTTACAGCACTCGGAAAAATTGACAAATAATCAACAACAGAAAAAAATATGGACCAAAGCAGGACCGAACACAGCGCCTTGCCACGAAAAGCCAAACGCTAGGGAACACTGCCACTCAGCTAACTGAGATGACTGCCACTGATAGTTAGCTGAGTGGCAGTGTTCACTAGCGTTTGGCTTTTCGTGGCAAGGCGCTGTGCCACTGAGTACAGGTTCGATCCTGCTTTGGTCCATATTTTTTCCTGTTGTTGATTATTTGTCAATTTTTCCGAGTGCTGTAAACATACCTGTTCCTCTGAATTGATTCACTGATTATCGTCTCGGAAGTTTCCCTCTATAATAATATTCATTTATTATTATTTGTCTCCAGTCTGTATGCAATACTTAGTTTTCTATCAGCATCAGGAAATCAAGATATAACGAATGAGCTGAAAGCAGCTAACCAGAGCTGTACTCTACTTCCACATAGTAATCTTGGAAGTAGGCTAATCAATCTGACCAAAAATAAGAAGGAAAGGTCTCTATCTTGTCCCTTCACTTGTAGAGAATATAGTTTTAGTGTCCACATTGTTATTTGCCATCAAAACATTTTTGGATAATGTGAGTATTTTGACAGTGTTGGCTTTCTTTTCTTAAAAAAGAAATCCCCAAAAAACTCTGTTACCCATTTAAAACTGGATGAACATAGAAGCCATCAGTCATACTTGATCTTATCTTCAGTAGTTCAGTTCAGTAACCACTGCCACTACTTTACCTTGGTTTTCTGGCAAAAAATAAAGTTGAGATTTGTGAAGAGGGAAGACAAATTTGGTCTCACTATTGTGCTGTGATGAAGTCTGATATGTTGAGCTAGAGGACTAGTTACAGCTTCAATATACAATGTAACCTAGCATAATAAATAAATTACATTAAAATAAAGGCAGCATATACATTTTAGCATATTATTGTTATGTGTAAAAAGTCTTGGGAATAAATATAAATTTTGTCTTGCTGCAAGGTTTGAAAGAACAGTGAAAAGAGTAGTATATTTTAGATGTGAAAGGAACACAATTGATATAAATACTTATTAATTATGCAATTTTTATGTATTACTTTATTTTGTAGTTTTTTATCTCTCTCTCTCTCTCTCTCTCGTGGTTATAAATAAATATAATCACGAACACCATATTCCCCATATGCCAAGCAAGGCAGGGAGAAAACCTTTACTTTACTTATACATATCAAGACTCATATTTTGAGGCTAACATATCTGATATATTTTACTGAAGAATAATGATATGATATACATTTATTCCTCTCAGGATGAGATAGACAGAAACATTATGATCCTACGGGATAAGGACAAAGAAGTGAAGGAAGCTATTAAAAAAATGGAGGGGCATCAGGATTTGAATATTGATGATGCCGTTATTACAACTACACCTTTGTACAGACAGTGAGTTAACTATTATAATCTTTAGTGTTTTTTTTTATTGATTCTTTTATTATACTTAACCAATATGTTTTTGCGATCCATGACTTTATTTTTGGGAAATAATAAAACAATCATAAATTAATTAATAGATTATGAATAGGAAATGAAAATTGATTGGACACCAGTTAAACAAAATCTGATGGCAACATAGCAAAACAGGCACTTGCAGGGAAAGACAAGGCTCAGAAATAAATTGAAAAGTGATGGAAACCTTCAAGAATATACCAGAAAGAATTAGAGAAAATGTCCAAGAAATAGACATGGAGGGAGAGACCTTGTACCTGGCCTGCGTTCCAATAAAGGATCTAAAGGGTTTTGATTGATTGAACTCTTATTATCTTTAATATGTCTCAATTAAGTATAATAAATCAGGTGTAAGACAGGGGTGCATACTATCCCCCTACTGTTTATATATGGACTATATTTGGTTATGGAAGGCCCCGGTATCACTGCAAATGAATTAAAATCCATATTTGCTCAACCGCCTGTGCCAGCGTAATCATCCGAATTAATATCTCATCTCCCAAATAAAGAAAGGTAACTGTAGTCCCCGTCGTAGCAGTCTCAGCACACGCCAAAGGCATAAGGCGAAACCGCGCAGAAAGTGAACACAGCCAACTGTTCTCTGTCATACGATATCATCATTCATCGTAAACAATTGGAATATTGAAACATGATCAAAACGGATGAGACACACAGCTCACAGTGTGCACAGAGCACTTAACTCAGTAGCTCCTGCAACAAGCCGGACTTGGAATATGAGGAAACTGCAACAAGGAACACTTATCATGCATAACCTTCAATCCCCGTCGCACATCAAACAACAGACCATAAGATTAGCGTACTGCCGGTCTAGGGATGTACGATGAGCCATTACGATGACGTAGCACACAAAAATGTCATATACACAATTTCGCTCCCTTTAGATTCTTGATTACTCTAGTGAAAGCAGCCTATGACGAACAAAACACGGTGCAAATTTCCTAAAGAGATAAAACTGCGGCTGCCGAAGCAGTTATGTTAATGAGTAACATGGGAATAACTTGCATCAAGGAATTCCAACAACGGTCATGAACAGCACCAATGTGACGTAAAGCGCAGATCAAGTCTAGACAGTGGTCGCATTCACGTCACTTGATTTGTCAAAAATGGACTGTTGCCGGCGTACGACTTCGCTTTAGCAGTGCAGATGTAATAAGTAGATCATCATTTTTACTTTAACGCAGAAAAGTGCAATGGAGAACAGAAATTAATCACATGTCGAATGCACTTTCTGCAGCGATCGAGAGAACGTGACCTAGATTCACCATCTTTACAACGGAAGTCCGTATGTGATGTATGTAATAAACAGGACTATATATGCAAGCTAGCCAACCCATCAAAGACAGAGGAGATCACCGAGCTTTTATTTGCAGACGATCAGGCACTAATACATGAAACAATAGAAGACCTACAAGAACACAAACAAACTCAACAGCTCAGGCACAAAATACAGCATGAAAATCAACATCAACAAAACAGAAGTCATGAATGTCGCCAAAAATAAACAGAACATCAACATAACTATAGAAGGCAGGCAACTAAAACAAGTAGAGGAATTTAAATACCTAGGAAGTCTAATGAGAAACGGTAATTCTCGAACAGCTGAGATAGGATCAAGATGCAACAAAGCTTGTCAGATCATTGGACAGTTATCACCACTATTGTCCAACAAGGAAATAACTGGAGGCAAAACGAGCACTATACAATACAATCTTCATCCCAACGTTGTGCTTGCTACCAATGCCAGACCGGACCCTAGATGCAAGAACAATAAGAAAAATAACCTCTACAGAGATGAAATGTGTTAGATGAATGACAGAAAACAGTCTGAGAGATAAGATCAGAAATGAAGAACTGAGAAAAAAGCTAGGAATAGCCCCCGCCATAGAATATATAAGGAAACAACAGATAAAATGGTTTGGCCACGTGACAAGGCAGAAAGATCAAAACACAACACAACGAGCCTTCAGCAAACGTGAAAACACCAGACCCAAGGGTCGACCACGAAAAAGATGGATCAATGGAATATTAGAAGCACTAGGAAGCATAACAGCAGCAGAGGTGAACAAAAGAGCAAAAGACCACAAATTATATCTCCCCTTGATACTGAAAGGCAGATGAGGAAGGAAAGAAAAAGAAAGAGTTAAGTACAAACTGACATATCTTATTCAAGCATTAAAAAAAAAAATAGGAAAGAAACATTACTTTTGTGAATGGCTGTAGTGTGGTGTCACTTTGACAGCTTGTGTTTCATGCAAAATTCTGTTGTAAGTGATCACCAGTTACATGACTACTTCCAGCAACAAACAGACTTGAGAAATGGTATGAATTCAAATTTTGCATGTACACTCAGGTATGGATACTACAACTCATACTTTGGCACCAATTTTTTGCATATTATAGTTTCCTGGGAAAAAAAATTCAGCCTTGAAATGGTATGAACAACCGTTGTGCCTATTGAGACAGAGATATATTTTATTCTTCATAAACGTTTAAAAAAAAAAACAAAGACTGATCTGTTTTTATAACCATAATTGATTGGAACATTGACTTCTTTATTTTGTGATAATAAAAGCAAGATTTTATGTTTTTAAAACATATAATTACAGTTTTAATAATTTCTCTCTCTCTCTCAGGCTGGTGGATGCCTTTGCTGAAGAACAAGCTATTGAGGATGCAATTTATTACTTGGGAGAAGCTCTGAGGAAAAATGTTATTGAACTGGAATCATTTTTGAAGGTTAGTGTAGAATAGTAATATGATGTAATATAATGCTTGAAATGACTCATTGTGTATTTTATATGGATGTTTGTGCTTCCCCTTGGAGCAATTCAGGAGTTCACTAGAATAGAATAACCATGAGAATAGTTCAAGAATATGTGTAACCCATTTATTAATGAAACCGTCATTATGCATTCATTACACTATTTACTGAGATGGATTTGATAGCTTGAATTTGCTCTGAATGCTGTGAGATTGATTTTTAAAATATGAATGCCTTTAAAGAGGTCATAATCCATTTGCTGCAAATTAAAAAAAAAATGAAATGTGAATAGAAATATGCAAACATGAGTATGTGGGGAAGAGAATTAACGACTACTTGAGAATATGCAAACATAAGTATGTGGTGAAGAGAATTAATGACTACTTGAGAATATGCAAACAAAAGTATGTGGTGAAGAGAATTAACGACTACTTGAGAATATGCAAACATAAGTATGTGGTGAAGAGAATTAATGACTACTTGAGAATATGCAAACATGAGTATCTGGTGAAGAGAATTAACGACTACTTGAGAATATGAAAACATGAGTATGTAGTGAAGAGAATTAACGACTACTTGAGAATATGCAAACATGAGTATGTAGTGAAGAGAATTAACGACTACTTAATTTTACTATTGACACTTGCTAATCATCATACTGAATGAACAAGAACCATGAAAGTTTCATTTT
This sequence comes from Megaustenia siamemsis, assembly GCA_032433765.1. NCBI lineage: Eukaryota > Metazoa > Mollusca > Gastropoda > Stylommatophora > Ariophantidae > Megaustenia > Megaustenia siamemsis. Next base: position 57,572,222 of record JAVIAB010000047.1, on the reverse strand, counting down.
TTAACATTTTAAAATTCCATACTATTTCTTATACAGACAAGGCTGTTCTGTCACTGGATTTCTTTTCACTTTACAGTGAAAATATTATGAGATCAATGGTAGACAAAATAGGAATTGAAGTCAACGGTCACAACACAAACAATTTGCGATATGCAGATGACACAGTCATAATATCAGAGACAGAGAATGAACTTCAAGAAATGATAGACATAATAGTAAAGAAAAGCAACAAGAAAGGTATCAGTCTGAATAGTAAGAAAACAGATGTAATGGTCATATCGAAGAAACAATCCTCACCATCTTGCAGCATAAAAATAAACAGGGCAAATTTGTAACAAGTGCAATGTGTCAAATACTGGGCACAATAATAACATAGATGGACGATGCACCACAGAAATAAAAAGCAGAATAGCTCAGGTTAAAATAGCATTTCAGAACATGAATAATGTCTTATGCAGCAAGTCTATGTCAATAGAAGTGAGAGAGTTCATCGGTGCTATGTAGAGCCAATTCTGACTTGACCTATGGAAGTAAATCATGGACAGTAGACAAATGGAAAGATTACTGGAGGACACAGAGATGGGATTTCTCAGAAGAATGTAGAAAGTTCTCTGGACAGCTAAAAGGACCAATGAAGAAATTCTTAAAGAGGCCAACACAAAAAGGCAGCTCCTAAAAAACATCAGAAAGAAACAATCAACATTTTTCGAGCATCAAGAGAAGAGGAAAGTTGGAATACTTGGTTACAACTGGTAAAATACAGAAAAAAGAGATTACGGACAACAAATAGAGAAGATACTAGTTAGCTTGGTGTCATGGAATGGAAAACAGTCAACAACAGATCTGATATGATGCATAAAGTTGTTTAGAGGTGAGATGTGGACCTCTGAGCAAGAAGGTGTAAGTCATCTCACATGCGGTGGGAACTTTTCTCTTCAAATCCTGAATCTCTTTGTGGCTTTACCCTCCCCTGGTAGTGAGATCCAATGTCTAGCCCTCTCAGATAATGGCAAAAAATAGGTCAAGTGTGCACATTCAAGTACCCTCAGCACTATTAATTAGGAAGGATTAGACCAAAAATGGGCACTCCCCAGGCAAAATTGCTAGAAAAAATCTACACAGAACGTCAAAACTCTCGATGATAAAGAGTAAAAGTCAGAGAATAGAGTATCTGCCTGTATGGTGAGGGGCAGTTGAGTGTGAAAGTAGGGACAAAAGTGATATTCATGCAAAATTCAGTCCCTCTGAACTTCACTAGAAATATAAAGCTGGTGTAAGCAAACAAAAGAAACAAAACAAAAATGACAGAGCATTCAGCATAGTTGCCTTGTCTTTACTATTTACATAGTTGTATACTGTTATGATATTTGTTATTGCTTTCACAAAACCAGTCAGCGGTAGTTCAAAGAAATGCAGGTGGTGAAGTTGAAATCCATATCTGAATCATTCTGAAGTGTGTATACCAATATAAAACTTGACTACAGGTTTCAATCAAATGTCATGTTAATAACATAAAGATAGTGGTGTGTCCAAGTGCAACAAGGAAGTAAACTTATCAGCTAAATTAGAGGAGTTTTTCTTTCTTCTTTTTCTAACTTTGATTTTTATTTCAAATTCACCTGTCAATTCTTAAAGTCAGTACTGACTAGCGAGCTTTAGAAACAGTTCTCAGAGTGAAGAGGGGTGCTAGTGATAACCAGATTATATCTTCATCAAAGTCTTCTGCCTTTCTTGAAAACAATGACACTGAATTCTTCCCATGAGAATTAGCTCTGAAAATTCATAAAATACACCTAATTCACAAGTTTTTTTGGAGTGAATTTTGTGCTGCTTTTTTTTAAAGTGTATCAGTAGAAGCTACTTTTTGGTAAAAAGAAGATTTTTAATGCAAAGATGCTCTTAAATTTAAAAACAAAAATATTATCCATTTATGAGGTTTAATTCAGAAATGTGATAGATGGATGTGCAAACATGTGAATATTAATGTTGAAAGCATTAGTTTACTGCTGCCCTAAACAGTTGAATAAAACAGATGTCCAAACTAAGACATGTGAATTATTCTTCTTTCATTCCTCATCTGCCTTTCAGCGTCGAGGGGAGATATAATTTGCGGTCTTTTGCTCTTCTGTTCGCCTCTGCTGCTGTTATGTTTCCTAGTGCTTATAATATTCCATCGATCGATCTTTTTCGTGATCGACCCTTGGGTCTGGTGTTCTCACAATGTTTGTTGAAGGCTCGTTGTGTTGTGTTTTGATCTTTCTGCCGCATATATTTATTGTTGCTACTTTATATGTGTATATTTCCATCTTCTGTGTATTTCTCTGAGCATAAAACATTTATCCCTTACTGACCTGCTGAGTCAGTCTAAAGTTAAGGGCTTAACTTAAGAAAAACACACGGTGGGGGTTTAGCCCGGCTGATGTTTCCCCCAATGTGTTTGATCGCTAACATCTCACATGCGATCGTTTACGATCTAACTATAATCTTTAGTGGTTTACATTTAAAAAGTACTTATCATTTCTTATGCTCCTCCTTGGTAGAAACTTTACACACCTTTTAGAAAATTATAATCCATTGGAACACTATATGCAATCACTTTAATCACACAAACTACACTCCGAAAATAAAACAACCGCTATCTTGGTCGCCATCTTGGATCTTTTTCCATTTCATGTGAATTGAATGGACCAATTATATATTGTATTTAATGTAACACAGTGAGGGTGGGTAGCTGAATTGTTAACTTGTTATGCTTCAAACCAGAAAACATGGGTTTGAATCGCTGGTGAACAATTTTTGTCTTTTGGGAGTGAAATAAAGTCTTAGACATGAACACCTAATGGTGACTGCTCAGGACAAGCTACCTTTATTCTTATGTTCTATTTACAAATCAGATGCCATTAATGGGATAATGCCATAAAGTTAATAAATGTAGCACAGTAAACAGTTGTATGAAAGATGATCATTTCTGGTTGAGTGAGCTTAGTCCAATCTCTTTAGACTATATTTCAATAGCATTAGACTTTGAGATGTGATTGATGAAATTGCAGGAATTCCTAGGTGCCGTTTGAGTTTATTGAAAATTTTGTTCTTTACATTGTTCACAGAGAGTGAGAGAACTTTCTCGAAAGCAGTTCATGCTTAGAGCAACCATCCAGAAGTGCAGAGAGAAGGCAGGACTTCCACCATTAGCCTAAGTTTGTTTTGAATGAAATTTTAAATGTCGGCCATGGTTATGTAAATAGAATTTAATGAGCTAATTGTTAGGTAATTGTTGGACACACTTGTTTACAATCTTGATCTGTTGTCAGTTTCTTTGGTTAAGTTGTCCAAGAATAAAGTAAATATTCCTGAAAATTGACATCCTTTGGTTTGTAAGTAGGAACCATAGGAAGGGTGGGTTTGAGCTGCTTAATGTCAAACTCAGTGTAATTGAAGAAAGAGGGATGTAAAATCTTGTTTTATTATATGGCTAAGAATCCTGGGATGTGACATTTTATGAATACATACAATTATAAAGTTTTACCTAAACAAGTATCTCAACCTATAAGATAAGCATGGAGTTAGAGGTAATAACATACACAAACTTGTGTAAAGATAACTTGATGTTAACAAAGCTTCTGAAGATTATATGTGTGTGTGTACCAGTAGCACAAGTGGAAATGGATAGGACAAGCACTCGCAAGCATCCTCAAAAACATCACAAGGCAAGTGTTTAACTCAACTTCACAAGATCATAAAATAGTTGAATTAATAAAGCAATTGTAGTGCTGAATAGTGGGATAGGAGGCTAGATTAATTTCATGAACAGACCTAAAGAAAGTGAAGAGTGAGTGCTGCTGCCGTGATTCCAATAGGAAGACAAAGAGGTTCTATTTTGTTTCCTGAACATAAACAATTTTTGTTGGGGTCTCAGTTTGCTGTGGAACAATTACAGTGAAAGCTTGTCCATTATCTTACCAATTTCTTCCATGTACATGCTCATTGGCATCCTATTAATTTATTCATTTTCCTCTCAGTCCAAAGATGGCACATAGGGTGGAGGTCATGGGTCTCCCTGATTTACGATTTGCTGCTAGTTCTTGGCTTCTTAGTTTCATGGGGAGGTCATGGGTCTCCCTGATTTACGATTTGCTGCCAGTTCTTGGCTTACATTAAATTATGTAGCTGGTTGTTTGTTTTTTTGTGTGTACAAATTGAACCTATCCCTTTTCCTTCATTAATTCAAGGGTTTATTTTTTTTTAAGTTGGTTTTAGGTTTCATTTATTGAATTTCAGACACTGAAATATCTGTTTTTCTTTGCATTTTCAATACTTTTATAAAAATCAACTGTACAGAATTATTTACATTTGTAATTCCTGTGGTGACTGCTTTCATGAAAAACCGAACCTGGCGGAGATGAAAATTTTAAACACTGTCTATGAATACTTCTTAAATATGTGATCATGTATGTGTTTTTCTGTCTGTTTTTATACTCCTTTGACTTTTTTTTCTGTTATCTTCTATCCATAACTGTATGAAAAGACTTACGCAGTTGTCTTTGTTTTCTCAAATTAAAAGCTTTTGTTCTAAATTAGGACTCCTCTTGAATATTAATATTCAGATCACATATATTCAAATTCCCTTCATCCCCACAAAAACTAGTATACACAGTTGCCTGTACAAAAAGGTGGGAGGGGAGATGAAAAGGAACGAACAATGCCTGAAAACCGTTTAAAAATCTCATCTGACTATGTGTTTATTGTTACTGTGTAATAATAGTGCCACCTGTGACAAGTAGAAGACTCCATCAAACTCTTGAATACAGTGAATATGGTGTTAGATAATTTTAAAAATCATTTTTGTGTAACATGGTTAACATGTTGCTGCCAGACCTACTGAGTTTAGTGCTCTGTGCACACACTGAGCTGTGTTTTTCATCCGGATCGTGTTTCAATATTCTAATTGCTTTCGATGAATGATGGTATTGTATGATGAAGGACAGTTCAGCTGCATTCACTTTTGGTGCAATTTGGCCTAATGTCTTTTGGCATGTGCTGTAGCTGCTATGATGGGGACTGCAGCTGCCTTTCTTTGTTTGGATCCTTCAATGAGATAAGTTTTAATTCGGATGATTCCACTGGCACAGGAGGTTGAGCAATTATGGATTTTAATTCCTTTGCAGTGATACTGGGACCTTCGAATAACCATAACCATAGTTAGCAATATGCCAGATTATCCTTTTATCTTTGAAAAGTTTCCACTTATGTCTATCTAAACCTACAAGACAGGTATTTGGTAGAATGAACATGGCCTCTCATAGCATAGCTCATTAATCACTGTAAACTGCAGTATTAAACATATTTGTGGTCTTTCAGATTTGTAAACTTGTTATAACTAACACCCAAACAAGTGTAGAATTTATTTTAATTTGTAAAATGATGTGATTGTGTTATTATTTTGTTCATTACCCTTAGTATCTATACACCCCCCCCCCCCTTTCCTCCCCCAATCCCATAAAGAAGACCTATCACAGTTTGCATGCTGTGAGTGTAAGCAATCATTTAACTATGTTGTTTTTATTTGGTTACATCAAATGAATGAAATATGCTCCAAATATATTTTGTTACAGCAAATTATATGAAGATACCAGTACACCTACTATTTATGAATATATAAAACTAGTTCATATTATCCCCTCGACGCTAAAAAGGCAAATGAGGAAGGAAAGACGAAGAAGAGGTTCATATTTATGAGTAATTAGGACCGTTTGACACATATGAGATCAAGTTTATCTTTAAAATCTGTGCTATCAAGTAATAAAATATATTTTAAAAAATATTAAACGAAAAGTCATGGATAAAAAGAGAGTACCCAAGAAGAGATTTTCAAGATTTGATTCTGCATATCCACATACTCTTCAACAGTATAAGATATATGTGTATTAAAAATATATGAACATACATCGCCTGTTATGCCTGATGGAAGAATTTGTGTTCAACATCCAATCAGGGAAGTATGTTCAGACTGACATTGTCAAGAAAGAAACTGTTAAAGCCAGTACCAGTGGTGTTTTGAAGAAAAATAATAATTACAATTTTCTAATCATTATATATTTCACAAAGATCTGTAAAACTTCTATTTATATTATATACTTATGTTTAGATTGAATGTTCATGCACATTTTATTGAACTCAATATTGTCTAGATAGTTTATCAGTTCCAATAGGGACAGCACTTAGAGCAAGGTTCAGCAGTAATTGAAATTAACACTCATCACAGAGATCTAATATAAGTTGTGTTAACTCTTGATCTCTGAACCAAAACTTCTCACCATTAAAAAGTGTTTTATGTCTATATAATGTGCCCCATTAACAATATGTTTATGTTGTACAACATAATCTCTTTAAATTAATTGATACCTTGGTAAGTCTTAATTAGAGAACAGAAGTTTGAACTTGACAACAATCTGATAATTCTCTCCAAATCAACAAAATATTTTGGGAGAGAGACTAGACTGCAATGGAGTCAATGACTAAATTCATGATTGTGTATTTGTTGCTGATTGTGCACTGGTTGAGCTATTTCAAGACACTGGTTTATGTTTGTTGAGTCTTTATCTGTGTGCGGTTCTATCCTTTTATCTCATTAGTAATGGAAAAGTTTCGACTCTTCTCCATTACTTCACTCAATATTTCTTCATTCAATGACGTCTGGTCATCTTTATTCTAAAGCACAGACCAACATAGTGGTCAATGTGGTCATGATCAACAACAAAGTTCCATCATTTTGCATGGTCTAGGGCTATTATTCAGTAACCCTAATTCTGACCCACTCTATTTATCTCTGTTTCCACTGTTTTCCACTAGGTTAATCTTTGTCTGCTTCTTCTTCACCATATCTGTAGCTATGTTGATAAATTATTTTCTTTGGGATATTCCTAGACTACCTCAACTTTCCATCTCCAGACTTATAATAATTAGGTGCTCATCTTTTTAGTCATATGATTTGAAGTACAGAACAGCCACAATGTATTCTGTCATAGATGCTTCTTATGTTTCATAGATGTTCTTGGTTTACATAAGAATTGTATGTTTCATGTGGAAGCATTTTTGTTGCAGTAATTAAGACTCATTTTGGCTTTATATTTTAAACAGTTGAATTTGTTAATTAAATTCTATGATGGTGGTAATAATGTAAATGGCTGATAATTACTTTTGAACAGTTTGCTGACCATGAGACCAGCATATTGTGTGTTGAGATGAAGTCTTTACCCCTCCATCATGAAACAGGACAAAGAGCCCAGTTTGCATGATCACAAAACTTGAATGCTGAAACATTTTTAAACAGTTTGAGTTTAGTAACAGCTGGTTTGGGTGAAATAAATCTTCCAATTGTGTGTGTGTGTGTTGGGGGGGGGGGCAGCGCAGTGAAACTAAGTTTCTGGTTTGTGCACCACATATGGTAACTATGCTGTAGCGTATGAACCAGGTAATAGTATCTAGCCTCATAACAATGGAATAACAATAAAGGATGTGTGTGTGTATATATATATATATATATATATATATATAAAGATATATATCTTTTTCCTATCATCTCCCTGTGGAGCAGAGGTCTTCATCAAATACTTTCCAGGCCGTTCTGTTTTTTCTTGCCATTCTTTTAAGATAATTCCATGTCTTCTCCATTATCTTCATCTCTGCTTCCACCTATCTTTTCTAAAAAATATTTTGGCTTTCCTCTTTGTTTCTTCCTCTGGGGTTTCCAAAAAAGGGCCTGTTTTGTAATAATCTCAGTTGGATTCCACAGTGTATGTCCTATCCAGCCATCATCTTTATTCTCTTTGTCTACTGGTATTTGACTGCTGCTTCCATAATTCTACATGAGTGATTTTGTCTTGCCATCCATCCTTTTATTCTGCACAAGCACCATTAATGAAGGTCTGTATCTTTCTTATTGTCATTTTTGTTATTCTCCATGTTTCACAGCCATATAATAGAACTGGCTTAACATTGGAGTTTAAAATATTTATTTTTGTATTTAACTTAATTTCTTTGGATTGCCATAAATTTCCTAGTGATTATATATATATATATATATATATATATTTGGGGGGTGGGGGTTTGGGGAAGACTTAAAGAGAAATAAATGGTATAGTTAAACAAGTTTATATTGGATTTATTGACTGGAATAATGTGCTGTGAGCCATTAGCTTATAGGTCTAAGAAGGGTGATATGGTAGGCTACAAAAGCGTTCCTGAGGTTCCCTGGAGAAGTTAAAACTTTCCAGTTCCAGATGTAACTGTAATACTAGGTCTTTTGTACAGCAAATCCCACGACTGCTGGAACTGCAGCAATCTTCACCTCATTTAGCCAGTCTGTCTAGGTGCAAACTGTGTGTGGGGAGTTCCTCTTGTAGGTCACGTGAGGTCTTGATCAGTTATTGGCATCATCAGCAAGGGTGACCACAGATTATCAACTCATGCTTCTGAGCACTATGACAGAATTGAAAGGAGTAGAAAATCATTATTTAATTTATTCCGCGGTTCCATCCAGTAAACAATCAATTATATTTCCTGGTATTTATCAGGGTAGTCTTGTCTCACTATTCTCCTACTGTATTCAAGCACCTATTAATAAACACGAATAACTTCATAATTACTCTCATTATTCTTCACAACCATTTGGGAGAAATGACGTGAAGTCTAACTAGGATCTGGTTTTCCATTGATTACCATATTTATGCATTTGGTTATTTTAGTGCATGCACACAATGTTCTGTGTAGGGAGCCGCGGTAGCTCAGTGCTTAGTGAACTGGACTACCACGGACAAGGGGTAGGGTTTGATCCCAACCGACGGCTTCCGGGTTCATCCAGCCTTAAATGGGTACCGGATTTTTTTCTGGGAAAGTAAAGCAGCATGGGCGTAATACTGACCACATTACCCCAAAAATCATGTGCTGAAGGTCTGTAAAATATAGGGTCACTAACACCATATTTCCCTATACGCCACTTGGCGTGACGGGGGTACTTTACTTTTTTTACTTACACAATGTTCTGTGGATGAATGTCATTATTATTTTCTCACATTTGTTTAAATATAAACCAACACTAATTGTAGACTTTAGTTAGATAGTGGGTGTTGGGTCAGATGGTGGGTGTTGGGTCATGTTAAAGATGCAAGAAGCCGCACTTATCGCTCATTGAAATGTTACATTATTGCTATATCACCATAAAATGCTCCCAGTTTTGGGCGGGAAAAAAAAAAGCTACATTTTCAACAACTATCGCTAAGAAGTATTTCCATTTACTGTATCATGATAATATAGTCTCAGCTGTGGGTAAAAAACATTACACTTTTAGTTACTGTGTCTCTAGAAGTACTCCCAGCTGAGGGATGATGTTACATTTTTTAGTCACAATGCCACTATAAAGTACTCTCAGCTGTGAATGAAAATGTTATGTTATTGAGTTACTGTTTCGCTAGTATTCCCAGATATGGGATGAAAATGTTATGTTATTGAGTTACTGTTTCGCTAGTATTCCCAGATATGGGATGAAAATGTTATGTTATCAAGTTGTTTCACCAAAAAGTAGTCTCTCAGCTGTGGATGAAAATGTTATGTTATTGAATTACTGGTTCACCATAAGTACTCCCAGCTGCTAGTAAAATTTTACATTTTCAGTCACAACATCACCATGATATACTCTCATATTGTGAGTCACTAACTTTCTGATATCAATGGTCCAATAATGTTTAATGAGGTTAAGATGCAAAGTGCTTCACTTCAATTTACCATTAATATTTTATCTGTTTTGTTTATTGTTCATTTCAGACAAGAAATATGAACATTATATTTAAACATTAAAATTAATTAGATTATAGTAACAGTTACACAAGGGAAGCAAAGAGAAAAAATAACAGACAGCTTATGAGAATGGCTTGGCAGAAGGTCAACAACAGAAATGATAAATAGCTGTCGAGATTGAAAGTTGTGGAGAGACATGATCACCTACGCCAGCAGGACCGGTACTTGATGATGATGAACAGTTACACATGTTTATTGTGATGAGTTTGTACATTGGATGAGACAATATATGAATATTTATGTACAAAGGTAATGTACAACTAAAGCATTACAAATATCATACAATTAAACAAGAAAACATTCACATTTTTGGCAGTGTCATAAGTTGTAAACAGCTCCCAGAAAATTGAAGCAACTATACCAAAATTGTAACATCTTTTAGAGTGTTGAAGCAACTTCCAAAATATTGGAGCAACTTAATTGTAATCTCTTCTAGAATGTTGAAGAACTTCCAGAATATTGGAGCAACTTAATTGTAATCTCTTCTAGAATGTTGAAGAAACTTCCAGAATATTGGAGCAACTTAATAACAATTGTAACATCTTCTAGAATGTTGAAGAAACTTCCACATTCAAATGGAAGCAATTTCCACAAACATATAACATGTTAAAATACATTAATGTATTAGATTCAGGAAATCCTTTCACACAAACACTGTCACATTTGTATGGATAGTGCTTAAATGTCATTTATATTTGGAAATAAGTAGCTGTGCTTAATACATTGCATTATTTAGATGTTAGGTAACCATTATTCTATTGCATGTGCTTGGTATTCTCAGTCAAAATAATTCTTATAAATATTTGTTCATATAGAGTTTGTTTGTTAGTGCAACATAATTGTACAAAATCATGTTCATGCCTATTCTGTTAAGACATAAGTACAATGATAAAATCACTGTTACCTTTCACACATCTCAACAATTTGGAATATCCAGAACATAACTTTAATACTTTTTTTTTCAACCATATTTTAAAAAAAAAGAAAGTTGTGCTGCATGTCCAAATTTAGTCATATTTCATCAGAAATATTTAGCATGTAGTTACCAGACAGTCATGCTTTTGTTTGTGTTACTGGCATTCATTTGTTGCGTGCCTGCATGGAGTGCTCTAATAAGAAATCAATTACCACTCAGTTATTTTACCATACAGTTATGATACCCATGAGAAGATTTACGTGTATCTAATTTTCATTATTATTTGGTGATACATTAATAGAATGAATATTGTGTTATTCTTGTCTTTAAATTCTATTAAACGAAGATTCATATTATCTAGTGTGTTTCTTTATTGTATGTTTCTGTTAAATAATGAGCACATGTTGCTCGATGGAATATTAGAAGCACTAGTAAACATAACAGCAGCAGAGACAAATGAAGAGCAAAAGACCGCAGATTAAATCTCCCTCGACGCTGAAAGGCTAAATAGGAAGGAAAGAAGAAGTTGCCGGAACAGTATGCTTCTGTTAAATAATGAGCACATGTTGCTGGAACATTAATTATTTGTATGTATGTCTGTGAAAAGAAATAAAAGAAAATACAGAAACAGGACTTCATTAGAAATTGCAATACAAGAAAAAGTTTTGGTACTAGATAACTGTTGGATGACATTAAAAAACAATGATACAAATTGATTTGGACATGTAAGCACTAGAGAGCATCAATTTAGCATTCAGAGTCAAAAGGAAATGAGTTTTAGGCAGACCTAGAAAATGATTGGCTAATTGAATATCAGATGTCAGGGTCAAGTATGAGATACATCACAGCGGTGGGTGACACTAAAGCAAGTGTCTTAGAAAAAAACCCACATAAAGTGGATGTATTGCAGACAAAAAAGAGACAAATTCTAAAAGACATTAAAGGTAAAATCAATAGATGACAGGAATATATAACAGAGTTATTTTATGACGAAAGGGAGAGAAACTAATTATAAAATGTTCCTCAAAATATAATATCTTAAATCTGAAGTGAAAAAAGGCAATAAAAACGAAAAATACACAGAAGTTAATGAATCCATATATGCCTGCTTTATAGATACACCAACGCTCTTGATAGGAAATGCCTTAAATAACTTGTAGACTGCCTAATGGACTACCTACATCTAGATGACACAGACATACGACTAATATGTAATTTATACTGGGAGCAAACAGCAATAATAACATATAACAAGGAGAACTCTTGTGCCCTACATTTTGCCTATGTTTTTCTGCTTTAATATCTTTTTATGAATCTTCCTCTAACTATAAACATTATGTTATTGCCCATGCTATTCAACTCAGTAAAATAACTACTAACTCGTCGGTACGATGTCCAGTTTCTTATATAATGCAGATTATTGTTTCTCTAGTTGCTTTTTCAATGTATCTTCTCCGGCCCATCTAGTTTGCTGATGCAGTATTTTCTTATTCCAATATTTCTTTGTTTCATTCTTCCAACATCCTTTAAACACTCTAACTTGACCTGAAACATGTAATTTAATAAATAAATGACTTTTTAAATAACGGAAACAAATTATGAAAGAGTAACCACGGCGCATCAAGTGAAAGTAGAGAATTCACATGTAAAAAAAAGAGAGAGTATTTTAAAAAGTAGTTTACAGAAATCAGTTAAAATGATCTTTAAGAAGTTTTCCAAGGTTTGCAAAATATACTTGTGAATGCTGTTCTAAATTTTATACTAGACGCATAGTAAATTAGGAAAGTACAAGAACCATTAATAGCCTCACATACGTAAGCTGTAGATAAAAATATCGACAATATGTTGTTATATTTGCCTGCAACAAAAATACTAAACTCTGGAATGTACAGTGTAACTACAGAGGCAGAGAGAACGGCACATTTGGGTATATTACATATTATAAAAAAAATATCTAAAGCGATTACGGTTCTAGCCATCCTGATGTCTTTACTGGAAAGTCTGGCTTTGCCGCTTTTGCTGAAGTTTCCGTTTTGGAAATAGTATCGCCGTCCCTGGCCACATTGGTCTTCTGTCGAAACTTACTGGAAGATTGAACAGCTGAAATGATCAATATCACGCTGACCGTAGCAGTAATGCCGGTTAATACTGGTAAACCTCCAGCCAGAAATGCGTACGTGAACACCTCAAACTGTGGCCTGTTGGGTGATAACCAGAGCAAGAGTCGAGTTGAATTAAATCTCTTGTCATAGGTCCAAGCCAGTCCTAGTGTTAGATATTCTGGAATTAAGAAGGTCACTAAAATAGTGGTCATACATGCGTCGATCTTAAGTGATCGTGACTTTGTAAATAACAGTTTAACTGTAAACGGAAACGCGACACAGAAACATCTTTCAAGTGACATGAGAAAAACGATTGTAACAGACATCGAGTACGTTATATCTCTTGCTGGGCTAGACAATAAGATACGGAGACATAGTCCACAGCTGTTCCATTTTGTGTTACTAGGTGAGCGATGAAACACGAAGAAATAGCGATAGATATAATGCAGAAAATAAAATCATTTATAGATAAAGCCAAGGCGTGTACAGTAACGCTGTCTTTCATTCCTTCTTTCAAATACAATACCATGTTGATACTGTTGGTACAAAGGCCAAACAAGGCTAAACAAAAGTTGCAAATGCTTAAAAGTATGTCCAATAAGAAGCTACCAGTAATGCTGTTATGTGTGCTGTCAGTATTGTTCACTGGTGGTTGCCAATAAGAAAGCACTTCTCCATCGTTTGTACTCGACGCTGTAAGATTAATGCGGGCCATAGGTGTCACTTTTAAGCTAATCTCTGTAAAGAGAAACATAACAAATTATACAATTTTTGAATAATAACAGTCGAAACAAGGAAATAACAATTCAAGTTTTCTTTCAGTATTTGTCCTATTATTCTGTCTTTGGTCAAGTTATTTAGATATGGAGAATAAAGACAGCACATACCAGTATAATTTATACATTTTGTACACGTCAAAGTTTTATAAATAAAAAATTACTCATAAGAAATCCAAAACAAAGAGAACACCAAATAACATAATATTCCCTCCAACACTCTGCTGTCAATGTTAGTCATGGACGTTAACAAACAGAGAAAAGAAATAGTCACTATAGAGACAGGGTGCATAAGAAGGATACTGAATGTGGCAAGTATAGACCGAGTCAGAAATGAGAATACGATGAAAAAGTGTTGGAGTAACACCCGTATTGGATCATCATCATCATCATCAAGTGCCTTCTCCGCAACGAAGGTTGGCTACCATGGATCGCCATTCTACTCTGTTTCCTGCTTTGATGGTGCAGGCTGTCATAGATTGACGTGTCCATCTTTTGATGTTACTCGTCCATGTTAGTCTTGGTCTGCCTCTGCCTATTTTACCTTGTATTTTTCCTTCCAATATTACTTTTAGTAGGCTGTTGTGTCTTTTAACATGCCCCAAAAATTTCATTTGTCTTGTCTTAATTGTATTTAGTAGTTCTCTTTTTATTTTCAAATGTTTTAAAAACTTCATCGTTTGTTATCTTTTCTTTCCATCCAATTCTACCTATTCTTCTATAAATCCACATTTCAAAGGCTTCAATTTTCTGTTCTGTTTTCTTGTCTAATGTCCATGTTTCTGCACCATACAGGAATGTTGAGAAGATGTAACATTTTTCCATTCTTAGTTTCAGCCCTGCTGATATTTGTATATATATATATATATATATATATATATATATATATTATATATATATATATATATATATATATATATATTGATATTTGTGCTGGATCATATTAAGAAATAACCGATCAAATAGTTTACTCGTGCAACAGGATCACCACCAGACAGCATCACTCAGTCAGCTTTATAACTCACAAACAACGGATAGACAGGAAAAGGTTTACATAGAAGACAATGGATTATTGAAATAGCAGATGAGTACCATGCAGGCGATAAGCATTTACCTGAACAATCCAATTATCTTTGACGCTAGACAGCAACAACGCTGAGAAATAAAAACATGTGAAAACTAGTAACACACATATGTTTGATCGTGACTCGAGTATTCGTACTAATCTTCACATACCGAAACAAAAACAAAAAACTCAGAAATCTAGCCACTTTGATCATTGTTGTTATACCTATGAATATAAGTCACATATTCTCTAGACCTAATACGATCACTTCGATCAGCAAAATAACTATAATCGAAATTAACTATCAATATAGAGGTATATCGTTTCTCAGTCATGTAGTTAAGTTATGCGCCAAAATTGTGGGGGAAGAGGGGGGGGGGGGGAGGCTGAGATCAATAATAGAACTACAGTTATGGGATTCCGAAAAAAAAAATAACAGATGATTTACCGACGCTCTATTCTTCTTAAAACAACTTGCAGGAAAGACGACAGAACACAATCGAAACCTGTACATAGCTATCATTGACCAGGGAGAAGCGTTCGACTGATTAAACAGAGAACAACTGCGGGAGATACTACAACATACAGAGTAAGTCAACATCTAACAGACAACAACTGTGTGAGATACTAACAACATAAAGAATAAGCCAACATCTAACAGAGAACAGCTATGGGAGATACTAACAACATAAAGAGTAAGTCAACATCTAACAGACAACAACTGTGTGAGATACTAACAACATAAAGAGTAAGTTAACATCTAACAGACAACAACTGTGTGAGATACTAACAACATAAAGAATAAGCCAACATCTAACAGAGAACAGCTATGGGAGATACTACAACATACAGAGTAAGTCAACATCTAACAGACAACAACTGTGTGAGATACTAACAATATAAAGAGTAAGCCAACATCTAACAGAGAACAACTGTGGGAGATACTAACAATATAAAGAGTAAGTCAACATCTAACAGAGAACAACTGTGGGAGATACTAACAATATAAAGAGTAAGCCAACATCTAACAGAGAACAACTGTGGGAGATACTAACAATATAAAGAGTAAGTCAACATCTAACAGAGAACAGCTATGGGAGATACTAACAACATAAAGAATAAGCCAACATCTAACAGAGAACAGCTATGGGAGATACTAACAACATACAGTGAGCCAACATCTAACCAACTTAATTAGAAGTCTCAACATCAATAGCAGCTGCACAGTCAGAACAGCATCAGGTTACACAGACCACTTCGAAGTTAGATCAGGTGTAAGACAGGGGTGCGTTCTATCCCTTACTGTTTATTACATACATGAACTATATAAGCAAGTTAGCCAACCCATCAGAGACAGAGGAGATCAACCAGCTTTTATATGAAGAAAATCAGGGACTAATACATGTAAAAATATAAGACCTACAAGAACACTTAATCAACGCAACACAATACAACATGAATACCAACATCAACAAAACAGAAGTCATGAATATCCCAATAAGAGACACATAATATCAACATAACTTTATACGTCAGACAATTAAAACAAGTAGAGAATTTAAATACCTAGGAAGTCTAGTAACAAACGACAATTCACAAACAGCAGAAATAGACTCAAGATGCAAAAAAGATTGTCAAATCATTGGACAGCTAGCACTACCATTTCCAACAAGGAAATAACTCTAGATTCAAAACAGGCACTTTATATATAATACAATCTTCATCTCAACTGACAATCTTGGTTTTTATTACAAAATAATTATATTAAGAGATGTATTTTGTTTACTTTGCATTAAATTGTTTGTGATTAATTTACATTCTCTTTGTTAAAAGATACTCCACTATGTTAAAAAAAAATAAAATAAACAAACCAAAACTGGTTGTAAAGAAATAACTTTATTATTACTTTTATTAAAAATGGATATGTAACATTTTTATCTAAATGAACAGCATAAAAAACATTTGGCCATTACGACTAATGATTTTCTTCTCCTTTCACATCGTTTTTGGTGGGTTACATTAGCTTGTGGGTAATATTAAAGTCTGAATTCCTTACAATTAGTTACGTCTCCATAATGTTCAAAAATATTAAGGTGAAGGTAGTTCCATAGTAACTGTTGTTGGGTAATGACGTTTTAGTGACGTCATTCATTGTTCCTTCTTCGTTGCCTTTCTTTCCAAGATCATATCTCTGGTACCCATATCATGAGGCTGGGTGGACGCAAAGAGCCTTAAAAGGTGAGTTACGTGACATTTCAAAATGGCGGAAGTGTGTTAGCATAATTACGTGGAATTTGGGTTCTAGGATATGCCGCCACAGTGGGTTTTGTGAAATCATAAATGGTCAGACAAAATTGAGTTTCCCTCAACTGGCATTTGAACACCGATTGCTTAGGTTGGCAGGAGAGTGTTCTAAATACAAGTCCACCGGACACTCTTACAGTGGTTTGGTCTGTAAATATTGAGAACAAGCTGGTATTACACAACAGGCTAAGTCAGACAAGCTGCAACTTTTCCAACCATTCAGGATAGCAAGAATGCCATTTCTATTCTATTTGTGGTGTCCGTGACATTACAACCTGCAGACACTCAAGCTCAACTACTCTCACATTTCGGGGCGCTAATTAAAAAAAAAAAACAAAAAAAAAAAAAAACAAACGCAGTTTCAAGAAAACACTCGGAACGAGAATAAAAATACGTTAACATCACCTCCATACCCTCCCCTTTACATATTCTTGTCACACAATAAGTCTCGGGTAGTAATATTTCAGTTCATGCTTATTGTCGAGCATTGTCAATGATCGTTAGCATAGATCAAAGCCTCTTAAATGACACGCGGATAAGGAAACTAACAATTATGTTATTGAAGACGAGGGTAATAATATTTAATAATTTAATACTTCATTTAAGATGAATTAAGTACTGACAGATGACCTTTGTCAAAGCAGATGAGAATCTCGTGTTCATTTTTGCTATATTTATTGTTCTTTCCTTCACTCATTTACTGCCATTGCTAATTATTAAAAAGAGTGGAATGAACCAAAATAAAAACAAATATACACCATGGTGGAGTGAGGAAATAAAAGAAGCAGTTAAGGGAAAAAAAACCCACTTATATAAAGTATGGGTGCATTCGCAAAATGAAGAATATTACATAAATTACAGATTTCAACGTAGAGAAACCAACAGAATAGTCAAAACAGCGCAAAAGGGAATCATGGGAATATTTTGGAAAGACATAACAGAAAATAAGAGAATACCTGTTGGAACTCTTTTTTCTTCTTCAAAACAGTTAGAAGTATAAGAGCAAGTGATGATATCTATACCCAACAGAAATAATTAATGACTCAAATGGAAATCCTCAAATAGATCCAGTCAAAATAATTAACAGATGGAGTGAAAATACTCCAAGGAGCTTCTCAATCCCATAAGCGAGATGCAGTATATAATAAAACACGGACAGGAAATGACATCACTAGAACCAGAAATAATGTCAGAGGTAGAAAGGGTGGTTAAACTGACACAGAAAAACAAATCGCCAGAAGCAGATAGATTGCCAGGGGAAATAATCCAAACAGCAGGAGAGTTTAGCAGTAGATGGTTGGTTACACAGAATTATAAATACAGCATGGGTACAACAAACACACACCTACGACTGGCAACTAGCGATAACAATTCCCCTTTGGAAGAATAAAGGAAACAAAAGAGAATGTTCACAATACATTGGCACATCACTACTGATCTACGTAAACAAAATATATGCCAAGATAATAGAAACAATATTTAAGAACTATTATAGAACACCAGTTGGCAGAAGAACAGATGGGATTTAGAAGAAAAAAAAGTAGAAGCTACACAGATGCAATATTTTCACTCAGGCAGCTGGTAGAGAAGAACACAGAATATTTATTTTTTTAATGTGCCTAGCTTTTATGGACCAAGAGAAAGCTTTCGATAGGGTGGATAGAAATATAGTGTGGCAGACATTGACTCATTACGGAGTGGATGACCACAGTATTAGATATTGCAAGAGTTTATATAGTAACCACAGAAGTGTGATTAAAGCTAGGAACATCAAAACCATTCGCAGTAACATCTGGAGTTAAGACAAGGTTGCGTGTTGTTACCACTTTTGTTTATCACTTACATTAACAAAATATGCAAGGATGCCAAATCACAATCTGTACTACTTAAATGAACTACTTTTTGCTGACGACCAGGTCCTAATAGCTTTCGAGGAAACAGAACCTCAATAACATCTACTGTCCTCGAATAAAGAATATAACATGAATAACATGATAAGTACTGAAAACAATAGGAAGACAAAGAAGACACTAAACACAGCTATAAAACATCAAGTTATTGATAAAATAAGTAACAAACTTTAAATACACAGGAACAACATTCTCTGAAGATGGTACCATCAACAAAGAAATATATATACCATGCAATAAGGCAAACACAATATTGGGATAGATATCCCCTATACTTCAACACAAAGCAATATCTATTACCATCAAGAAACATCTTATACAGAGTATATTCATTCCAACATTGTGCTGCTAATGTCAAACATGGTCACTTACGTCTAAGCAAAAAAAAAAAAAAAAAAAAGAAAGTTTATCACCACAGAGATGAGATGTCTGAGAAAAGCGCTTGGAGTAACTAGAAAAGATAGAATAAGAAATGATATTATGAGAGAAAGAGTAGGCATTGAGCAAATCCTAAGCTACATACACAAATAATAAATAAACTGGTTTGCCCATCTAGAAAGAATGACGCGTGATTCCTTACCATATCATCATCATCAAGTACCGGGCCTACTGGCGTAGGTGATCATGTCTCTCCACAACTTTCGATCTCGACAGTTCTTTATCATTTCTGTTGTTGACCTTCTGCCAAGCCATTCTCTTAAGCTGTCTGTTATTTTTTCTCTTTGCTTCCCTCTATCTCTTCGTCCCTCAATTTTTCCAGTTGTTACAATATATTACAATATTCCAGTTGTTCTCTTCTCATTGCATGGCCAAAAAATGATGATTGTTTCTTCCTAATATTGGAAATTAGCTCTCTTTTTGCCTTGACCTCTCTCAGAACACCTTCATTACTCTTCTTAGCTGTCCATGGTACTCTCAACATTCTTCTGTAAAACCACATTTCTACAGACTCCAGTGAGTTCTTACCATATAAAGCATATATTAAAAGAGTAGAAAGGAGAAGAGCAAGAGGCAGACCCAGAGTAAGATGGACAGACAACATTAAAGAAATGTTACATAAGCATTAATTGACAATGGCTGAAGCCGCCAAAAGGGTGAGAACCAGAAGTTTGTATCTCCCTCGACACCCGAACGGGTACAAGAGGAAGTGAAGAAAGAAAGAAGAAAGTTAATTATTAAAAGTAATTGGTATGCCAGTTCTGCTAAATAGAAGTGCACCCAAATGATGACGATCCTGTACAATGTTCCATATAATTATATAATGCAACAATCCACGGTGCTTCTTTTTTTCAAAGGCTGGATCAATCCTGAAGTAATAATCGAGAATTGTTATATTAATTATCATTGAAATGTCTGCAAATCAATTATTAGAACAAACTAAATTTAAAATCTGATTATGAGAATTAAAAACATTAGAAGGCAGGGAAAGCTTCTATCTTTAGTACTTTGTACAAACGATCTGGTGATTGGACAAAATATCATTTTATATTCCAGTTAAAATGTGCCATGTCTTGCTGGTTGTCATGCTCTTCAAATAGATGGGAGGAGAATTTAAATATTTGACTAAAACTAAATTTAGGGACATTCTTTTCAGTAATATGTACATTCTAGCAATCTACCGCAGAATAATGGAAGTGATATAGGCAAATAAAAGAAGTTTACACACACACACACACACACAAAACGGATCAATGTAAACAGAAAATAGTAAACGAAAGTCAAACAACTTAAGACATTACGTTACAAAAGATCACAGAATTTGAGGACTCAAGTCTACGGGTGATGATTCACGCGAAGTAATCCAGTAGTAGAAGTCTAGATAGCATACCATAAAATATAGCTCAAGGTAGGAAATCAAAGTTATCTCCCTTTCTGAGGTATCTATCAACGTTCCAGAAATTCTGAATTCTTAAGGAGATATGTGTAATCAGTACCCATTTTCTAAATACTCATATCTTCACATATGTTCACTTATACAATAAAATGGTTTACAAGAGTCAGCAAGTCCGACTTAGCTTCTGATTAAATGCATTGTATATAAACATGGTTATCGTAACCAAATAATTAAAAAAAGTAAAAAAGAATTGTTCATATTTTTATTTTTTTATGTACGTAAATACAGCAGCACTTATTTTTGCTTATCTTTTCTTCTTTATTATTAGTTTCTTTTATATTATATCGACATAATAAGGAAATACAAAACACGGTTTATTTCTCCCTTTTTTGACTGCCACAGATGTTGATTTTTGATACTGTAGTAGAGTTTCTTGTATCACGTTGTAGAGTTTATTGTATCACGTTGTAGAGTTTCTTGTATCACGTTGTAGAGTTTATTGTATCACGTTGTAGAGTTTCTTGTATCACGTTGTAGAGTTTATTGTATCACGTTGTAGAGTTTCTTGTATCACGTTGTAGAGTTTCTTGTATCACGTTGTAGAGTTTATTGTATCACGTTGTAGAGTTGCTTGTATCACGTTGTAGAGTTTCTTGTATCACGTTGTAGAGTTTCTTGTATCACGTTGTAGAGTTCATTGGGATACGTTGTAAAGTTCCTTGGAACACGTTGTAGAGTTTTTTTTGATCACGATTTGAAAAAAAAGAAGAAAAAAAGTGGTATGCTTTACGTGGTAATTAACAAAACAAAAGTTGACGTTTCGGCCAAGTAGGCCTTCAGCTGGAACAACAAACAACAACACATAAATATATATAAGGATATGTACACAAATCTAACTGCATGGCGATAATATGCTAGATACTCGAGAAAGGAAATAAAAAAAAGGTCACTTCCCTGTGGTCCAGAGCGTGGTCAGCTTCTGAATGAACTAAAATTAGGCGGGATGACCAACTATATATCTCACTGACCAGGCAGTCAGGTGGGAGGACAGAAGGGTTCTAAAGATATGGGGAGGTGGGTACAAGATACGTATAAACTGCGTGTATTTAAACTGTGTGTGTGCACAACGAACAGATGTGTAAAAAAAAAAAAGCATGCGTATTAATAATACGTGCGGGCAGGCATAAATCCGTATATATTACCATAAAGCACACAAAAGAAAACCCGAAGGTGTCTAAATGTGCCAATACATACACATATAAATGCAGATAAATATACATTCATGAATAGGTTCGGTAGTGCATGGGGGTAAAAATGTGTGGTATGTGTCCTATGTGTATGAGAGCCATTGGGTAAGGCTGAGTTAGGGATATAAGTTCGTTCATAATGATGATTTAATGACAAAAGTTTAATTTATTAGACATATTAGAGAGATAGTTTCATAAGTCACTAAACACACACGGTTTTGAGCTGAGATTTTGCTGTGTTATCAGGAAAACAATCGGAACTCTAATGCACATTTTCCGACTCTAGTGGTGATGGTCAAAACACATAGATCAAAACAACACTTAGCAACAGATGTGTGTGACCAAACTTTTGACCACTCAACACTCAATAAAATGTTAAAAAAAACATTGGGCGACAACTCATAAATGTTCAATGAAAAAAAAACAGAAAAGCAAAAAATAAATTATTTATAAAGCGTTGCTGTGGATACTTTATTGATTTATTTAGCTTTTGTTGCATGAACATCTTTGAGAAACGTGTGAATGTTTGCAAAATATGCTCGACAGCGTTGTTCTAAATTTGTACTCGAGGCATAGTAAATTAGAAAAGTACAACAACCATTTATAGTTCACAGACGTATGTCGTGGTATAAAGAATGACCAATGCGTTGTAGTACTTATCGTGATTAGCAAGAACGACCTCTGAAGTGTACGGGGAAACAATGGAGGCAGCTAGAATTGCACATCTCGGTATGTTGCATATGATGAAAACAATATCTATAGCAATTACCGTTATTGTCATTCTGATATCTTTAGTCAAACAGTTTACCTTTATTTGTGGTTGATGTGTCACGTTTGTTAACACTTTTCTTATTTGAATAAATGTTTTCGTTTTTGTCTTCATTTTTATGTCGAAACTTATTGGATGATTTGACGGCCGAAATAATATACAACACACTAACGGTAGCGGTTAAACTAGTCAGTAACGGTAATAATCCAGCCAGAATAGATTGCTTGAAGAGCTCAAATTTTGGCCTGTCGGCTGATAACCAAAATAAGAGTTGAGTTGAGTTGAATCTCTGGTCGTAGGTCCATGCCAGTCCTAATGTTAAATATTCTGGTATTAAGAGGGACACAAAGATAGTGGCCATAAAGACATTGATCTTAATAGATCGTGACTTTGTGAACAGGAGTTTAACTGTAAATGGAAACGCAACACAGAAACATCTCTCAAGTGACATGAGAAAAACTATTGATACAGACATCGAGTAGGCTTTCTCTCTGGCTTGAGCTAGGCATTTAGATAAAGAGACTAAATCAACAATTGTTCCGCCTGTTGTGACTTTTCGTGTAATATATAATGAGGAAACCACTAGACATAAAATGTAAAAAACAAAATCCGATATAGATAAAGCCATGGTTTGTACCGTTACACTGTCTTTGATCCCTTGTTTCATGTAGACAACCATGTTGATAATGTTGGTACAGACCCCGAACAAAGCTAAGCAAAAGTCTGCTCCAAACAAGAAGACGTCACTAACGTCATTGTTCTGTCTACTGCTATTTACCAGTGACAGCGAATAGTCACTTGTTTTCCTTCGCTTGTTAGATTAACACCTGCCATGGCTGTCATTTGCAAGCTTTTCTCTACAGATAGAAATAAACAAGAGGTAAAATTAGACAACAAAGAAAAATTACGTCAAGCAAAAAAATTACACCTACCAATAAATGACACCTACCAATTAACTATATCTACCAATAAATGACACCTACCAATAAATTATATCTACCAATAAATGACACCTACCAATAAATTATATCTACCAAAATGACACCTACCAATTAATTATATCTACCAATAAATGATGTCTACCAATAAATGATGTCTACAAATAAATGATCTCTACCAATAAATTATATCTACCAATAAATGATGTCTACCATAAATTATATCTACAATAAATGATTTCTACCAATAAATTATATCTACCAATAAATGATTTCTACCAATAAATTATATCTACCAATAAATGATGTCTACCAATAAATTATATCTACCAATAAATTATATCTACCAATAAATGATGTCTACCAATAAATTATATCTACCAAAATGACACCTACCAATTAATTATATCTACCAATAAATGATGTCTACCAATAAATTATATCTACCAATAAATGATTTCTACCAATAAATGATGTCTACCAATAAATGATGTCTACCAATAAATTATATCTACCAATAAATGATGTCTACCAATAAATTATATCTACCAATAAATGATGTCTACCAATAAATTATATCTACCAATAAATGATGTTTACCAATAAATGATGTCTACCAATAAATTATGTCTACCAATAATTGATGTCTACCAATAAAGTATATCTACCAATAAATTATATCTACCAATAAATGATGTCTACCAATAAATGATGTCTACCAATAAATGATGTCTACCAATAAATGATGTCTACCAATAAATTATATCTACCAATAAATGACACCTACCAATTAATTATATCTACCAATAAATTATATCTACCAATAAATGATGTCTACCAATAAATGATGTCTACCAATAAATGACACCTAACAATAAATGATGTCTATCAATAAATTATATCTACCAATAAAATGATGTCTACCAATAAATTATATCTACCAATAAATGATGTCTACCAATAAATTATATCTACCAATAAATGATGTCTACCAATAAATTATATCTACCAATAAATGATGTCTACCAATAAATTATATCTACCAATAAATGATGTCTACCAATAAATTATATCTACCAATAAATGATGTCTACCAATAAATAATGTCTACCAATAAATTATATCTACCAATAAATGATGTCTACCAATAAATGATGTCTACCAATAAATTATATCTACCAATAAATGATGTCTACCAATAAATGATGTCTACCAATAAATGACACCTACCAATAAATTATATCTACCAATACATTATATCAGTAATATAGATAAAGAGGGAGGAACAGAAAATGATACCAAAATAAAGATATCAAACAAGAGGAGCTTTCAATGCACTGGGAAACATATGGGAAACCAAAGAAATTAGGTTAAATACAAAAATAAAATTTTCAACTCAAATGTTAAGGCGGTCCGATAATATGGTTGTGAAACATGAGAACAACAAAATTGACAATCACGAAGATACAGACTTTCATAAATGGATGTTTACGCAGAATAAAAGGATGGAAATGGCAGGACAAAATCACTAACATAGAATTATGGAAATGTACCAGTCAAATACCAGTGGATAAAGAGATACAGCGAAGACGATGGCGCTGGACAGGACACACACTACGGAAGCCAAATGAGAGTATTACACGACAGGCCCTTTTTTGGAATCCTCAGGGGAAAAGACAAAGAGGAAGACAAGGAATTCTTAGAGAAGACAGATAGAAGCAGAGATAAAGATGATGGGGAAGACATGGAATGATATTAAAAGAAAGGCAAAAAACAGAACGACTTGGAAAGTGTTTATTGAAGACTTATGCTCTACTGGGAGCTGAAAAGGTAGAAGAAGAAGAAGAAGAATACATTATATCTACTAATAAATATCTAACAATATCCACAATAAATGACACCTACCAATAAATGACACCTACCAATAAATGATATCTATTTCTCCATTCCTTCCTGTTGTTAATTTTAGTCATGGTCACTCTCTAAGGCCGACAAAGCTTCAGGCATGCGTTGATAGAAGATGTAACAACACAAAAATAACACGTTAAATTATTAACACATCTCACAACACTGACATTATGGAACTGGTTTCTTATTTAAACATCTGCGTCTCCACATATTAGTATCAGATGTTTTGAAGCCTTCAACTAAATGATAAATCTCAATTATTTGTGAAAAATTATTACAAGTCTCCTAATTCCTAAATGGGCTAAATCTGACTCATCGTTTCTCTGTTGAGATTAAACTTAAAAATGGCAGAAACTCAACAACCACGATAAACTTCCGTTCAAATTTATCTTCTCTAATGGATTAATTAGACACTAGAAGATTTTGGCATTGAAGTGATCACATACATATGCAACGACATATTCCATACATGATACATACCAAATTAACTTTCATTGCATTGCCTAAAAAGAATGGTGCAGTTGAATGCAGTGATTTTAGGACAATAAGCCTAATGAGCCATGTAACACAAATCTTGCTAAAAATTATACAAGGAAGGATTCAGAATAAAATCAGTATTTAATTAGAAGAACAACAATTTGGAGTTAGGAAAAATAGTGAGACAAAAGATGCCATATTCAACACGAGAACAATAATCCAAAAGTACACAGAAGTAAACAAACCCCAAAATGTCTGCTTCATAGGCTACACCAAAACTTTTTATAGAATACACCATAAAAAAACTTATAGACTGCCTAAAATATATACACCTAGAAACAACTTATAGACTGCATAAAAGATATACACCTAGAAACAACTTACAGACTGCCTAAAAGATCTAGATGACACAGACATACGACTAATATGTAATTTATACAGGGAGCAAACAGTAATAATAAAATATAACAAAGAGAACTCTACACCCATTGATATAAAAAGAGGAGAAGAAAAGGATGCATCCAATCATCAAGCTTGTTCAATCTATACACTAAGCAAATCTTTAAAAACATCACATTGATGCCTGGCCTAAACAATGGAAAGATAATCAATAATCTACGATATCTTCTTCTACCTTTTTAGCTCACAGTGGAGCATAGGTCTTCAACAAACACTTTCCAGGTCGTTCTGTTTTTTTGCCATTCTTTTAAGATCATTCCATGTCTTCCCCATCATCTTTATCTCTGCTTCTATCTGTCTTCTCCAAGAATTCCTTGGTCTTCTTCTTTGTCTTTTCCCCGAGGATTCCATAAAAGGACCTGTTGTGTAATACTCTCAGTTGGCTTCGGTAGTGTGTGTACTATCCAGCGCCATCGTCTTCGCTGTATCTCTTTATCCACTGGTATTTGACTGGTACATTTCCATAATTCTATGTTAGTGATTTTGTCCTGCCATTTCCAACCTTTTATTCTGCGTAAACATCCATTTATGAAAGTCTGTATCTTCGTGACCTAAGACCTAAGATATGTTGACGATACGGTACTACTAGCAGAAAATCCTAAAGACCTACAACAATTACTTAATGAAATAAACACGACAAGCAAAAAATATGGACTAGATATGAACATCAAAAAGACTAAAACTATGATCATAAACAAAGAAATACTCAAAACCCACAAGTGGATATCAAAATTGAAGGAATAGACCTTGAGACAGTTCAAAACTACAACTACCTTGGACATACTATAACCAGTGATGGAAAATGTACAACTGAAATAAACAAAAAATAGGAATGGCAACAAGTAATTTTAATGTTATGAAGGAAATACTAACATCAAAACAAATAACACCAAAGCTAAAACTAAGAATAGCAAAATGTTACATCTTCTCAATATTCCTATATGGTGCTGAAACATGGACATTAGACAAGAAAACAGAACAGAGAATTGAAGCCTTTGAAATGTGGATTTATAGAAGAATAGGTAGAATTGGATGGAAGGAAAAGAAAACAGACGATGAAGTCTTAAAACAACTAAAAATGAAAAGAGAACTTCTGAACACAATTAGAACAAGACAAATGCGATTCTTGGGCCATGTTAAAAGACACAACAGCCTACTGAAAGTAATCCTGGAGGGGAAAATACAAGGTAAAAGAGGCAGAGGCAGACCAAGATTAACATGGACGAGTAACATCAAAAGATGGACAAATCAACCGATGACAACCTGCACCATCAAAGCAAGAGATAGAGCAGAATGGCGCTCCATGGTAGCCAACCTTCGTTGCGGAGACGGCACTCAATGATGATGATGATGATGATGTATCTTCGTTATTGTCAATTTTGTGTTCTCCATGTTTCACAGCCATATAATAGGACCGCCTTAACATTTGAGTTGAAAATTTTTATTTTTGTATTAAATCTAATTTCTTTGGATTTCCATATGTTTCCCAGTGCAATGAAAGCTCCTCTTGCTTTTGATATCCTTATTTTGGTATCATTTGCTGTTCCTCCCTCTTTATCTATATTACTGCCCAGATATATGTAAGAGTGTACATCTAATAGATGTATTTCTCCTAGCTTTATTTGGTTATTGCCAACTGTATTTATTCTCATAATGTTGGTCTTACCTCTATTAATCTTCAGTCCTAGCTGTTGTGATCTCTTATCAAGTATGCTCATTTATCCTGCATCTGTTGATGGCTGTGTGATAAGAGAGCTATGTCATCAGCAGTCTAAATCATCAAGTTGTTTGGTCAGTGACCAGTGGATTCCATTTCTGTTGTTTTGAGTTCTAAGATATACTCATAGTATAATTGTATTACTAGCAGAAAATCCTAAAGATCTACAACAATTAATTAATGAAATAAACATGACAAGCAAAAAATATGGATTAGATATCAATATCATAAAAGACTATAACTATGATCACAAACAAAGGAAATTCTCAAATCCTTCAAATGGATATCAAAATTGAAGGACTAGACTCGGAGACAGTTCAGAGCTACAACTACCTTTGACATACTATAACCAATGATGGAAATTGTACAACTGAAATAAACAAAAGAATAGGAATGGCAAAAAGTATTTTTAATAACATGAAAAATAAACTAACATCAAAACAAATAACACCAGGGTTAAAACTAAGAATACCAAAATGTTATATCTTCTCACATTCCTGTATGATGCAGAAACAAGGACATTAGACAAGAAAACAGAACAGAAAGTGTAAGCCTCTGAAATGTGGATTTATAGAAGGATAAGAAGAATTGGATGGAAAGAAAAGAAAACAAACGATGTAGGCTTAAAACAATTAAAAATGAAAAGAAAAATACTAAACACAATTCAAACAAGATACATGACATTTTTTGGGCATGTTAAAAGACACAACAATCAACTAAAAGTAATAGTGGAAGTTAAAATACAAGGTAAATGAGGAAGAGGCAGACCAAAACTAACATGGACGAGTGACATGAGTAAAGGCATTAAGATGCATCAAGATGCATAGAAATGTGAAGCTGCTGTATAATGTTGTATTAAGTCAGACTATGACAGCCTGCAACATCAAAGGAAGAGACAAAACGGAATGGCGCTCCATGGTAGCCAACCTTCGATGCGGAGACGGCACTAAATGATGATGATGAATGGATTAATTAGTAGTACAGTTACTAGCAGTTGGAGTAGTAGTAGCTAGATAGAAACTCATCTTCTCAAAAGATCTTTCAATATTACAACATTAATGTTTTAGACAACGATGCCCATAGTTGTTATGAAGCAGGTAAAGAAAGGACTAGCCGCCATGACGGCTGCTGCCAACATCGAGCAGAGGCTTCTTACTGTTCTGTTCCAGTGACTTGTCCTCGCAGCAGTCGAGTATGCTCTGGCAATTCTTACTGACAGAAAGACGCAAATTGAAAGGACTCTATTTCCTTTTCGTTTTGACCTCTGTTTGCACACAGGATAGATAATTTTGTTTTCTTTAACACATTTCGATTGTTTTTTGTTTTGGTTGTTTCGTTATTTGTTTTGAGTGTGTTTTTTTTTGTTTGTTCCCGCTGAAGGCTATTGGGCCGGAACGTCGTTTAGTCTGTGTCGTCCACTTATTACGTAAAGCTTCTTACATACCATTTTTTTTCTATTTTTTAATTTTTCCTCACATTCGGCTTTACTGCAGCTTCGCATTTTTATGCCTTAACCCTTCGCAAATTGATAGGCTGGAGAAAATACAGATTGAAACTATGCGGGTTATCTTGGGTTGTACGAGGGACACTCCCTATGTAGCAAGGAGGTATCTTCTTGACTTTCCAACCACGGATGACAGAATCAAGATCTGGAGAGCACGAGCATGCCTGAAGATAAGTGCAAATAAAGAGCATCCATTGCATTATGAGATCAACACAGGGAAGTGTGTCAGGCTAAAAAGAAGAAAATCATGGGTAGGCCGAGCAGAAAATGTCATCAAACAGGTCTGTGGGCTTACCAATGTCAACACTTGCGAGGAGTCGATACCGGTGCCTACGTCATTCACGGGGACATTCTCGTGTATTGTCACACTCGACAGGAAATGTAGGGAACAGAGCTCAGTCGTGGTCAATGCTGAGGTCAACGGTCTCATCTGGGATAACACCGATGAGAAAGATGCAGTCATCTATACAGACGGATCTGTAATACGACACCAAAGGAATGCATGGGCATTTGCAACACGCTCGGCAGGCAGAATAGTCAAGGAAGACAGTGGTGCATACGTTATGACAACAGTCACACAGTGACGAGTAGCATGGCGATGGAGGTGATGACAGTGACCAAGGCATTCATCTGGTTAGTCACAAGACCACATCCACGCCTGTATACTGGGTGATTCGATGAGCATGATAAGAAAAGTGGAGGCGGGCTCTGTACGTATGCAATGGGTGGAGTCATTGCAGAAGTCAAAAATACTTAATGTCACCTTTATTTACGGCCCAGACATGCGGGAGTACGGGGAAATGATAGAGCGGATAGCATGGCTAGCTGTACTGTTGTTGAGGACGGTCAACCAATGGATACCCTTCATAATAGCTAACTGTATAAAATGAATACTCAATGATGGTGGTATGTTTTTGTAACTATCTTTGTTGTACTTACACATTGTCTTTGAGAACTACGAACTCTGCCTGAATACATGTATCTCAGCACAGTGCATGAACTCTGAGACAATTGGAAATACTTTTTTTTTTTAGTTTCAGAAATTTGGTTAATTTTGACTTCAGGCTGATGGATATTTTTTTTAATTTATTTATATACTATTTCTGTCCAGTGTTATATGTTCTTTCTGATTTATAGATGCCAGATTCTTTTAAAAGTCAAATTTGAACAGGTAATCTATTTTTCGTACGATTCAGATTGGGTTAACAATTCAATTTAATCTACTCTAACATCGTAGCTCAGTAAGATAAAGTCTGATAACTGTACATGAGATTTGAACTCAGTATCCCTGAACACAAGGCGAGCATTTTAACACCTGAGCTACATCGACCGCTCTTGTCACCCGCCAATTAGAGGACTTAATTACATCAGATTGTCTCCCTTTATTATATCAACATTTGCAAACTCAGTTCAAAGAAGAAGTACATGTGAAGCACTAGCAGTGATTCAATTGATTGCTGATGAAGGAGGCTCTCACAATTGACACTTCTCGATGCAAATAAGAATCCCATATTTACTATTTCTTACGATTGTCTTCCTTGCAAGCTAATATTTCCGACATTAACAATCATTGCTAAATATATAGGCACAAACCGATAATCCAACATTAAATAGAAGTTCAAAAGAATGATAATTATTGTCCTATTTGCGAATATACTCATTAAACACACAATCGTGTCGTGATACCTAGAGTGTATGCTATAAACAGACTCCATATTGTTTCATATAATTATACAATTTTCTCAATTAAATATCATGGACTGATGCTCATTTCCAGAGGCTTAGGCCGAAGTGATAAGCCAGTTGTGTTGTTCATTTAACTGTAAGCGACATGTTTGCAAAATTAGATGATAAGAATCGACAATCAGAATTCGATTCCAACCGACGGCTTCCGGTTCACCCAGCCTTTAATGGGTACCGGATTTTTTTTCTTGGAAAGTAAAGCGGCACGGGCGTAATACCGACCACATTACCCCCAAAATCATGTACCGAAGGTCTGTAAAATTTATGGTCACTAACACCATATTCCCTATACGCCACTTGGCGTGACGGGGGTACTTTACTTTTTTTTACTTATTGAAAGTCAGCACGTTCCGACAGGCCACTGACGCTCTCAGAGAATCTTATTGCTCGAGTAAAGGTTGGGTAAGTAGATGAACTATTTCTGGTTCAGAAATGTCAATAAAACTACGGTAGACTAGCAGTCCGTTATATTTTGATAAATTGTTTTATATACGTCACAAATCGATGGTGGGAACAGCTAAATAATGTTATAAAAATACATTTTGGGAAATCTAGGTTTTCCAATGATCAGAATATTAAAAATAGTAAAGAGTCCCGTCACGCTAAGTGGCGTATAGGGAATATGGTGTTCGTGACCATAATTTTTTTATAGACCTTCAACACATGCTTTTTGGGGTAATGTGGTCGGTATTACGCCCGCGCGCCGCTTTACTTTCCCTGAAAAAATATCCGGTATCCATTTAAGGCCGAGTGAACCCGGAAGCCGTCGATCAGGATCGAACCAGACCTCTTGTCCTTTGTAGTCCATTTCACTAACCACTGAACTATCGCGGCCCCTCGATTATCAGAATATTCGAATAAAAATATATCAAGATAGGTTTGTAGAAAAAGTAGATATAGAACAGAATAATGGGTACACGAATTAATAGCACTATATACAACTAAGGACATAGAATTGATGAGGGGTAAGATCGCCTGCATCAACCGTTATGGCTTATGATGATAACATAAAACAAAATCCTATAAAAAGACAAATGAGGAAATTCTCAAAGAGGCCAACACAAAAAGGCAGCTCCTAAAAAACATCAGAATGAAGCAATCAACATTTTTCGGGCACATCATGAGAAGAGGAAAGTTGGAATACTTGGTTACAACTGGCTAAATAAAAGGAAAGAGAGATCGCGGACGACAAAGAGAGAAAATACTGGATAGCTTGGTGTCATGGCATGGAAAACAGTCAACAACAGAACTCATACGATGCACTGTGGAAAGAAGATTGTGGAGGGACATGATCGCCTACGCCAACCGGTATGGCACATGATGATGATAAACCGTTATTAAAAACTATAACATATTTTTAATAGGGATAGTTAATAACCCGAAACTGATATTGTTTTTGAAATGTATGATGATTAAGTTGACCTGATATAATGTTTATATTGAGTTATTTTCGGGTCATCATCATTGCAATCCGAACATGCCCATAGGTGCTCAGATCCCCTCTTCGGCAAGTCTCGCAATGTCCAGCGACTGACGACTCCAGAATGTTTATATATAATAGTTTAACGAGAGGACCGTTAAATAAAATATTTACCGTCTGCTGTTTAAATTCATGTACCAGAGATGTCTTCAGCCAAAGGAGATATATCAATGCTATATCCAGTATTCCAACTGCTAGTAAGTTCAGTCATGCAGTCAGGTTATGATCAGCAAGTGCCTGTCTTTTTTATGATTAAATGCTTGCTTTATAAGCACGAAAGTCATGGTATTGTTAACAACAAAAAGAAGTATTTCGATTTTTTAAAACACTAACTTATATCTTTTACTCAGCCTTAATAGCAAAAAGACAGAAGTAATGGTAACAACAAAGAAAAAGATACCACCTTAGTGCAATATAAAGACAAGTGGAACAATATTAAAACAGGTAAATGAATTTAAATATTTGGGAACTTTGTTAACCTCATACGGAAGATGTACAACAGAGGTGAGATGCAGAATGGCTCAGGCAAATGCAGCTTTCCAAAAAATGAGGAAGATACTAGACATTCCATTTTTGACAATAGAAACAAGAAAAAGAGTTCTTAAATGTTATATAGAGCCATTCTTAACACATGGATGTGAATCATGGACAATAGGACAACAGACAAGATAATCACTGGAATCTGTAGAAATGTGGTTTTACAGAAGAATGTTGAGAATACCATGGCCAGCTAAGAAGAGCAATGAAAACATTCTGAAAGAGGCCAAAGCCAAAAGAGAGCTAATTTCCAATATTAGGAAGAAACAATCATCATTTTTTGTCCATGTAATGAGAAGAGAACAGCTGGAATATATTGTAACAACTGAGAAAATTGAGAGACGAAGAGATAGAGGGAAGCAATGAGAAAAGATACTTCTGTTCTGGAAAAGGTCTTTCTGTTCTCCACTAGGTTGTCTTTATGCATCTGTTCTCCACTAAGTTGTCTTTATGCATCTGTTCTCCACTAAGTTGTCTTTATGCATCTGTTCTCCACTAGGTTGTCTTTATGCATCTGTTCTCCACTAAGTTGTCTTTATGCATCTGTTCTCCACTAAGTTGTCTTTATGCATCTGTTCTCCACTAGGTTGTCTTTATGCATCTGTTCTCCACTAGGTTGTCTTTATGCATCTGTTCTCCACTAGGTTGTCTTTATGCATCTGTTCTCCACTAGGTTGTCTTTATGCATCTGTTCTACACTAAGTTGTCTTTATGCATCTGTTCTCCACTAAGTTGTCTTTATGCATCTGTTCTCCACTAAGTTGTCTTTATGCATCTGTTCTCCACTAGGTTGTCTTTATGCATCTGTTCTCCACTAAGTTGTCTTTATGCATCTGTTCTCCACTAAGTTGTCTTTATGCATCTGTTCTCCACTAAGTTGTCTTTATGCATCTGTTCTCCACTAAGTTGTCTTTATGCATCTGTTCTCCACTAGGTTGTCTTTATGCATCTGTTCTCCACTAGGTTGTCTTTATGCATCTGTTCTCCACTAAGTTGTCTTTATGCATCTGTTCTCCACTAGGTTGTCTTTATGCATCTGTTCTCCACTAAGTTGTCTTTATGCATCTGTTCTCCACTAGGTTGTCTTTATGCATCTGTTCTCCACTAAGTTGTCTTTATGCATCTGTTCTCCACTAAGTTGTCTTTATGCATCTGTTCTCCACTAAGTTGTCTTTATGCATCTGTTCTCCACTAGGTTCTCCCTGTCCTTCTGTTCTCCACTAAGTTGTCCTTGTGTTTCTTTTCTCCACTATGTCGTCTTTATGCTTCTATTCTCCATTAGGTTATAATTATGCTTCTATTCTCCACTAGGTTGTCCCTGTCTTTCTGTTCTACACTATGTTGTCTTCATGTTTCTATTTTCCGCTAGTTTGTTTTTACGTTTCTGTTCTCCACTAGGTTGACATTATGTTTCTGTTCTTCACTAAGTTGTTTTTATGTTTCTATTTTCCGCTAGCTTGTCTTTATGTTTCTCTTCTCCACTAGGTTGTTATTATGTTTCTCTTCTCCTCTATGTTGTTTTTTGTGTCTGTTCTCCTCTATGTTGTTTTGTGTTTCTCTTCTCATCTATGTTGTTTTTATGTCTGTTCTCCTCTATGTTGTTTTTATGTCTGTTCTCCTCTATGTTGTTTTTGTGTATGTTCTCCTCTATGTTGTTTTTATGTCTGTTCTCTTCTATGTTGTTTCTATGTCTGTTCTCCTCTATGTTGTTTTTGTGTATGTTCTCCTCTATGTTGTTTTTGTGTCTGTTCTTCTCTATGTTGTTATTGTGTATGTTCTCCTCTATGCTGTTTTTATGTCTGTTCTCCTCTATGTTGTTTTTGTGTATGTTCTCCTCTATGTTGTTCTTGTGCATCTCTATGTTGTTTTTGTGTATGTTCTCCTCTATGTTGTTTTTGTGTCTGCTCTCCTCTATGTTGTTTTTTTGTCTGTTCTCCTCTATGTTGTTTTTGTGTATCTATATGTCGTTTTTGTGTCTGTTCTCCTCTTTGTTGTTTTTTTGTCTGTTCTCCTCTATGTTGTTTTTGTGTATCTCTATGTTGTTTTTGTGTATGTTCTCCTCTATGTTGTTTTTGTGTCTGTTCTCCTCTATGTTGTTTTTTTGTCTGTTCTCCTCTATGTTGTTTTTGTGTATCTCTATGTTGTTTTTGTGTCTGTTCTCCTCTATGTTGTTGTTGTGTATGTTCTCCTCTATGTTGTTTTTATGTCTGTTCTCCTCTATGTTGTTTTTTTGTCTGTTCTCCTCTATGTTGTTTTTGTGTATCTCTATGTTGTTTTTGTGTATGTTCTCCTCTATGTTGTTGTTGTGTATGTTCTCCTCTATGTTGTTTTTATGTCTGTTCTCCTCTATGTTGTTTTTATGTCTGTTCTCCTCTATGTTGTTTTTGTGTCTGTTCTCCTCTATGTTGTTATTGTGTATGTTCTCCTCTATGTTGTTTTTGTGTCTGTACTCCTCTATGTTGTTTTTGTGTATGTTCTCCTCTATGTTATTTTTGTGTCTGTTCTCCTCTATGTTGGCTTTGCTATCCTCCACTTTCCTCATAGAATTCAATTTATGGCTTGTTCCTCCAACATTTTTGTTTTATTCCCATATTTAGAGTCTGCTTATTTACAGCCGTGTAACATGTATATGTTGACCTAGTAGAGATCATTACAGAAGACATGCAACCAGGTGGAAGTAAGAGATGACGACAATATGAGACTTCACATCCACTCTGGTATATACTTTTGTAGACGCTAGGCATTGCAAATTCGAAACAGCTGTAATGGAAGCCAAGTTTCGACATGAACAAGGTATTTGCTATATATATAAAAAAAGGTTTAATTTGATTGTAAATTGTTGAGTGTTTCTTGGTTGCCGTATTTGTTCTCCACAATACTAATAACATAAATGTTGCTTTGGCAAGTCACTTGAAAGGATGACATTTGCTGGCGATTGACAATGTTATAGATGAAAGAGATCGCAAGAAATGTATAAATAAAAGCGTAGAAGATCGTACCATACAACAGAAGAAAGCTGCATTCGCTGTAGTTAATTAATCTGTGATGACAAGAGTCTACGTAATTCGAGGAATTAGAGAAATAAACGTCACTGAACACTATATTTTGAGCCGAAATTTGTGTGTGTGTGTTGTAGGAAGAAACTTGGGAATGCTAATGGATATTTCCGCGGTCTAGTGTTAACGATTCTTAGACATGGGCAAAGCAGAACAGATGACAGTGGACATACATTTGACAACCCAAAAACTTATTCAAGAAATGAACACAAGACATACTCACTAAGTCACTGAGGACGGAAACATAAGTCTGTGTCTCAAGCAATGACAGTTTTATGGACTTGTTCGATGTTCAATAAGTATGTGCGGTCGACAAAACTAAACTAAACTAAACTAAACTAAACTAAACTAAACTAAACTAAACTAAACTAAACTAAACTAACTAAACTAAACTAAACTAAACTAAACTAAACTAAACTAAACTAAACTAGACTAGACTAAACTAAACTAAACTAAACTAAACTAAACTAAACTAAACTAAAATAAACTAAACTAAACTAAACTAAACTAAACTAAACTAAACTAGACTAGACTAAACTAAACTAAACTAAACTAAACTAAACTAAACTAAACTAAACTAAACTAAACTAAACTAAACTAAACTAAACTAAACACATGAGTAGTAGTACAGGTGGCTGTGAACCCACTCCAAAAGTGCACATGCATGCACCGAAAGACAATAGATTTGGCACCGACTTTGCACGAAACATGCACCGAAAAAAAAAAAAATTTTTTTTCGAATTCGCGATTTTTTCGAACTTCATTATTTTTTGGGGGAAATTTTTTTGGGGGTTCGTCAGTTTGTCGAAACGGTCTACTATGTCTGAGAGCTTAACTCAGGTAAATTCAAAAGAGACTCGGTGCTAATCGGCTTATCGAGCGGGGGTCGTCTCTCGCTGTGTGTTAGAGGAAAATATTTGTGAAAGAGTATTTTAAAAGAGTATATTTGTGAAAGTAAAAATTCAGAATTATTTAAAAAATATGTATTTGTGAAAGTAAAAAACTCAGAATTATTAAAAATAAAAAATAAAAAAATAATTAAAAACAATAAAAAGTCTCCCTTCAGGATTCGAACACGGGTCTAATACGTGACAGGAGGCGACATGTAAAAAAATGCTGACAAGCAATGACGTTGAAGGTTAGTTTGTCGAAACGGTCTACTGTGTCTGAGAGCTTAACTCAGGTAAATTCAAAAGAGACTCCGTGCTAATCGACTTATCGAGCGGGGGTCGTCTCTCGCTGTGTGTTAGAGGAAAATATTTGTGAAAGAGTATTTTAAAAGAGTATATTTGTGAAAGTAAAAATTCAGAATTATTTAAAAAATATGTATTTGTGAAAGTAAAAAACTCAGAATTATTAAAAATAAAAAATAAAAAAATAAATAAAAACAATAAAAAGTCTCCCTTCAGGATTCGAACACGGGTCTACTACGTGACAGGAGGCGACATTTAAAAAAAATGCTGACAAGCAATGACGTTGAAGGTTAGTTTGTCGAAACGGTCTACTGTGTCTGAGAGATTAACGCAGGTAAATTCAAAAGAGACTCGGTGCTAATCGACTTATCGAGCGTGGGTCGTCTCTCGCTGTGTGTTAGAGGAAAATATATGTGAAAAAGTATTTTAAAAGAGTATATTTGTGAAAGTAAAAATTCAGAATTATTTAAAAAATATGTATTTGTGAAAGTAAAAAACTCAGAATTATTAAAAATAAAAAATAAAAAAATAAATAAAAACAATAAAAAGTCTCCCTTCAGGATTCGAATTATATATTACTGTCCGGATGCTGATAATTTTAACCGTCTAGGTTTCCTACACAACCGCCCTCCATTTTGACAAAACCTTGATCAAAGCTGGAATAGGTAATCGGTGACTTTGCTGAAACATCCTGGGCATCCACACTGGCTGCCGGAGCTGTCGTCTGATTAACAAGAGTGAGGTCCCCTTGGTTAACAAAAAGGGGCGTGTAGTTGAGGTTAGCATAAGCGTTTTCGAGACTGCCTTAACGCCATGTGCCACCCTCAACACCATCATCCCTTCATGTCCTATCATCATCATGTGCCACCCTCAACACTAGCATCATGTGCCTCAACACTATCACCATGTGCCTCAACACTATCATCATGTGCCACCCTCATCATCAACCTTCATATCATCATCTTGTGCCTCAACATCACCCTTCATGTCCTATCATCATCATGTGCCACCCTCAACAACAGTATCAACCCCTTCATGTCCTATCATCATCATGTGCCACCCTCAACAACAGTATCAACCCCTTCATGTCCTATCATCATCAAGCCACACAAAGTATCAACCCCTTCATGGCCTATCATCATCATGTGCCACACAAAGTATCAACCCCTCATGGCCTATCATCATCATGTGCCACCCTCAACACCATCCTCCCTTCATGTCCTATCATCATCATGTGCCACCCTCAACACCATCATCCCTTCATGTCCTATCATCATCATGTGCCACCCTCAACACCATTATCAGCCCTTCAGGTCCTATCATCAAACCACACAAAGTATCAACCAGCGAAATTCTCTCTCTCTCTCTCTCTCTCTCTCTCTGTCTCTCTCACATTCATGGTAAACCAAAACAAAATAAATCACTAAGATTTTACCAAAATAACACACAAATTTAGGGTCATATTAAAAAAGTCGACCTTAAAACCATACAAATCTACTCCCATACTCATAAAAGTTAGACACATCAAACAGATAATTACTTCCAAACTCCAAAAAGTTAGACCAAATCACGCCTCGATCGTTCTCTAAAATTACCTCGAGCGTTCTCTAACATTGCCTCGATCGTTCTATAACATTGCCTCGATCGTTCTATAACATTGCCTCGATCGTTCTATAACATTGCCTCCAGCGTTCTGTAACATTGCCTCGATCGTTCTCTAACATTACCTCGAGCGTTCTCTAACATTGCCTCCAGCGTTCTGTAACATTGCCTCGATCGTTCTCTAACATTACCTCGAGCGTTCTCTAACATTGCCTCCAGCGTTCTGTAACAATGCCTGGATCGTTCTTTAACATTACCTCGAGCGTTCTCTAACATTGCCTCGATCGTTCTTTAACATTGCCTCCAGCGTTCTCTAACATTGCCTCGATCGTTCTTTAACATTGCCTCCAGCGTTCTCTAACATTCCCTTGCTCGTTCTCTAACATTTTCATTAGTTGGAGTCTTTGTGTTGCCTTCTTAGTGAGATTCTCTACGTGTTTCTTCAGGCTCAATTGTCAGTCTAGTTGTATTCCTAAAAATCTACTTCCATACTGATACTAGTTAGACACATCGATCAGATAGTTACATCCAAATCGCAAACATTTCATCTCTGAGATCACAAAAATGTAGGGTCATACTCAAAAAGTCGACCTAAAAATCCCAAAAAGCTACTCACATAGTCATACTAGTTAGACACAACGAGCAGGAAGTTATATTCAAGGTCCAAAATGTTGGACCAAATCACAACGAACCACGAACCACGAACCACAACCCACGAACCACGAACCATCAACTCACGAACCATGAACCACAACCCCACGAACCATGGACTTAACGAACCATCAACTCACGAACCACGAACCACAACCCCACGAACCCTCGACAGTTGGGTCTGGTGTTCTCACAACATTTTGCTGAAGGCTCGTTGTGTTTTTGATCTGTCTGCCCTGTCACCTAGCCAAACTATTTTATCTGTTGTTTCCTATATATTCTATGATGGGGGCTATTCCTAGCTTTCTTCTCAGTTCTTCATTTCTGAGCTTATCTCTTAGACTGTTTCATGTCATTCGTCTAACACATTTCATCTCTGAGATCACAAAAATTTAGGCACATACTCAAAAAGTCGACCTCAAAACCATAAAAAGCTACTCCCACATTCATCTAAAAGTTACACCAAAACCGCACCAGATTTGCAACGTGCAAAAACATGCACAAGTTTGGCACGCGAACCAGTTTGGCACGCGAACCAGTTTGGCACAATGCACCTTCGTAAGGGGCGTAACAATCAGCCTTCGTAAGGGGCGTATCAATCATAAAAGTGATTATCAGAGTAAATTTTTGGTATGGGGATGTCTATTGGTGCATTGTGCCAAACTGGTTCGCGTGCCAAACTGGTTCGCGTGCCAAACTTGTGCATGTTTTTGCACGTTGCAAATCTGGTGCGGTTTTGGTGTAACTTTTAGATGAATGTGGGAGTAGCTTTTTATGGTTTTGAGGTCGACTTTTTGAGTATGTGCCTAAATTTTTGTGATCTCAGAGATGAAATGTGTTAGACGAATGACATGAAACAGTCTGAGAGATAAGCTCAGAAATGAAGAACTGAGAAGAAAGCTAGGAATAGCCCCCATCATAGAATATATAAGGAAACAACAGATAAAATAGTTTGGCTAGGTGACAGGGCAGACAGATCAAAAACACAACGAGCCTTCAGCAAAATGTTGTGAGAACACCAGACCCAACTGTCGACTGCGACGAATTGGTTTATGAAGGGTATAGGTATCCTGATGACTCAGCCATTGTTTGATCTTTGCGAGTCCCAGTTTGGTGTTACGTTGCAGGGCCGTTGCACCACTATACGCCCCTGGTCGACTAGGGTCAAAGTAACGATGTCTCAATATTTTCTCCACCGTTCCCATTTTGGTGTTGGGATTCCACTCTTTCTTTTTTTAGGTCTCAGTTTATACGTGGCTACGGGCGGAGTGGTTTCATTACCTACCTTTGGGGTTTCCGCTGGTGGTGGTGGTGGTGGTGTCTTGGTCTGCTCTGGTGATACCTCGAATGATGGTGTTGGAGGGGAAGGTGTTTTTTCTGTTGCCGTGTTGTGTTGAATGAGATCGACCGAGCCCAATGAGCGTCGTTTATACTGCTCCAATCTAGTTAAATATTGATGCAGGGCACGTTGGTACACTCTGGCCTTATCGGCGGGTGCTAAATCATCGCGGAATAGGATACGTTGCATTTCATCATCTAAATCTCTCAAGTTGTCACCGATCGCCTCGGGTGGGCTACGTGACAATGCACAAAAAACAAAATACTACACAACGAGCCTTCAAGAAACGTTGTGAGAACACCAGACCCAAAGGTCGACCACGAAAAAGGATGGGTCGATGTACAATTAGAAGCGCTAGGAAACATACCAGCAGCAGAGGCGAACAGAAGAGCAAGAGACCGCAAATTATATCTCTCCTCGACGCTGTCTTTGTTAAGTCCAGGGTTCGTGGGGTTGTGGTTCGTGGTTCGTGAGTTGATGGTTCGTTAAGTCCATGGTTCGTGGGGTTGTGGTTCATGGTTCGTGAGTTGATGGTTCGTGGTTCGTGGGGTTGTGGTTCGTGGTTCGTGGTTCGTTGTGATTTGGTCCAACATTTTGGACCTTGAATATAACTTCCTGCTCGTTGTGTCTAACTAGTATGACTATGTGAGTAGCTTTTTGGGATTTTTAGGTCGACTTTTTGAGTATGACCCTACATTTTTGTGATCTCAGAGATGAAATGTTTGCGATTTGGATGTAACTATCTGATCGATGTGTCT
Organism: Megaustenia siamemsis; assembly: GCA_032433765.1. Classification (NCBI taxonomy): domain Eukaryota; kingdom Metazoa; phylum Mollusca; class Gastropoda; order Stylommatophora; family Ariophantidae; genus Megaustenia; species Megaustenia siamemsis. The sequence continues at coordinate 57,530,084 of JAVIAB010000047.1, read as the reverse complement.
AACTAGTATCAGTATGGAAGTAGATTTTTAGGAATACAACTAGACTGACATTTGAGCCTGAAGAAACACGTAGAGAATCTCACTAAGAAGGCAACACAAAGACTCCAACTAATGAAAATGTTAGAGAACGAGCAAGGGAATGTTAGAGAACGCTGGAGGCAATGTTAAAGAACGATCGAGGCAATGTTAGAGAACGCTGGAGGCAATGTTAAAGAACGATCGAGGCAATGTTAGAGAACGCTCGAGGTAATGTTAAAGAACGATCGAGGCAATGTTACAGAACGCTGGAGGCAATGTTAGAGAACGCTCGAGGTAATGTTAGAGAACGATCGAGGCAATGTTACAGAACGCTGGAGGCAATGTTAGAGAATGCTCGAGGTAATGTTAGAGAACGATCGAGGCAATGTTACAGAACGCTGGAGGCAATGTTATAGAACGATCGAGGCAATGTTATAGAACGATCGAGGCAATTTTATAGAACGATCGAGGCAATGTTAGAGAACGCTCGAGGTAATGTTAGAGAACGATCGAGGCGTGATTTGGTCTAACTTTTTGGAGTTTGGAAGTAATTATCTGTTTGATGTGTCTAACTTTTATGAGTATGGGAGTAGATTTGTATGGTTTTAAGGTCGACATTTTTTTAATATGACCCTAAATTTGTGTGTTATGGTGGTAAAATCTTAGTGATTTATTTTGTTTTGGTTTACCATGAATGTGAGAGAGAGACAGAGAGAGAGAGAGAGAGAGAGAGAGAGAGAGAGAATTTCGCTGGTTGATACTTTGTGTGGTTTGATGATAGGACCTGAAGGGCTGATGATGGTGTTGAGGGTGGCACATGATGATGATAGGACATGAAGGGATGATGGTGTTGAGGGTGGCACATGATGATGATAGGACATGAAGGGATGATGGTGTTGAGGGTGGCACATGATGATGATAGGCCATGAGGGGTTGATACTTTGTGTGGCACATGATGATGATAGGCCATGGAGGGGTTGATACTTTGTGTGGCTTGATGATGATAGGACATGAAGGGGTTGATACTGTTGTTGAGGGTGGCACATGATGATGATAGGACATGAAGGGGTTGATACTGTTGTTGAGGGTGGCACATGATGATGATGATAGGACATGAAGGGTGATGTTGAGGCACAAGATGATGATATGAAGGTTGATGATGAGGGTGGCACATGATGATAGTTTTGAGGCACATGATGATAGTGTTGAGGCACATGATGCTAGTGTTGAGGGTGGCACATGATGATGATAGGACATGAAGGGATGATGGTGTTGAGGGTGGCACATGGCGTTAAGGCAGTCTCGAAAACGCTTATGCTAACCTCAACTACACGCCCTTTTTGTTAACCAAGGGAACCTCACTCTTGTTAATCAGACGACAGCTCCGGCAGCCAGTGTGGATGCCCAGGATGTTTCAGCAAAGTCACCGATTACCTATTCCAGCTTTGATCAAGGTTTTGTCAAAATGGAGGGCGGTTGTGTAGGAAACCCAGACGGTTAAAATTATCAGCATCCGGACAGTAATATATATATGATGTATTAATAAAATTGTGAAATATAGAATTTTGTTTTGCTTTACATTGAATGAGAAAGAGCTAGCGTCACTATTTATTATTAGCACACCTTACTACACGACACATGCTGATGTTGGTAGCGATAACACACACGACCAATAATCTTTCCTCAAGAACCGCTATCCTGGCACATAATGTTAGCGATACTACAATAACACACCTGTGTCAACCAACTCGTTCCCGCCCGCGAGCTAGTCGTATTTTTCTTTTCGTAACAATACCCCTTCAAGGTCATTGCTTGTCAGCATTTTTTTACATGTCGCCTCCTGTCACGTAGTAGACCGTGTTCGAATCCTGAAGGAGACTTTTTATTGTTTTTATTTATTTTTTTATTTTTTATTTTTAATAATTCTGAGTTTTTTACTTTCACAAATACATATTTTTTAAATAATTCTGAATTTTTACTTTCACAAATATACTCTTTTAAAATACTCTTTCACAAATATTTTCCTCTAACACACAGCGAGAGACGACCCCCGCTCGATAAGTCGATTAGCACGGAGTCTCTTTTGAATTTACCTGAGTTAAGCTCTCAGACACAGTAGACCGTTTCGACAAACTAACCTTCAACGTCATTGCTTGTCAGCATTTTTTTTACATGTCGCCTCCTGTCACGTATTAGACCCGTGTTCGAATCCTGAAGGGAGACTTTTTATTGTTTTTATTTATTTTTTTATTTTTTATTTTTAATAATTCTGAGTTTTTTACTTTCACAAATACATATTTTTTAAATAATTCTGAATTTTTACTTTCACAAATATACTCTTTTAAAATACTCTTTCACAAATATTTTCCTCTAACACACAACGAGAGACGACCCCCGCTCGATAAGCCGATTAGCACCGAGTCTCTTTTGAATTTACCCGAGTTAAGCTCTCAGACACAGTAGACCGTTTCGACAAACTGACGAACCCCAAAAAAATTTCCCCAAAAAATAATGAAGTTCGAAAAAATCGCGAATTCGAAAATTTTTTTTTTTTTTTTTTTTTTTTCGGTGCATGTTTCGTGCAAAGTCGGTGCCAAATCTATTGTCTTTCGGTGCATGCACGTGCACTTTTGGATGGATTCACAGCCACCTGTACTACTCACATGCAACTACTGAAGTACGTACATCGAAGGAAAAAAAAAGAAGAAAAAAAAGAAATCATTTATAAAGCGTTGCTTGTGGATATCCTTTATATATTTATTTAATTTTTATTGCATGAACATCTTTGAGAAACGTTTCAATGTTTGCAAAATATGCTCGAGAGCGTTGTTCTAAATTTTGTACTCGAGGCATAGTAAATGAGGAAAGTACAAGCGCCACTAACAGCCTCACAGACGTAGGTCGTGGTATAAAGCATTATCAATGTGTTGTAGTATTTATTCGTGCCAGCAAGAGTAAACTGTGGAATATACAGCGCAACCACAGTGGCAGCTAGAATTGCACATCTCGGTATGTTGCATATGATGAAAACAATATCTATAGCGATTACCGTTATTGTCATTCTGATATCTTTATTCGACAGTTTACCTTATTTGTGGTTGATGTGTCACGTTTGTTAACACTTTTCTTAGTTGGATAAATGTTTTCGTTTTTGTCTTCATTTTTCTGTCGAAACTTATTGGATGACTTGACGGCCGAAATAATATACAATACGCTAACGGTAGCGGTTAAACTAGTCAGTAACGGTAATAATCCAGCCAGAATTGATTGCTTGAATACATCAAATCTTGGTCTGTCGGCTGATAACCAAAATAAGAGTCGAGTTGAGTTGAATCTCTGGTCGTAGGTCCATGCCAGTCCTAATGTTAAATATTCTGGTATTAAGAGTGTTACATAGACAACAGTCATAAAGACATCGATTATGATAGATCGTGTCTTTGTGAACACGAGTTTAACAGTAAATGGAAAGGCAACGCAGAAACATCTCTCAATAGACATTAGAAAGATTAATGTTACAGACATCGAGTATGCTTTATCTCTAGTCTGAGCTATAAAATAATTTAACGACGTATAATCAACATCTGTTGCAGCTGGTATGACTTTTCCAATAATAGCGCACAAGGAAATCGGGATACATAAAACGCAGAAAACAAAATCTGATATAGATAAAGCCATAGCCTGAACCGTGGCACTGTCTCTGACTCCCTGCTCCGTGTAGACGGCCATATTGATAATGTTGGTACAGACACCGAACAAAGCTATACAAAGGTCTGCTCCAAACAAAAATCCATCAATTTTGGTGACCTCAGTACTGCCATTGATCAGTAGCTGCGGATATTCATTTATGTCTTCTTGGCTCGTGAGATTGTAACTTGCCATGAATGTCACCTGAAAGCTTTGCTCTGTAGATTAACAAAAATATGAGGGATTGTATGCCAATAATAGCAAGAGAAAAATGAGGGATTATATCAACAATAGCATGAGAAAATGAGGAATTATATGTGAACAATAGCAATAGAAAAATAACAATCAAACTGACAAGCAAACCAAGACCTGATAGATAAAAATGGCCATGTTCTCTCTTCGCCCTCACTTTGAAGTTGAGGTGTAGTGTAGTACAGTAAAGAATAACACTCAAAACAAACGTATCACGTGAGGGCCATGCCATTAGCAACAATGCCATCAGCTGCTCCATCCATTGTTGACCTGAACCCGCCGACTCGTGTCATCCCGTTGTTGACCTGAACCCGCCGACTCGTGTCATCCCGTTGTTGACCTGAACCCGCCGACTCGTGTCATCCCATTGTTGACCTGAACCCGCCGACTCGTGTCATCCCATTGTTGACCTGAACCCGCCGACTCGTGTCATCCCATTGTTGACCTGAACCCGCCGACTCGTGTCATCCCATTGTTGACCTGAACCCGCCGACTCGTGTCATCCCGTTGTTGACCTGAACCCGCCGACTCGTGTCATCCCATTGTTGACCTGAACCCGCCGACTCGTGTCATCCCGTTGTTGACTTGTAACCCGCCGACTCGTGTCATCCCGTTGTTGACTTGTAACTCGCCGACTCGTGTCATCCCGTTGTTGACTTGTAACCCGCCGACTCTTGTCATCCAGTTGTTGACCTGTAACCCGTTGACTCGTGTGATCCAGTTGTTGACCTGTAACCCACTGGCTCGTGTCATCCAGTTGTTGACCTGTAACCCGTTGACTCGTGTGATCCAGTTGTTGACTTGTAACCCGCCGACTCTTGTCATCCAGTTGTTGACCTGTAACCCGTTGACTCGTGTGATCCAGTTGTTGACCTGTAACCCACTGGCTCGTGTCATCCAGTTGTTGACCTGTAACCCGTTGACTCGTGTGATCCAGTTGTAGACCTGTAACCCACTGGCTCGTGTCATCCAGTTGTTGACCTGTAACCCGTTGACTCGTGTGATCCAGTTGTTGACCTGTAACCCACTGGCTCGTGTCATCCAGTTGTTGACCTGTAACCCGTTGACTCGTGTGATCCAGTTGTTGACCTGTAACCCACTGGCTCGTGTCATCCAGTTGTTGACCTGTAACCCACTGGCTCGTGTGATCCAGTTGTTGACCTGTAACCCATAGACTCGTGTGATCCCCAACACGAACTGCGAAATGATAGTATCATCCTCAACCTTTCCGCGAACCCTGGTCCTCATTCTCTAGTGGCTGGGTGAATCATAGGAGCTCTTTGAAAGCCCGAGTGAACTGTTACGACTGGAGTTTGAACACTGATGACCAAATTTAAATGAGTCACTGTCCTACTTCAGTAAATATTAAAACACGAAGAAAGCAAACATAGAATTGTATGCAAGAACTAAACTAAAAGGAAGCCAGACCAAAATTATTTAAGTTTCGGCCGCAGGCCTTCGTCCGTAAAACAAGAAATAATAAATAAACACAGTTACATTGACTGTTTGTTATTTCTTATCAATTCAATTTTTTTTCACGGATCAGTATCACTGCATTCGGGAATTCCTCATATCCACTCCACGCATGTCACAGCCCTCGCCAAAGCTCGGAGGCAAATTCTATTGACAAGGTCGACTACCGTGCGGCCCTTCTCGACGCACAGGCGACGATTCCAAATGACTTCCATCTGAAAGAGAACGCATAGTAACTTTCTCATCCCAGTTCATCAACACATTCCGGCGCACTTGTGCATCTTCTTCTAATGTACTCTTACAGTGGCTACCTCTCATTTTCATCTAGCATCTGAACTATTTTTATCTTTGGTGCAACTACCACCAATTAATAAAGGAATTTAAACAACGCATTTATGGTTCTCAACTATAATGTTTTTCTTGTTTGACACGCCACTTTAGACTGATTATGTTTCACTGCCAGTTAGGATTAAAAGTTGCATATCGTCACAATAGAACTATTATTGAATCATCATCACTGCATATTGACAGTCTAAATTCTGACACAAATCTCATGTTTGATCCTACAAATTATCGCAGAGAAAGCGGAGCTGATAAGATATCAGCTTTTAGCATGCAAACGTCAGTGAGGAAGGAGTTAATGCTGCTTTGCCATGTCTATATGTGAGTGTTTTTCATGAAAGCAGTTACTATGTCTGACTCTCAGTTTATGCTCTGTAGACTTAACAACAATTGGATCGTTATTAAAGGATTGCACATTTGATGGCCTTGCATCTTCAAAAAGCATCCATATTGCATCCATGTTTCATCCATATTTCATCCATGTTTCGATATTCCAATTGTTTACGATGAATGATGATATCGTATGACAGGGAACAGTTGGCTGTCTTCACTTTCTGTGCAGTTTCGCCTTATGTCTTTTGACGTGTGCTGAGACTGCTATGATGGGGTCTACAGCTACCTCTCTTTGTTTGGGAGATGAGATAGTAATTCGGATGATTCCACTGGCACGAGCGGTTGAGCAATTATGGATTTTAATTCGTTTGCAGTGATACTGGGGCCTTCCATAAACAAAGAACCAAAGATGGCATCCTCAAATATATTCATGAATCTATTTACCAATACATTTGGGCATCCATGACAACGAAAGAATTCCGTTTTTTTTTTAACGGAACCAGCATCAGAAACGTTTATATGAAAGACTTATTTACTACTTTTTAAGGCCATTTTTGTTTAAAGTATCACGGTGATTGATGAGAGTGTGACTGTGGGACTATAATAGATGGTAGTCAAGCACGGCACAAGTAGCATATGAACATATCAGAAGTAAGTACAAAGAGCATACCGCCAGCAACCTGCAGGGATTATCATAGAGCAGACTTGGCTTCATCTGTTGAGAACTGAGAACCTGTATGTTTGACGAGAGTGCACTGACGTCTATTTCAGTAATCAGGCAGCTGAAATCACATAAGCATGATAACGCACAACAAATCTCAGAACAATGCTCGAACACCGCAGCACTTGTGAGATGGTAATTCTTCAAACAGAGCAACCAGCAGTCGAATAATTTGGAAGTATTCACCACAGCATATTAAGTTAATCTAAGACTAAAAACCTCAAAAAAATATAGCCTTTGATGTCGTGACAGACGGTTGGTAGCAAGTAATCACGATAAATCAGTACTTTGGTAAAAAACCTCAAATAACCTGCCTGTAAACGACAATTACAGATTCATATCTATTTGAAATAACTTTTGATCACAACGGCCTTGTTAACAAATTTCCTTTTATTCCTCTTCCTCCTCTTTTTTTCTTTGCTCGCTGTTAGATTTCCACTTTGATGATAATGACAATCTGCTACAGTTAAACACAAGTATATACTGATATTATATAGAAATATACCTACGTACATTAATATAATCATACAAACATACATTAGAGAGGAAAAATAAGTTACATAGAATTATTGACGTTCTAGTAAAAGACAAATATACAAAACGTCATTAGAATCTTCAGCTTCTTCCGGTTCCCTTCAAGATGGAGGAGGTTGTTTCCTTCCTGCTTGCTGTAGATGGTTGATCGAAGGCGTAACCAAGCAACCACCGTAAAACATCCGCTGTTGGTAAAACGAAGATCCCGAATGACGACCAATTAAGAGAGATGGCTAAAATATGGACGTAATAATAAAACAAGACATAACAGTACTGGCGGAAGCCAAGGGACTGTATCCAGAAGTGAAACACAATGAGAAAACCAATCACACAAGCATCGCAGCCATAGCTTTGTCAGGTTCTCTCAAGTACTTAAACTGGACTCACAATCACAACCGATTTGGAGTCAAGGTGATGTTCTAGCATCATCAAGCGCTATACATTAAAAAAAATATGATGATCATCATTTTCAGGAGGACGTGAACTTCCGGTTAATATGGTGGATAGGCGGCAGGAACCATTAAAGGCTATGTCCGAAAAGTGTTCCTTGTTGCAGTTTCCTCATATTCCAAGTCCGGCTTGTTGCAGGAGCTACTGAGTTAAGTGCTCTGTGCACACCGTGAGCTGTGCGTTTCATCTGTTTTGATCGTGTTTCGATATTCCGATTGTTTACGATGAATGATGATATCGTATGATGGAGAACAGATAGCTGTGTTCACTTATTGTGCCGTTTCTCCATATATATTTCGACGTGTGCTGAGACTGCTATGATGGGGTCTACAGCTACCTTTCTTTGTTTGGGGGATGAGATAGTAATTTGGATGATTCCACTGGCACGGGCGGTTGAGCAATTATGGATTTTAATTCGTTTGCAGTGATACCGAGGCCTTGCATAATCATAACAATCATTCTTTTCAGCAAAGAGCCAGAAGCAATGGTCGCAAACAAAGAATAAAAGCGTCACGTAAATGCACATTTAATGTAGGTGAGCAGCATTAAAACAAGTGAATGAATAAATATACCAGCGGCAGGTGTTGCTTATGGATTATAGATACACAACTTATGTGACACGCAGAATAACACTGGACAAGGCGGCATTCTAATTCTTTAGCCAAACTGGAAAGACAATTTGCTGCCAATATGAGGACACCATTATAATTATTTGCTGGTGATGTTATGAGAAGAGAACATCTGGGAAATTTTGTGAAAACGAGAAAAGTAGGGGGATATTGAAACAGAGAGATAATAGGGCCAACAATTTATACAGTAAATACTTTGCAAGAAGTCAAAAACAGAACTGGTAAACAAATGTAGACGTAGATATTTGTACAGAGCAATCATGACTGCTTATCCAAGTCGCAAAAGTACTTGATGCACACGATGATGACACTGCATGAGACATAAATCAGCGCTATATCTCTCGCAGCTCCATAGAACCTAATATGATTGGAGCCATGCTTGTTTGTTTAATCCACCATTCTACGTTCTAAATGTTTTGCGACATATTTCCAACTGTCAAGCTAACGGGGGTCCTATGTTCCGTCAAACAACCCGGTATCCAAGAACTTTCTTTGTTTTGTAGCCTCATATGGCGTTATTTTTAGAGATACAGATACAGACAAGCTATACTCAACCTATGGTACTCATAGCGTCAGTAGAACAAGTCAGCGTGTTTAGAGCAAGTGTGGACAACTTACGGCCTGCTGGGCAGAACTGGCTTGTCAAACAATTTTGACCGGGCTGCGAAGTTGATTAAAAATTACTAATCATATTGGTCTTGAGCTGAACAAAATATAATTAAAAAGTAACACATATAAGCACAATGAACAATTTCAAAAAAATATATATAATCGTAATTTGCTTAACAATATCAGTGTAAGGGAAATAACTCTGCCAACTCTCTGACTGTTCTATTTTGATAGCAATGGTGGGAGTGGAAGGTATGTGTATTTAAAAAAAAGTAAGCATAGAAAAGACATGTTCGTAAGAGGCGACAAAGGAGGGTTGGGCATGGGGAATTATGGAAATGTACCAGTCAAATACCAGTGGATAAAGAGATACAGCGAAGACGAAGGCGCTGGATAGGACACACACTACGGAAGCCAACTGAGAGTATTACACAATAGGCCCTTTTTTGGAATCCCCAGGGGAAAAGACAAAGAGGAAGACCAAGGAATTCTTTGAGAAGACAGATAGAAGCAGAGATGACGATGATGGGGAAGACATGGAAAGATCTTAAAAGAATGGCACAAAACAAAATGACTTAGAAAGTGTTTGTTGAAGACCTATGCTCCACTTGGAGCTAAAAAGGTAGAAGAAGAAGAGGCATAGAAAGTTGACAACAGTTGTCGCCACGTAGTTACACAAGAACACAAAGCAAAGAAGCAAGAAAAGTGTATAGGTAATGTTGCATTTTCCGGAGAAGATGTACTTCGAATTATTTCTTTCTTTTGTCTGTATCGCGATCATCCCGTATTTTAATCTGTAATGAATCCACAGTCCTCTCGTTAAATCGGTAAGCTCTCTAATGAAATATTTTTTAAATCTATTGTTCAGTTTTTAAATCATGTTTTTTAAAAATCTCCTACCCATATACCTAGGGAGCCGCGATAGCTCAGTGGTTAGTGAACTGGACTACAAAGGACAAGGGGTAGGGATCGATCCCAACCGACGGCTTCCTGGTTCACTCAGCCTTAAATGGGTACCGGATTTTTCTGGGAAAGTAAAGCAGCACGGGTGTAATACCGACCACATTACCCCAAAAATCATGTACTGAAGGTCTGTAAAATTTATGGTCACTAACACCATATTCCCTATAGGCCACTTGGCGTGATGGGGCTCTTTACTTTTTTTTTACTACCCTTTACCAGCGTCTCTTTTTGATCCCACTCTCTTTTATGTCTTCTACGGCCAAGATTAATATGTTTTCTACATACCATTTCATTTGTTTCTTCTTCCTCTTTCCTTCATCCATTTAATCTGTTGTTTCCTTATATATTCTATGGTGGGGGCTATTCCTAGCTGTTTTCTCAGTTCTTCATTTCTGATCTTATCTCTCAGACTGTTTCCTGTCATTCGTCTAACACATTTCATTTCTGTAGAGGTTATTTTTCTTATTGTTCTTGCATCTAGGGTCCAGGTCTGGCATTGGAAAAACAACGTTGGGATGAAGATTGTATACCATTTGTTTGTGTATGCAAATTAAAAAATATATATATAACAACGTCAATCGGTAACATAATCATCCTACGGTAATTTATATTTTTCATATCTGACCTTTGGTAGTAAATGAAAGGTAGCCGACATTGATTTAGAGGAACCATATGACTAATGATACAAGCCAGACTATTTGATTCCCAGAATAATAACTGGTGAAGAATACTACAAACATCAACATTGTAACATAATAAACAAGTCACTTATTGTTCATAGATAATGCCTTTTTTCACTACTACTTGTATTGTGAGGCATTACAGAGATGAGGTAAGTGCAGCTATCAGGAGAATGTGTACAGCGTAGCTATACCCCGATTGTTTTCATAAACAAAATAAACAATATCAGCTATTATATCGAGAAACAATCACTGGAGTCTGTAGAAATGTGGTTTTACAGAAGAATGTTGAGAATACCATGGGCGGCTAAGAAGAGTAATGAAAAGGTTCTGAAAGAATTCAAAGCAAAAAGAGAGCTAATTTCCAATATTAGGAAGAAACAATCATAATTTTTTGGCCATGTAATGAGAAGAGAACAACTGGAATATATTGTAACAACTGGAAAAATTGAGGGACGAAGAGATAGAGGGAAGCAAAAAGAGAAAATACCAGACAACTTAAGAGATTGGCTTGTAGAAGGTCAACAACAGAAATGATAAAGAACTGTCGAGATCGAAAGTTGTGGAGCGACATGATCACCTGCGCCAGTAGGCCCGGTACTTGATGATGATGATATCGGGAAAAGCAAATAACGGTCCATTCTGTGGGCTAAGTTCCTAGCTTTTCATACAACTGAGGTGAACGTAGCTAACCTGACCTCTGTCCAAGAAGAAAAAAAAGACATCGGGGCAGGAAAATCGGTGTGGTAGAATACTTGCCAGGCCTCATTCAAAACATATGTCAAGACAACTGGATACCATATGCTTCATTTCTTGACGATTATAGGATTACTCTACCTTCCAATGAGATTACAAGCTCAGTCTCGCATCCACTGATTGAAGTCAGAGTCGGTTAGCAAAGATCTCGATCTGTATACGCTCCTACATGAGGTCTGAACCCTGTGTTCTAGAACATGAAGCAAGTAAATTAGCAACAAAGTCACAGAAACCCCACTACACAGTCATTTCGCGTGTCACGCGCTAAAACTCGGATCTAAACGTCAGGCTGTGTTACATAAGAAATGTATTAACGATCATTAGAGAAGGTCACAACCTCTGAGATTATATAAGAAAAGAGTAAATTAGCAAGTTGTTTGATGACGAAGTAGGAGCTGGTAAATGTCTATGCTCTAAGCAAATCTGAATTACGTGATCATTATCAGCAAACATTATATTCTCTGATAACAAAACCTGCCCTCATTAATTGCTGCATGTTAATTGCTTGAAGTAATGGATACACCAATATAAAACAGCAGTGCTCATTTGTATAGATCATTGTTTAGTTCACGAATACACTGAATTCAGTCATGCACTGGAAGATTATGTGTGATAATAGTCTGTACTGTTCAATATAATTACATATTTTTCTAATCAATAAATATTGAGCATCAACATTTCTGATGCCAGATCTTCTAAGACTGAGCAAACCCCGAAGTGACAAACGAAAGAGATTATTTGTTTAAATGTTTGGGAAATGTTTGCGGACAAACAACAATTAAAATCTTATTATAGGGATGGCAGGATAAAATACTTTAATGTAGATATACGAGTATATCTCGTATAGTAATGTGTATATTCAGTATCATTGTTTACTTGTACGTTTTGAGCGATATGGGTAAACGGACGTAGGGTTTTTCGTTACAGAAGTAAAAAAATACGTGCAACTAAGAAAGTTTTATTTTTATTTTTATCAAGTGATACATATTGCAGACTCAAGGGAAGACAATTGTAAATTTATTAATTTATTTACTAATGGTGGTTGCAAGATAAAACTTGTAAAAGTGGTGAGTAGAGCCAGTCCAATACGGTTTGGCACAAAAATAAGGCCATCCAAATTTCCCATCGACAAAAGTACAGAATAAATTTAACCTGTTGATTATAGTACAAGCAGACATGTCACAAGACGAGCTTGCCACAAATGCAAGAGATATTCTTATCTCATCAGCCCAAAATATCATCCTCAGGAAAGCGCTTAAGAAGCAGAACCATTTCTCAAAAACAAAAACATTGGACCCTATGGCAGAAAAAAAGACAATTAAAGCAAACTGAAGTGAAATAAAATAGCGACGAAAACTAAAAATATACAAGAGCAGTTAAAACAGAGATCAGGTGAGAGGGAAAAAAAAACGATATATTATTAATCATCATTATCATGTGCCGTACCGGTTGGCGTTGGCGATCATGTCCTTCCACAATCTTCTATCCACAGTGCATCGTATGAGTTCTGTTGTTGACTGTTTTCCATGCCATGACACGAAGCTATGCAGTAATTTCTCTCTTTGTCGTCCGCGATCTCTCTTTCCTTTTATTTTGCCAGTTGTAACCAAGTATTCCAACTTTCCTCTTCTCATGATGTGCCCCAAAAATGTTGATTGCTTCTTTCTGATGTTTTTTAAGAGCTCCCTTTTTGTGTTGGCCTCTTTGAGAACTTCCTCATTGGTCTTTTTAGCTGTCCAGGGAACTTTCAACATTCTTCTGAGAAATCCCATCTCTGTGGCCTCTAATCATCTTTTCATTTGTTTGTCTATTGTCCATGATTAGCTTCCATAGGTCAGAATTGGTTCTATATAGCATCGATGAACTCTCTTTCTCATTTCTATTGACATAGATTTGTTGCATAAGATATTTTTCATTTTCTGAAATGCTATTTTGGCCTGAGCTATTCTGCTTTTTATTTCTGTGGTGCATCTCCCATCTGATGTTATCACTGTGCCCAAGTATTTCAAACATATTATTAATACCTACTGCATAATATAAGAATTCTATTTTTAAAAAGTGAGAGACTGAAAACTGTTCAGAAAAAAATCTGGAAAATTACAGACCATCTGAAATCGTCATGTGAATTAATTAATAACCTCTGGGGCTGTACATTAACCGAACAGTAAGACATATTGCAAAGATGGAGCGAATACTGTAGATAGTGTAATGTATGAAGGTGCGTAAAAGCAATAAGATATAATGATAGAAAGTGAAGATAGAGAACCAGAGCCTTTGCTAGACGAATGAGTTCCGCCATAAAAAATCTGAAGAGAGGTAGGCAATCATGATGTGATGATTTCCATCTCAATTCATTCAGGCTGGAGGTAAGTTTAGTGCTCGTATTTATCACGCACAATATGTTCATATCTGGAACATTGCAACTTTGGTCAAATGCCTGGAAATGATCAGCGTACATCGCCACTCCAAAGAAAGGAACTCTGAAGCCGTGTACCAACTACAGAATGATTTCTATAATAAACCATGTCAGTAAAGTACTCTGAGTGGTCTAAAGATAACACAATAGAATCTCAATAAGACGGTCCCGAGTTCGATTCTAGTCACAGACGGTGGGAATTGTTATCTTTGACTATGTGACTTCTTTGCTGCCCTACCCTGCCCTGGTTTCTGGGTAGTGGAATCCGTTCTTAAGCCCGCTCGGATAACGGCGAAAAACTAGAGGCTCTGTGTGTATCAAAGAATCGTTGGCATTTAGGAGTTGAAAAGAGTAGGCCAGATGTCTCGGTAAATTTGTTTGAAAAAAATGTACCTTAAGCGTCAACCTCTCAACGATAAAAATATAAATACCTCTGAGGTCGGAGAATATCTGCTCTTGTGGCCAAGGACATCCTCTGACACTGAGGGCACTCTTAGCTGAATTCTGGAGATAACTGTACTAGAAATAAAACAGGTATTCGCATAAAATACAGGTCTCTAAAAAAGCAAACAAGCTTACATCGGCATTCTTCGCCTGAGGTTAACAGCTAGAGAACGCCAAACAAGCAACAACGAAAACATTCTTCATGTCGTGACTGGTTCGAGACATAACAACAAGAACATTGTTCAAGCTTTAACTTTTAAAATGGTTTGTTTTTATATAAAATGTAGAACACTGCGTGAACTGTTCAGCATCTCACCTCTGCTGTACATCTACCTTCTAAGGTTAAGATCGCTCTCAGGTATAGGAACTCATTGAATGTTTTATACTCATAATACTGCCCCTTAAAACTTTATTGTGCAATTAGAGGAGCCCGTTTTCCATCTTGCAATCGTTACTTGTACCTTATTGCGTTTGAGGCTATGATCTTTACTTGTGCTTTCCGTCACTATCGGTTTTTTCTCTCTCTCTATCTCTCTTTCTCTCTCTCTCTCTCTCTCTCTCTCTCTCTCTCTATATATATATATATATATATATATATATATATGCATGTATATATATATATATATGTATATACATATATAACAAATATGCACGTATGAATTATTTGTATTTGTGTACACATATTATATATTATGTCTAAACATAAAAATCATATTTGCCTACTCGTGCAAGCAAGCATTGCACACAGGCCTACATGCATACGTACATGCATACATACATACCATATAAATATTGCTGCACCCATACACATATAGATTGATATATGCATGTTTTCATTCACATCCATATGTTAAGACTGGCTCTACATAACATTTAAGAATTCTGTTTTCGTTTCTATTGTCAAGAATTGATTGCATAGTATATTACTCATTTTCTGGAAAGCTGCTTTTACCTGAGCCATTCTGCATCTCACCTCTGTTGTACAGCTACCATTTGATGTTAACATTGTTCCCAGATATTTAAATTCATTTACTCGTTTTAAAAATGTTCCACTTGTCTTTATTGTGCATTGCAGTGAAGTCTCTTTTGTTTCTTGCTACCATTCCTTCTGTCTTTTTACTTTTAAGGCTGAGTCCTTTATTTTTCCTTTCCTTCACTATAATGTCCAACATTTCTTATAACTCATTTTCACTCTAAGCGATTAAGACTGTGTTATCAGCATACCCTAGATTATTTATATTATGACCTCCGTTTGTTATTCCAGACATGCCCCTTATGGATCTTAAAATAATCTCACTACACATATTTAACAAATCTGGTGATAGCACACAACCTTGTCTAACACCCTGTTGTATTTGTTGAAACATTCCGAATTGATTTCTAGTTCTTATGGCCGCTGTTTGTTGCCAGTACGTGTTCTTTATTATTCTTAGATCATTGCTGTCTACGTTTATGCCTTCTAAATTTTTAATTATTTCTTGGTGCTTTACTTTGTCAAAAGCTTTGGTATAATCTATGAAACATAGGTATAGATCTGTTTTCACCTCTATGTCTCTTTCTACTAAAGATCGTATGGCATTGTTCGTAACGTTACCTTCAACAAAACTACACTGTTCATCACTAATTTCTGGACTTATTTTGTTTCGCTCTCTTCATGAGTGATTCATGAATCATGATGATTCATAGTAATATCTTAGTCATGTGGCTCATAAGGCTTATTTTGCGATGATCGTCGCATGCAATATCACCATATATCATTGATAGGGCTATG
Source organism: Megaustenia siamemsis (assembly GCA_032433765.1). Lineage (NCBI taxonomy): Eukaryota > Metazoa > Mollusca > Gastropoda > Stylommatophora > Ariophantidae > Megaustenia > Megaustenia siamemsis. The sequence continues at coordinate 57,514,009 of JAVIAB010000047.1, read as the reverse complement.
AATATAGCAAATACATCCATTGGGAAACAAATATAAAGTATTGTTAAAGTGTTGCTTGTTGATATCATTTATAGACGTGATATGCTTGTTGTTTGGAAGCGTCCTCAAGATGTATTCCAATGCTTCCAAAATAGACTAGGGAACGCTAAATTGTTCGAATGATAATGTATCTTATATGGCTATAGTGGGATGGTGCTAACACAAACACAACGATACAACCTTAGCAATAAATGCGGATGAAAATACTTTTAACAACGAAAGAATGTAAGCAAAAAAAAAAAGAAAAAAGAAATTCCAGAATGGCAAGCAAAGGATATGGAAAATTCAATTGAAAAATAAATGACTTTATTTACGTTTGCTTGTAGATGTTCTTTAGAGATATCTTCAGCGTGTGAATTGAGAACATCTTTGTGAAGCATTCCGGAGTTTACAAAATATACTTGAGAGCGTTGTTCTAAACTTTGTACTAGACGCATAGTAAATTAAGAAAGTACAAGAACCATTGATAGTCTCAAAAACGTAAGTGGTGGTTAGAAGTAGTATCACTACGTTGTAGTATTGATTTGCAAAAAAAATACTGAACTCTGGAATGTACAGTACAACAACAGAGACAGTTAGAACTGCACATTTCGGAATGTTGCAAAGTGCAAAAATAATATCTATAGCAATTACCGTTCTAGCCATTCTGATGTCTTTGCTTGAATGTCTGATTTTAGTTGCATACAATTTGTCATCTTTGTTTATATTTCTCTTTTTTAGATAATGGACAATGTCTTTGTCTTCATTACCGTTCTGTCTGAAATTATTTGATGACTTGACGGCTGAAATAATATACACTACGCTAATAGTTGCTGTAATACCGGTCATAATTGGTAAAAACCCAGCCAGGACTGTGTTCTTAAACAACTCAAATTCTGATCTGTCCGATGATAACCAGAGTAATAGTCGAGTTGAATTGAATTGCTTGTCGTAGCTCCAGGCCATTCCAATAGTTAGATATTCTGGAATTAAGAGTGTCACATAAATAATAGACATACAGACAACGATCTTAATAGATCGTGACTTTGTGAATAGTAGTTTTACTGTAAACGGAAACGCGACACAGAAACATCTTTCAATGGACATTAGAAAAACTATTGTTACGGACATCGAGTAGGCTTTCTCCCTGGTCTGGGATATACAATAAGATAATGCGGCATAATCGATAACTGCAACACTTTGTGCCACTTTTCTAATAATGAAGCACAAAGCAATCGCGAGACATGAAATGCAGAAAGCAAAATCTGATATAGATAGCACCAAGGACTGCACCGTAACACTGTCTTTGATTCCTTGTTTCATGTACACGACCATGTTGATGATGTTGGTAACGGCCCCGAACAAAGCTAAGCTAAGGTCTGCTCCAAACAAGAAGTTATCATTAACATCGGTCTGTGTACTGTTATTCACTAATGGCTGCGAAAATGCACTTAATTCTCTTTCGTCTGTCAGATTAGCACCTGTCATGACTGCCACTTGCAAGCTTTTCTCTAGAGATAGAAATAAACAAGAGGTTATACATAAATAGTACAAAGAGATAATCAACAGCCAAACATCAAAAGGACAATAACAAAAATAATAATTTATAATTACGTGATCCCATGGAAAAGTTCCCGGATCGTGCCCAGCATTAAAAATCCAAGTTAGTCACAATTATCTGCCTTAGGAACTGACACATCGATTGCAGCACTTCTTCATTGCCTCAAAGGCACACATGTGGGCGTCTTTGTTTGCCGGCTGAACAAAGCAGGGCACGATCTCAATAATTATATTATCTTGGGTGTTCAAGTAGCAGCACTTCAGTTTCCTCTTAGGAAACAATGTGTAGTACTTGTTATTTACAATTCACCGTAGTGCATGATGGACTAGTCTGGTTGATAAAACCACCCCACTAACCACTGTCGACAATATGTTCGAGTCCCGCTGGAAGCAGTTTGTGAATTCTACTCGTGGTTTGGAAAAAGAAATACTCTTGTGGCCAACCTAGCCGTTGGCAGAAATGGGTACCAGAGTTCATGTTCTGGGAGGTGAGGAATGTCGTCTCGCTCGTGAGTTGCGATTCTTGAGGCGACACTAGACAGGAGTCACCGAACACTTCTGGACATGCGTCCGAGCACATATGGATAAAAGCTCGCGTGCTAAAACATTGATTAAAGTCTCATAGGTTAACCTTTCTGCAAGAGGGAAACAACATATATGCCAATTGAACCTATAAAAGAAGAGAACTACCAGTATGTATTTTGTTGATTTTGCCGCGCTTTCTTTACCTTTATTACTGCGGGGCTTACCTGTGTTTTTAACCGAGTGTCAGAAACCTTGGGACTTGCAGCGAAGCTAGTATCTATATGTTTAGGTTCAGGTTTGTATATCATACAAGTTCAGCTTTTCTATTACGATCTTATGACAGACTCCATAACTGATTCCAACCATGTGAGAGAGCTGATGAATTATTCAAAGACAACTTACATGGATCAGTTCAGAAATATTTCCTAAATAATATGGCGTTTTGCTGACGACAGGACACCCTGTCATAGCTCGTTCAAGTTATAGACCTGTTTGACCTAGAAAATGTTCATCAAAGGCATGAAGAATCACTTTAAGGATATCAGTAGCAGATTTGTCAAGCTTCACGACAAATTCAACGCAACACTTTCAAATTTGTCAACCATCGTGTTAATCCAAGAGCGGCGCATACACAAAGTTGAAAAATGACGTGTTTATGCCGACCACATAATAACAGCATGGTGTCACGTGGTATACTGACTCAGCACACAGGTAAGCATTGGTCTTCAGATTTGTGCATAAATGTATCCAGTGTTTGCATCACCGCAATTACAGTACCGGAAGTTCGCGATAACCCCTCCTATTTGTGCAATCTGTTCATAGTGGCCGCTCTTGTCTACTTGAGATAAGAGGACGGGTTGATCTAGACTTTTAGGTTCAACCAGCCTGGAATGGGTACCAAAGATTTCTTTCCGGGGAAACGTCCGTATTGGTGTAATGCTGACCACATTAGCAACAAAAAAACTGTACCGATGATGGAACTACATGAATACTGACACCACCTTACCTATACGTTACAAACACAACGTAATTGAACTCTTTGTTTGTTATAAATGCCCCTTACACGGTTGTTGATGGCATGCAAAAGTGAGTTTAATCATTCGAAATGCGACGTTTGGGAACAACAATTAGTGTGACTATAAAAATAGGCACCGAGAAACAAAGACGCCAGACAAACAATGTTGAAAAGCATGTCCATGTCCTACATCAAACACATAGAAAATTTCTACAACAATGTTCAGCCATCTCATCAGTTACCATTACAGGCTATAAACAATGACGACTTTCGCTCAAGGTACGAAGAAGGCCGGAACTGTGAGTACATATGCAAAATTACATAAATCTGATGGCTGCACGGGTTAATTAATGCAGGTGTGGCACACTTGTCCAGCAATATGAAATTGCAGTTCCTTACATAGTTTCATTAATTATGTGGGTATGGGAAATAAGTAAATGATGGCATAGTTGAAGGTAAAGAATCAATACGATATGCAACAGTGAAATTATTTACTGTGGTTATAGCAGTTTTAAACTTTGCAACATTGACATCCATAAATGTAATTTTCATGATAAAGGGCATCGATGGGAATGTGCTGGCTTGGTGTGACAACTAGAAACCTTCACGGAGGCAGTAGGTCAATGTGCCCACAACTAGAAACCTTCACGGAGGCAGTAGGTCAATGTGCCCACAACTAGAAACATCCACGGAGGCAGTAGGTCAATGTGCCCACAACTAGAAACCTTCACGGAGGCAACAATTCAATGTGCCCACAACTAGAAACCTTCACGGAGACAGTAGGTCAATGTGCCCACAACTAGAAATCTTCACGGAGGCAGTAGGTCAATGTGCCCACAACTAGAAACCTTCACGGATGCTGTTGTTCAATGTGCCCACAACTAGAAAACTTCACGAAGGTAACAGTTCAATGTGCCCACAACAAGAAACCTTCACGAAGGTAACAGTTCAAGGTGCCCACAACTAGAAACCTTCACGAAGGTAACAGTTCAATGTGCCCACCACTAGAAAACTTCACGGAGGCAGTAGTTCAATGTGCCCACAACTAGAAACCTTCACGAAGGTAACAGTTCAATGTGCCCACAACTAGAAACCTTCACGGAGACAGTAGTTCAATGTGCCCACAACTAGAAACCTTCACGGAGACAGTAGTTCAATGTGCCCACAACAAGAAAACTTCACGAAGGTAACAGTTCAATGTGCCCACAACAAGAAACCTTCACGAAGGTAACAGTTCAATGTGCCCACAACAAGAAACCTTCACGAAGGTAACAGTTCAATGTGCCCACAACTAGAAACCTTCAAGGAGACAGTAGTTCAATGTGCCCACAACTAGAAACCTTCACGGAGACAGTAGTTCAATGTGCCCACAACTAGAAACCTTCACGAAGGTAACAGTTCAATGTGCCAACAACTAGAAACCTTCACGGAGACAGTAGTTCAATGTGCCCACAACTAGAAACCTTCACGGAGACAGTAGGTCAATGTGCCCACCACTAGAAAACTTCACGGAGGCAGTAGTTCAATGTGCCCACAACTAGAAACCTTCACGAAGGTAACAGTTCAATGTGCCCACAACTAGAAACCTTCACGGAGACAGTAGTTCAATGTGCCCACAACTAGAAACCTTCACGGAGACAGTAGTTCAATGTGCCCACAACAAGAAACCTTCATGAAGGTAACAGTTCAATGTGCCCACAACAAGAAACCTTCACGAAGGTAACAGTTCAATGTGCCCACAACTAGAAAACTTCACGAAGGCAACAGTTCAATGTGCCCACAACTAGAAAACTTCACGGAGGCAGTAGTTCAATGTGCCCACAACTAGAAAACTTCACGGAGGCAGTAGTTCAATGTGCCCACAACTAGAAAACTTCACGGAGGCAGTAGTTCAATGTGCCCACAACAAGAAACCTTTACGAAGGCAACAATTCAATGTGCCCACAACTAGAAACCTTCACGGAGGCAGTAGTTCAGTCTGCCCACAACAAGAAACCTTAACGGAGGCAACAATTCAATGTGCCCACAACAAGAAACCTTCACGGAGGCAGTAGTTCAATCTGCCCACAACAAGAAACCTTAACGGAGGCAACAGTTCAATGTGCCCACAACTAGAAACCTTCACGGAGGCAGTAGGTCAATGTGCCCACAACTAGAAACATCCACGGAGGCAGTAGGTCAATGTGCCCACAACTAGAAACCTTCACGGAGGCAACAATTCAATGTGCCCACAACTAGAAACCTTCACGGAGACAGTAGGTCAATGTGCCCACAACTAGAAATCTTCACGGAGGCAGTAGGTCAATGTGCCCACAACAAGAAACCTTCACGAAGGTAACAGTTCAATGTGTCAACAACTAGAAAACTTCACGGAGGCAACAGTTCAATGTGCCCACAACTAGAAACCTTCACGGAGACAGTAGGTCAATGTGCCCACAACTAGAAACCTTAACGGAGGCAGTAGTTCAATCTGCCCACAACAAGAAACCTTAACGGAGGCAACAGTTCAATGTGCCCACAACTAGAAACCTTCACGGAGACAGTAGGTCAATGTGCCCACAACTAGAAACCTTAACGGAGGCAACAGTTCAATGTGCCCACAACTAGAAACCACCACGGAGGCAACAGTTAAATGTGCCCACAACTAGAAACCTTAACGGAGGCAGTAGTTCAATGTGCCCACAACTAGAAACCTTCACGAAGGCAACAGTTCAATGTGCCCACAACAAGAAACCTTCACGAAGGCAACAGTTCAATGTGCCCACAACTAGAAACCTTCACAGAGGCAGTAGTTCAATGTGCCAACAACTAGAAACCTTCACGGAAGCAGCAGTTCAATGTGCCAACAACTAGAAACCTTCACGGAGGCAGTAGTTCAATGTGTCAACAACTAGAAACCTTCACGGAAGCAGCAGTTCAATGTGTCAACAACTAGAAACCTTCACGGAGGCAGCAGTTCAATGTGTCAACAACTAGAAACCTTCACGGGGGCAACAGTTCAATGTGCCCACAACTAGAAACCTTCACAGAGGCAGCAGTTCAATGTGTCAACAACTAGAAACCTTCACGGGGGCAACAGTTCAATGTGCCCACAACTCGAAACCTTCACGGAGGCAGTAGTTCAATGTGCCCACAACTAGAAACCTCCACGGAGACAGCAGTTCAATGTGCCCACAACTAGAAACCTCCACGGAGACAGCAGTTCAATGTGCCCACAACTAGAAACCTCCACGGAGACAGCAGTTCAATGTGCCCACAACTAGAAACCTCCACGGAGACAGCAGTTCAATGTGCCCACAACTAGAAACCTCCACGGAGACAGCAGTTCAATGTGCCCACAACTAGAAACCTCCACGGAGACAGCAGCTCAATCTCCCCACAATTAGAGACCTCCACAGATGCAGCAGTTCAATGTGCCCACAACTAGAAACATAAATGGAGGCAGCACTTCAATCTGCCCACAACTAGAAACATAAATGGAGGCAGCACTTCAATCTGCCCACAATTATACACCTCCACGGAGGCAGCAATTCAATCTACCCACAATTATAAACCTCCACGGATGCAGCAATTCAATCTGCCCACAATTAAAAACCTCCACGGATGCGGCAATTCAATCTACCCACAATTATAAACCTCCACGGATGCAGCAATTCAATCTGCCCACAATTATAAACCTCCACGGATGCAGCAATTCAATCTACCCACAATTATAAACCTCCACGGATGCAGCAATTCAATCTGCCCACAATTATAAACCTTCACTGAGGGAGCAATTCAACCTGCCCACAATAAAAAACCTGCATGGAGGCAGCAGTTCAATCTGCCCACAAACAAAACGTAATGTTTCTAATACAACATAGAAGACACGGTCTTCTTGACTTGCGTCTTCTTCATTAGAAACTCACTGACTTGCGTCTTCTTCATTAGAAACTCACTGATTTGCGTCTTCTTCATTAGAAACTCACTGACTTGCGTCTTCTTCATTAGAAACTTACTGACCTGCGTCTTCTTCATTAGAAATTCACTGACCTGCGTCTTCTTCATTAGAAACTCACTGACCTGCGTCTTCTTCATTAGAAACTTACTGACCTTCGTCTTCTTCATTAGAAACTTACTGACTTGCGTCTTCTTCATTAGAAACTCACTGACTTGCGTCTTCTTCATTAGAAACTCACTGACTTGCGTCTTCTTCATTAGAAACTTACTGACTTGCGTCTTCTTCATTAGAAACTCACTGACTTGCGTCTTCTTCATTAGAAACTCACTGACTTGCGTCTTCTTCATTAGAAACTTACTGACTTGCGTCTTCTTCATTAGAAACTCACTGACTTGCGTCTTCTTCATTAGAAACTTACTGACTTGCGTCTTCTTCATTAGAAACTTACTGACTTGCGTCTTCTTCATTAGAAACTCACTGACTTGCGTCTTCTTCATTAGAAACTCACTGACTTGCGTCTTCTTCATTAGAAACTCACTGACTTGCGTCTTCTTCATTAGAAACTTACTGACTTGCGTCTTCTTCATTAGAAACTCACTGACTTGCGTCTTCTTCATTAGAAACTTACTGACCTGCGTCTTCTTCATTAGAAACTCACTGACCTGCGTCTTCTTCATTAGAAACTCACTGACCTGCGTCTTCTTCATTAGAAACTTACTGACCTTCGTCTTCTTCATTAGAAACTTACTGACCTGCGTCTTCTTCATTAGAAACTCACTGATTTGCGTCTTCTTCATTAGAAACTCACTGACCTGCGTCTTCTTCATTAGAAACTTACTGACCTTCGTCTTCTTCATTAGAAACTTACTGACCATCGTCTTCTTCATTAGAAACTTACTGACCTGCGTCTTCTTCATTAGAAACTTACTGACCTTCGTCTTCTTCATTAGAAACTTACTGAATTGCGTCTTCTTCATTAGAAACTCACTGACCTTCGTCTTCTTCATTAGAAACTCACTGACCTTCGTCTTCTTCATTAGAAACTTACTGACTTGCGTCTTCTTCATTAGAAACTTACTGACTTGCGTCTTCTTCATTAGAAACTCACTGACTTGCGTCTTCTTCATTAGAAACTTACTGACCTTCGTCTTCTTCATTAGAAACTCACTGACTTGCGTCTTCTTCATTAGAAACTTACTGACCTTCGTCTTCTTCATTAGAAACTTACTGACTTGCGTCTTCTTCATTAGAAACTTACTGACCTTCGTCTTCTTCATTAGAAACTTACTGACTTGCGTCTTCTTCATTAGAAACTTACTGACTTGCGTCTTCTTCATTAGAAACTTACTGACTTGCGTCTTCTTCATTAGAAACTTACTGACTTGCGTCTTCTTCATTAGAAACTTACTGACCTTCGTCTTCTTCATTAGAAACTCACTGACTTGCGTCTTCTTCATTAGAAACTCACTGACTTGCGTCTTCTTCATTAGAAACTCACTGACTTGCGTCTTCTTCATTAGAAACTTACTGACTTGCGTCTTCTTCATTAGAAACTCACTGACTTGCGTCTTCTTCATTAGAAACTTACTGACTTGCGTCTTCTTCATTAGAAACTTACTGACTTGCGTCTTCTTCATTAGAAACTTACTGACTTGCGTCTTCTTCATTAGAAACTCACTGACTTGCGTCTTCTTCATTAGAAACTTACTGACTTGCGTCTTCTTCATTAGAAACTCACTGACTTGCGTCTTCTTCATTAGAAACTCACTGACTTGCGTCTTCTTCATTAGAAACTTACTGACCTTCGTCTTCTTCATTAGAAACTTACTGACTTGCGTCTTCTTCATTAGAAACTCACTGACTTGCGTCTTCTTCATTAGAAACTTACTGACTTGCGTCTTCTTCATTAGAAACTTACTGACCTTCGTCTTCTTCATTAGAAACTTACTGACTTGCGTCTTCTTCATTAGAAACTCACTGACTTGCGTCTTCTTCATTAGAAACTCACTGACTTGCGTCTTCTTCATTAGAAACTTACTGACCTTCGTCTTCTTCATTAGAAACTTACTGACTTGCGTCTTCTTCATTAGAAACTCACTGACTTGCGTCTTCTTCATTAGAAACTTACTGACTTGCGTCTTCTTCATTAGAAACTTACTGACCTTCGTCTTCTTCATTAGAAACTCACTGACCTTCGTCTTCTTCATTAGAAACTTACTGACTTCCGTCTTCTTCATTAGAAACTCACTGACCTTCGTCTTCTTCATTAGAAACTTACTGACTTGCGTCTTCTTCATTAGAAACTTACTGACTTGCGTCTTCTTCATTAGAAACTTACTGACTTGCGTCTTCTTCATTAGAAACTCACTGATTTGCTTCTTCTTCATTAGAAACTCACTGATTTGCGTCTTCTTCATTAGAAACTCACTGATTTGCGTCTTCTTCATTAGAAACTCACTGACTTGCGTCTTCTTCATTAGAAACTTACTGACTTGCGTCTTCTTCATTAGAAACTCACTGACCTGCGTCTTTTTCATTAGAAACTCACTGACCTTCGTCTTCTTCATTAGAAACTTACTGACTTGCGTCTTCTTCATTAGAAACTCACTGACTTGCGTCTTCTTCATTAGAAACTCACTGACTTGCGTCTTCTTCATTAGAAGCTCACTGACTTGTGCCTCCTTCAGCACGAACTCCGCAGCGATGGTAACAAATCTTGACATTCCCAAAATGCGATCCCTGGTTGCTAGGTATTGCGACTAGGTGGACCACAGGAACTATTCGCAAATATGTATGATCAGTCACAGGTGGAAATCTAATCATGGTCGCCAGGTCAGTGAGTGACCGCTTTTAGCAACTACATTACAGTGACCATTTTTATTAAATTCATCGTGTACGTTGTAAATTACAGGAAATTCTTGAATGGAAACATAAATTCAGGCATTTTGACGAATATGTGATAATTTGGTGCAACGTCTCACTTTTTAGATAAATTGTGAAACATGCAAGAAGGTGCATATTGCAATCAATTGTGGTCTTTCCACTGTTGTAGTTTAAATACAAATAGGGAACTGACAAATAAATGCGATGCTGCGGTAAAGTTGGTAGCATCCTTCGTTTTGACTTTAGGTTCGTGCAGTCTGAACATGGTTGTGGATTTATGGTTATTGAATGAATAATCAGGGCGCCCTGCCTCCCTGAAGGCATTAAAAATGTACATTGTATCCCCAGTACTTGCTCTTAAAAACCGAACAAATAAACTATTGTGAAAAATAGATACAATATTTATTAAATGATTTGATGTGTTTTAGATAACGATGCCTGAACTGAAATAATTAAAGACATGCACACCATTCCTTCCATCTAGCAAACTTTCTTTGAATGTTTCTTCCATTACTTGTGTTGATCTTTAACGTTATCCGTTATATCTATTGTTGCTTTTGGCGTCTGACTTTGGATACTAACATCGCAAATGGCAAATTTGTTTTCGTTTAGTCAAAAGATCATCCTCATTGCACGTAGGACATGTCCATAAGTGCTCAGATCTCCTCCATAGTATGTCTCTTAACGTGTGGAGACTGATGACTCCAGGTCTGTATTGATTTGTCATTCGTTTGTGCTTCCCCGCCCAGCGCTCCTTTCTGGCATTTCCAGTTTTAAACTGAAGTTCGTGCAGTCTCAACATGGTTGTAGATTCATGATCTGTGACTGAATCATCAGCGCGTCCTGCCTTCCTGAGGACATTCAGAATGTCAGCTCGATCCCTTCGCGTCCGTCATGTATGGCAACTGCCACAACTACTTGATTTCTTAGTGACTCCAACTACCGCCTTCGTGCCCAGCCTTTTTCGAATTTCCTGGGATACTAATCGAGTCACTCAGAGAGTACACTTGAGTAAACGGTTGTGCTTCTAGCCAGGCCATTGCTTTAGTTACTGACATGATCTCCGTGGTCAAACCAAATACAGGTACTTGCCGCGAGTTTCCCTCCTTACTGTTCTTCTTCTGACCTGGTAAGTTAAAGCTTACGAGCTCCGACTGCATCGAACATCGCAACCTTCAGTGTAAATGGCTGACTCATCCTCAGGTGATTTTCATAAATCAAGGCCTGCCCCTCTGCCTCCAGGACTACAGGATTTTGTTGGTTTGCATTTTCTGTTGAAAGAGACGTAAATCGACCTAGGAAGTAGATTACTCTGCTGGCACCCGTATCCAGTCTTCCTCGTGTTCAATGTCCCCAAGTGGACGCATCTGTTGAACTATGTCCTCAGCTAGCGCCATCCATGATCTTCCTCTTTTGAGCCTGATGAACTTTTTAATGCCAATCTCATTATTTAGTCAAAGTTGTACATCAGAATTGACTTGGATTCAGTTTATATTTATATTATATTACATTTTATATTTAGGGTGCGCGAAGGAAAGGAATAATAACGACGAAGAACGTTAACTGTCAATATTGCAAGACAGCAGAGCTGTTAATTCTTTGTATTTTCTATTGTTTGTATAGTGAGGACTTCTGAGAGCAGGTACGGATCCTTTCGGTTATGGGGATGGCAAGTTGTGTACATGGTGAGTGATAATTTGATTGACATTCCCCTATCTTCTCACTTCTGAGTCGCAACAAATATTGTTTCATATCAACTTCAAGGAACACGAACTATGGCCCACCACGTCAAGCAATGTGAACTGTGGTCACTAGGTAGTTTGAGGTCTCAGGCAGGTTCTAAATGGGACGCCAGTTAACACATTTCCTGCAGTTGACTCAGCTAAAATTAATAGGTACCTAACGATGGTTAATGAAGAATAGAAAAATACATTAGTGAAGTAAATATTTGCCAGAGATTCTCCCAAACCATGTGTTAGGACATGCAGAGACCTTACACTCCACTCTCCAAAGTTAGTGATGTTGTGAAGCACATTTCCTTCCTCTGAGATTACAATGTTAGGGCTCACTAGGAAGCAATCGTTCCACAACGATAATCAAGCAGTGTACTTTTGAACATGAAACGCGATTTTTATCATAAAAACTACATACATCTCCTTACATACTCTTGTCACACACTAATTTTGTGGTATAAATATGTCAGGTCAGGTTTTATTATGATATCTAATAACAATCTTTAGTATAGTTCACAGTCTCTCAAATTGAACAAAAAGAAAGTAAATTAACAATCTGGTTGACAAGGAAGCAGGAACGTGTAGATGACATATCATTTTCTCAAAGAAAATCAGAAAGACATGATCATTATTTGCATTCGTTATCTTCCCAGTGAGCAAGATCTTTTTTCCCTTAACTAGTGTTTGTTAATTATTTAAAATAATGGATTCGCCGATGTTAAATGGTAATGCTGTGGGTATCATTGTTTACTTCACGAATATTCTAGTGAACATGCTTTCATGTACTCCAAGCTGAAGTGTATGTTGTAAACGACACCTACCGCTGAATGTAATTACACAATTTTCCTTGAGATTAAATATTGAACACTAGATTTCTGACGCCAATTTGTCTGTGACTGGGCAAATTCCGAAACGCAGTGTTAGTCAGAAGAAAATGTTTGAAAACAAATAATTTGGAATGAGGAAGGTGTAAAAGTGAATTGTTTAAAATAAATCGAAAGTTTTTGTTTTTCAATACCAGTACTTTCTGTCATATAAGGCTTGCTGCTAGCAAGGATAGAGAAAGATTATATATAACAAGATCAAAACTCCTACAAATAAAATTATAAACAGTACAAGGGATCATCTCATTCAAAAGTACGGTGCCTATTAGCGTAGATGATCATATGTCTGCACAAATTGTACGTCTCTGCAGTTGTTTATTATTTGTTTTACTGACTTTCTACCAAATCATTATTTTAAGCTGTTTTGTATCGATTCTTTATGCTTTCCTCTATTTAATTTGTTCCCGATATTTCTTGTTGTCACAATATATTCCATATGCTGCCTTCTTATTACATGGCCTACAATTTATGACAAGTCTTCCATCCCGAGAGCCGCGATAGCTCAGTGGTTAGTGAACAGGACTACAAAGGACAAGAGGTCGGGTTCGATCCTGATCGACGGCTTCCAGGTTCACCCAGCCTTAAATGGGTACCGGAATTTTTTCATGGGAAAGTAAAGCGACATGGACGTAATACCGAACACATTACCCCAAAAATAATGTGCCGATGGTCAGTAAAAATTATGGCCACTGACACCACATTCCCTATACGCCACTTGGCGTGACGGGGCTTTTTACTTACTTTACTTACTTCCATCCCGAGGTTTGGAACAATTTTTCTTTTTGCTCTGGCTTCTTTTAGAGCGTCATCTATACTCTTTTTTATTAGGAGTCCATGATATTCTCAACATTCTTCTACAAAACCATATCTCTATGGGCTCCAATAATTTTCTGGTTTTCCGATTGCTAGGATACACTTCATGACTGGCCCCACATATAACACCGACAAAAACTCTTAATCAAGCTTTAATTGTTTAACATTAAAACAAGTATTTATAAAAGCAGGCATTTCCTGAGTCTATTTATGCCTAAACTCTCTTGCGCATCCACCATGTGAAGTTAACATCGCTGCCAGGTATTTGAACATAAGGACTGTTGTAATTACATCCTTAACTTATACTTCATTGTGTTTGTGTATTTATAAAAAAAAACGTCTGCTTTATTGTATATGAAATTAAGATTTATATTTGTTGGTTTCCACAACTCCCTCTCTCCCTTCTCTCTCTCTCTCTCTCTCTCTCTCTCTCTCTCTCTCTTCAATCCATACATCTAATACATTGACAGCATTTTAAACCCGTACATCTAATTCATCTGTCACATTTTAAACAGTAATCTAATCATTTAAAAAAAAAGTAGAGCCCCATCACGCCAAGTGATGTCTAGGGAATACGGTGCTAATGGCCATACATTTTATAGACCTTCGGCACATTCTTTTTGGGGTAATGGGGTCGATTTACGCCCATGTCGCTTTACTTTCCCAGATAAAATCCGGTACCCAATTAAGGCTGGGTGAACCCGGAAGCCGTCGATCAAGACTCTTGTTTTTTGTAGTCCAGTTCACTAACCATTGAGCTATCGCGGCTCCCAATCTAATTCATTTACCACATTTTAAATCCAAATATGGACGAAGCTGTCTGTCACGACCAGGACTGAACACAATCAGCGACTGTTATTGTCAGGATAGATGAATCAGATCTACCCAGAATCTACTCAACTATTTTTTCTCGACACCAGTCAGGACAAGTGAGTTGAGTAGGAGGCTCAAGGAAGGCAACCCAATACTCCAACTTGCCAAGATGGAGACGGATGTTTGGACAAAGAGGCTCAAATAATGCAGCTTGCTGTAAACTATAAGGCAACGCATCGACGCTCACCTAATGTTCTTTAAGAGTGAGCGACCAAGCGAAGTAGTGACGTAGCGACCAAGCGACGTAGTGACGTAGCGACCAAGCGACGTAGTGACGTAGCGACCAAGCGACTTAGCGACGGAGCGACGTAGCCATCGAGCGAACGCAGAAGAATTTAAATATTTTAATACTCGATTGAAAGAAAAATAATAACGTTAACTTCGTTCAAAAGCACATAAAATTAATTACGAGAAAATATAGAAAAATCACTTCAGAAAAAGAGAATAACTGTGCTCATATCTTTAATGTTTTGTAATAATTTTAATTGTGCCCAGTGGTAATTTTAAAAAAAATTACTTCAACTTTATATTACACAAGGTAATTAATTCTTGTGAAATACGAGTATTACAAAATTAGAAAAAAAAAACAAATTGTGCATTCGAAGACATATAACATCAGTTTTATTTAACATAATATAAAAGTACGTGAAAAAAAACGGAATATAAAATGTTTAAATAATGGCATTTAACATTTTTAGGCATAAAAGAACTAGGGGGCGCCCAAAACTTCGATTTGTAGATGTGTGTAAACGCGACACGAAGACTCTGAACATAAGCCCTGTAGCATGGGAAGACAAAGCTGCAGACCGCAATATCTGGAAACACACTCTAAAAGTTCACATCAAACAAGAAGCAGACATATTCATAGAGAAAGAGAATACACGGCGAAAGAAAAGAAAAGAAAAGAAAAGAAAAGAAAAAATTACATTTCTAGGGGCGTTGAAAAATCCATAGTCAACTATTACTGACTGAGGCTGCTAATACTAAAATAATGACATTATTATATTGCAGTAATAATGGGGGAATAGGTAAAATTTGTTAGATTGTAAAGAGAAATAACCAAAATAAACCGCCGTTCTAGTGAAATAACAGATAGCAATTTCTAACACATAAAAGCTGATATGAGGTCATTTTAAGCGAAACAGAGGGAGATGAACAAAGCGACACACAAAGCAATATTAAATATAAATTGTCCCAAAAAAATACGTAATTGTTTATACATTTCCAAGGCGCTATAAATATTTTTTAGATAGCTTACACTTTCAAAACTCACATTTAGCACCCAATTAATGTTCATAAAAGTATGTTTTGTCAAGGTTACTTGTAGCTACTTGTAGCCGTGAATACGGCTTAATTTAAGTCGTACGAATACAATCTTCAATCATAACGACATCAAGAAGTTCTAACATTATTTCAGTCAACGTGGACTTCATGTCAACTGTTGATTAATAGTTGCTATAATATTGAGTTGACTGTATCCAATAATTTTAGCGGAATATATTGGACCATGACAACAGTTAACACACGCTAACTTAAAAGAACTCGACATCGACAAAGAATAGTCAAACAACGTGTTAAATAAAATGTTAATTGTAACCTTTATAAAGTGAACCGTCAGTGAATCAGTAAAGTTATAATAGTGTATTTATTTTTAGACGGGATTTTTCAGAAGAATTTTGAAATTTCCATGGACAGCTAAAAAAGACAAATGAGGAAATTCTAAAAGAGGTCAACACAACAAAATATGCTCCTTTAAAACATCAGAAAGAAACAATCAACACTTTTCGGGCATATCATGAGAAGAGGAAAATTGGAATACTTGGTTACAACTGGCAAAATAAAAGGTAAGAGAGATCGCGGACGACAAAGAGTGAAAATACTGGATAGCTTGGTGTCATAGCATGGAAAACGGTTAAAAACCGAATTCATACCATGCACTGTAGATAGAAGATTGTGGAAGGACACGATCGCCTGCGCCAACTGGTATGGCATATGATAATGATGATGATTTATTTGTATTCTAGGCACAATCCTAGATCAGATTGAATGACGACTGTTGTTGTGTAATTCTACACTGCTAAACTCTGTCATGGTTGCTTGTTCAACCTTGTGGGTAGAATGAAGGACCGTGATTGAAGTGAAACTGCGTCGCCATCTAGACTGCGTGAAGTGACTGTGACATTTGCCGTTGCCAGATCTATCTAGACTGCGTAAAGTGACGGTGACATTTGCCGTTGCCAGATCTGAACGATACTCTTGGACGAATGAAATAAATTATCAAGCAATGACAGCGACGATGACAGCGACGATGACAGCATCAACGTGATAAGTCCATTTGAAAACCTTTCTAACAACAAAGGTTTTAATTTGTTCTTTTCACTTTTGCTTTTAAATGCTTTAGAGACAAAATCACTAATTTCAACCGATCTATGTTTACAATTTCCATCTGACAACATAAATATAATACAACTTTACTAGCTTATACTTTTATTTTTAAAATAAAATCCTTTCAAAAAATGTAAATTATCTGAGCTTCATATGCATAGAACAGTTGTATTATTAGTTATCGTTCACAGAATAAGATTATAGAGTTCCGGTAAATACAATTGTAAACAAACACACAAAAAAAGAATACTGCTTATTGTTATAAAGGAGGTAGTAATAAGGATGGTCTTTGACTCATTCTTGTGTATTATCTACACTTCGCTTTCTCCTGATGATTTTGCATGCAGGATGTGCTTATTTATCTGTGCTGTTTTTCTGCTTATCCTACCAGAAACTTTGAGAAATTCCATTACTTTCTAGACAAATCAAGAAAGCTAAGGACAATTATAGAACTACAGATCAGCTACTCCTAAATGGAGTCCAGAAAAAAACTAGAGTATGTACTGGCTCATTATTAACTCAAAAGCAGCTGGCAGAAAGACGACAGAACAGAATAAAAATCTGTACAAGAAAAAGCATTCAACAAGGTAAAGATAGAACAACTATGGGAGATAACAACATAAGGAGTAAAAACAACAGTAAGCCAACATCTAACCAACCTATGCACACGTCTTTACATCAACAGCAGCTACACAGTCAGAACAGCAGCAGACTACGATCAGGAGTAAGACAGGTATGCGTATTATCTCCCCTATTGTTTATTACCTACATGCACCACATATGTAAGTTGGCCAACCCATCGGAGACAGGAGGTTATTGCGCTTCTATTTGTTGACTATCACACACTAATGCATGGGAAACTTGAAGACATCCAAGAACACTTTATTGTCTTAAAAGTTTATTTTCGTTTAGTCAACAGATCATCCTCATTGCTTATCGGAATATCCATAAGTGCTCAGATCGTCTTCCCAGTATGTCTCTTAACGTGTGGAGACTGATGACTCCAGGTCTGTATTGATTTGTCATTCGTCTGTGTTTCCCCGCCCAGCGCTCCTTTCTGGCATTTCCAGTTTTGACCTGATGTTCATGCAGTCTCAACACGGTTGTAGATTCATGATCTGTGACTGAATCATCAGCGCGTCCTGCCTCCCTGAGGACATTCAGAATGTCAGCTCAGTCCATTACGCGTCCACCATCCACGGCAGCTGCTCCAGCCAGGCTGTCAGCTCATTCGTTTCTTCTCACACTGGAGTGTCCAGGAACGAAGATGAAACACATCTCAATCATACTTGAGTTCTTTAGTGATTTAACTTTGACTCCAACCACTGTCTTTGTGCCAACCTCCTTCGCTTTTCCTCAGCACACTCATTAGTCTTAACAGTACAGGCACCCAATACACCCTTAAAATCAACACCAGCAATACAGAAGTCATAAATATTTTTGTAAAAGAATAATAGAACATAAACATAACGATAGACGGCATACAATTAAAACAAGTGGAGAAATTTAAAAAAATAGAAGTCTGCCGACAACGACAATTCACAGTTTGCAGAAATAGACTCAAGATGCAACAAAGCTTATCAATTATCGGACAAATATCACCACTGCAGTCCGACTATGACGTAACACTAGAGGTAAAACGGGCACTTTACAACACAATAATCTTCAATCCAATATCGTGCTACCAATAATAGACCTGGAGTTTTGACTCAAGAATAATAAGAAAAATAACTACAGCCAAGATTAAATGTGTTAGATGAATGACAGGAAACAGCGTGAGTGATAAAATTAGAAAGGAAGAATTGTGGAACAGGCCATGAATAATTCCCACCATATAATGCATAATAAAATAACATATAAAACGGTTTGGCAACGGGAGAAGACAGAAAGACCCCGCACACAACACCACGAACCTTTAATAAAAGTTACAAAGATACCAGATTCAAGAGTCAACCACGAAAAAGATGTCCCGTAGGAATATTAGAAGAACTAGGAAACGTAATGGATTTAATACTAGTGCAGAAATAAGGGAAATGACAATGCATAACAAAATATCATCTACAATAAAGAGTAGAAGGGAACATATCTTGGTCATGTGATGAGTAGAGACAAGAAGAGAATCTCAAAGAAAGTCATCAAATGGAAACCAGAGGGTAGCAGAAAAGATGCCAACCTAAGAAACACTAAAAAGAACGTGTGGTAACAACAGCTGGAATTAGCCCCCTAGCCGAGGTTGATAGGCTCGCCCAGAACAGGGATGTATGGTGAGATACAATGCCTTTCGCACTTCCATTTATGCCGCATCCAAGCAAACAGGGACGATTTTATTTATCTTTCCATTTCTCCTAGTTCAAAATTTTAATATATATATTTCTAAATTATTTTTTTTATTTTCAATACATATTTGTACGTTTGTTGTATGTTTGCTCCAAACTAAAGGTCTACTTCGCCGAAACGTCCTTCTGGTTTCTGTTGTTCACTTGTTACGTGAAGCTTTAACCATACCGTTTTTTTTCTATTTTCTTTCTATATATTTTTTTATTTCACCTCCAGATAGATAACGGAAGAGGAACGAAGAAAATAGTGCTATATTTGATTTCTTTTCAAGATGGCATTCTGTTAGTTGCATAACTTTTTCCATTTATGCAGACCTGCGTTTTTTTTCCTTCCTTATTCAGTACTTAAAAAAAACATTACAAAACATCACAAGTGAGAGGGCGACCAAGTATATAGCACCCTGCGTTCTCTCAACAAGGTGAACATTGGTGAGGCGAAATAAAACCTCTAAATGTATACACTACGTTGCGACTGCATTGTTAAGGGGTCTCTATTCTCTTTAGCTCTTCAGAACGCTTTCCTTCCCTTTCCCCAAATCATTTCTTAAAAAAATGAGATAAATATCTTAACGATAATTGTTTTTCTTTTTTAAATGGATTACAAACAAAAAGTGTATCTCTGTCTATAGATTGACAGGATCTTCATGGAAAGTAAACATTGATGACGTGAAAGATCTTGAGAACAAGATTTTGTTGTGGCACAGGGAGTCCGATATGAGTTACTCCACACACAAGATCGTGTGATGTGCTAGGCTGGTTCAAGAACGGCACTGTGTGTGTTTGCGGAAGAAAACAATTATTGATTTGAAAAAAATCGTTATTCTTCTGGCACACCTGAAGAAAGGTGTTTTCGTTCTAGCACATTTGAAGAGATATATTTGATGTCTGGCAAAATTTATAAAGGCATTTTCGTCTTGGGAGAGTTAAGAAATCGGTAGAGAAGTATGTCTAACGCTCAAGACATCTCTCTTCTACATTGTCAATGTTCCATTGTAAAACGACTACTTTACATTTAGTCCCACTGTAGGATGTCTTGAGATCAAGAACGAATACTCATTCGATGACGTCAGATTACACTCTATCATCAAACAACAATCTTCTGGTCAACGTTATCCTACATGTTGGTTGATTACAGATTACCATGACTCGGATCTATGGTCATCGAAAAATAGGGGAACTAACAACATATTTCCCCCTTCTCCATTGGACGTGACAGGTAACTCTGACATTTGCTAATGATCTATTGATCAACCACCATAGACAACATGGCGGATAGCAACAGAAATAGAAATGAATAGCGCGGGTGAAGTACTTTGTAAAGATGGGCACGAAGTGAATGAGTTTTGGTTTTGCCCTAGAAGGCGTGCTGGCTGTTTTGTTGGCCTGCGCTGAGGAAACAAAAAACAAAGAAGTAAAAGTTTATAACGGACGCCAGATAAAACTAGAGAAAATAATTATAGCGCCACAAAAATTGTAACGGTCGACAGTCCAACACCCACATACGATTTACATAAAAGTCAAGTTCATTATAATATGAACTCGACTGTGAGAAGATTTCAGGCAGGTGATTATGTTCAGGACATCAAACGAAATCTTCCAAAATGACCTTTCAAACTTATCACCATCACCACCAATGACGTGTATTACAGATTGTTACAAGTGGTCGATACGGCAGTAGAGGGTAGAAATGGGTGAGCTTTGCAACGTGTGATATACACATTTATGATAATAGTGATGAACTATAAAGTTATATTCCGCTAAGTAGAGTATGTTTGAAATGATCAATACATTCCACCTAAACTGAACGCGTAACGCAATTTTCAAGATCGACTGTGGCGATCGATTGTAGTACATTCACATATTAGGAAATGTTTCATGTAATGTTATAGAAGATAATAGCAATGCTCTGGAGTGGACATTATTTAATACTGTAGCGATTTATGATGTTAAAGAAGTCCACTTTTGCTGTTCTGTCTTAGACAAAATAAACGCTATTTACTGTACTTTCTGTCTGTGTTACATAATTATAAGCAATGGAGTAGTACCTGCTTTACTGCTCCAGCTATAATTTCATTCACTTTTATCTCACAATTAAACAGTTCTCTTACAGAAACTCTGTTTAATTTCTTAAGCACAAGTTTTAAAATGTTGAAAATAAATCATTGACATAAAGAAGTCTTGAATCTCATCATCTTTGGTTTGCGTGTCTTTTGCAGAACGTTGCACTCATCCTAGTCCGTCTGAGAGTGTCTCCCGAGATTTCCAGTCAAATCTCCACTTCTTCTATTGTTATGTTCAAGGTCTCTTTGATGTCTTTAACCACCTTCTGTATGGTCTGATCTTAATTCGTCTTCCTGAAACCTTGTCTTCCATTGTTGTTATTTCCAGGTAATTTTGTCTTTTGGCGTGGCCATTTTAAAAAAATTTCCTTTGTAAGATGTTGTTTATAAGCCTTATATTTTCAAAGTTTAATTTAGATTGTCTTTTAAATTGCTATTTTTCACTATCCAAAAGGTATCCAAATAATTGTTCTGTAGCATATTACATCTAAAGAAACAATGTTTTTCATTGCTTTTTCGGAGATTGTCCATAAGTATACATGTTTTGAATCTATTAGAGTAATTGGTATTTTTTTAATAGCTGTACTCTTTATCGTGCACCATAGTAACGAGTATATAACAAATGAAAGAACTGCTGGTAACGTTCTATCTCATTTTCATTCCTTGGTCCCAGACAAGGCATTCAGGCCTATGCGCCTTGTGGTATTTTGTAGGAAAGTAAAAACACGCTACTCCACTCAGTTAATGACCATCCGTCCAAGAATGACTCAGGTCTGACCCACACTATTAAGTTATGTTTTCGATGTCCTTCACTTTATTCTAGATCCGCCTCTCTCTGTTTGGCAGTTAGGTTATCTGAACTATGTAACTGTCACCATAGCCAGCCATGGAGTATCCCAGTTATGGGTGTCAAATCAGAAGAAACATATATTCCAGTATTATTGTTTAGAAATCAAGTGTTCTTTTATTTACACAAGTATGTTTGTTTTCTTGCTATTATGTTACAACATATTCCCATCAGGTGGGAATAACATGGAGCAGTATCAGCTATAGCTTTCTATACATCCCCAGCGTGATAAAACCTACCACGATCAACTGGCATAGATTTACGGGCGATCGTGAAGTTGTCAGAAGCTGCAGCTTAAATGCAAGAGCACGCTTATTAATAGCTTCTCTCTGTCAATTCAATCTAGTTCTTGGTAGAATAGCTCTTACGAAGAAGCCACACGCTATGGAGATGAACCGATAGATTTAGGGCATCGTTTACTTAGACCGTGTCAGAAATGAACAAATTCGCAAAAGGAAACAAACAATCGAAGTGCTTGATGATCTTTTCTTTACTTTGGAGAAACGCAAAAAAGGAAAAGGATAGACCACGTATCTCGATCACATGGCCTGGCAAAGACCATTGTGCCAGGAACTGTAAAAGGAACGAGGAGTTGGTAGATAGTGAAAGAGATGGGGTGCTAACATCAAAGAAAGGGTAGGCCTCGACCTTGTAGAATCTTAAAGACTGATCAAAGATAAAGAGAAAATAAGAGGGTTGAACGAAGATTGTCAGTTTTTTCTCGAACAATACTCCGGTATATGGGATCAAGAACAAGAACTGCTTCACATTGTTCTGTGATTGCGCCAGACATTAAAATATTACTAGGCTTCACATTGTTCTGTGATTGCGCCAGACATTAAAATATTACTAGGCTTCACATTGTTCTGTGATTGCGCCAGACATTAAAATATTACTAGGCTTCACATTGTTCTGTGATTGCGCCAGACATTAAAATATTACTAGGCTTCACATTGTTCTGTGATTGCGCCAGACATTAAAATATTACTAGGCTTCACATTGTTCTGTGATTGCGCCAGACATTAAAATATTACTAGGCTTCACATTGTTCTGTGATTGCGCCAGACATTAAAATATTACTAGGCTTCACATTTTTCTGTGATTGCGCCAGACATTAAAATATTACTAGGCTTCACATTGTTCTGTGATTGCGCCAGACATTAAAATATTACTAGGCTTCACATTGTTCTGTTATTGCGCCAGACATTAAAACATTACTAGGCTTCACATTGTTCTGTGATTGCGCCAGACATTAAAATATTACTAGGCTTCACATTGTTCTGTGATTGCGCCAGACATTAAAATAATACTAGGTTTCACATTGTTCTGTGATTGCACCAGACATTAAAACATTACTAGGCTTCACATTGTTCTGTTATTGCGCCAGACATTAAAATATTACTAGGCTTCACATTGTTCTGTTATTGCGCCAGACATTAAAACATTACTAGGCTTCACATTTCTTGTTTCATCTGATTTTGTGGACAGGAAAGCTGAATTTGTTCTCCAAAAGTTGACATTATATCTGTAGTATAGTTGTTTAATCGACATCTATTTTGTTAACAAGACAAATCAACGCTTCACTCAATCCAACATGAACGCCTTCAACATCTCTCTCATTAACGAATCGCCACAAATTCAGCCTCTGATTTCTGATGCAGCTTTTGTTTACATCAAGATTTCTCTTCTCATTGTAACAAGTTCGTTTATTTCCACGTTTGGGATAGTCACAAACGCAATCAACATGGCCGTGTATTTAAAACAAGGAATCAAAGAGAGTGTAAATGTTCAGTTCTTCTCTTTATCCGTTATAGACTTTGTTTTCTGTACTTTGGCTCTGGTGTCATCATTGGGCTTTCTTATGGACAGAGTTGATGTTGATCTAACAAAACTCGATCCCGCTTTCTTTGCAACAAATGTTGCGAAGTTAAGATCTACAATGTATGCTATATCAACGATTATAACAATTTTCCTCTCAGTAGAGAGGTGCTGTTGTGTTATTTTTCCATTTAGCGTCAAATTAATGTTTACCAAGACCCGGTCTGTGATTGCTATCACTGGCGCAGCCATAGTCTGTGGATTAACGCGGATCCCAGATTACATGAGCAATAGCATGGCATGGGTATATGATCCCAGATTTAATACAACCAGAATTCTTAAATGGCATTCACCAGACAGGATCACATTGAAAATCATTACTAGTGTTTTCAATGGTGTCACATTACCTGTTTTTGCTGGTGTTGTCAACTCAATCTGCGTAGTTGTCATGATCGCAAGAATGAAATTGTCCAGTAATTTTCGACATCTAAATGCATCATCCACAGACTGCTACTCAAACAAAGTTGACAGAGTGAAAGTGGCCAATTCTAAGATTAGATTGTCGGAAAAAGACGTCAAATTAACCAGGACAATAATTATTGTGGATATAGTTTTCGTTGTATGCAATATTCCTAAATTAATGTATAGTGTCATGAACATTGCAGAAAATTATCTCCCAGAAATCACCCCTAATACACCGGGCAAGTATCAGAACTTCGAGCATCTTCTTTCAACTGTAGCCTACACTATGGAGTCAGTGAATGGGGCAGTCAGTTTTGTGGTTTACTTTCTTTGCAGTCATAAGTTTAGGTCAGAATGCAGACGACAAATGTCTTGTAATGTTGTCACCTCTGCTGATATCTGAACCCTGCAAGAGATACACTGGATTAATTTTCATGGAGTATTCTCTGAACAAAGGGAGCCGTTATAGTTCAGTGATTAGTGAACTGAACTACAAAGGCCGGAAGTATGTTTCGATCCCTATCGACGACTTCCGGGTTCACCCAGCCTTAAATGGGTACCGGATTTTTTTCTGGGAAAGTAAAGCGACAGGGGCGTAATGCCGACCACATTACCTCAGTAATGCCGACCACATTATTCCAAAAATCATATGCTGAAGGTCTGTAAAATTTATGGTCACTAACACCATATTCTCTATACGCCACTGGGCGTGACGGGGCTCTTTACTTTTTTTTACTCTCTGGAACAAAGCTCGTATTTATGCTAAAAGTGATGATGTGAACTAATTTCAACTCGTTCATTGCTACAATGTTCTTCAGCAATTTTTAACAAAGTTTTTAACTTCAGGCAGGATATTCTGTACCTTTAATTGAGACATTTTGTTTTAGTTCTTTTGTTTGTTTTTCATGACGTGAACACAATACAATTCTCAAGCCTTCAATTCACAATGAACATTCTATACTAAATGGTTTCCTCCAAGTATCACGTGATTTAAAAAAAATGTAATTTCCATTTCTATCGTCTTTGTGTATACACCCGTAACATTTATTTCCGTAAAAGTAACTTAAATTCTTTAATTAAATAACAGCCTTCTATGAAAGAGGTTCAGAAAAGCGAAAGAACTCCGTAATTCTTCGAGCATGACATACAAAGAAGAGTGAATATTGTGCTAATGCTCAGTTCGTTTTTGCCTTTTTCACATTTTGGGTTAATTTAATTGACATTACACAATGTACATTTCTTCCTCGGAGAAAAATCTTCGATGCTCGTTTAAGGATGAGTAAACCATTCTGCAAGGAAGTGTGAAAATAGCGAGAAGGAAAGGTTGGCATAGAAAGATCTGGATGGTAACATCAAAGAATGGACAGGCCTCGACTTGGCAGAGTCCCAAAGAATGGACAGGCCTCGACTTGGCAGAGTCCCAAAGAATGGACAAGCCTCGACTTGGCAGAGTCCCAAAGAATGGACAAGCCTCGACTTGGCAGAGTCCCAAAGAATGGACAAGCCTCGACTTGGCAGAGTCCCAAAGAATGGACAAGCCTCGACTTGGCAGAGTCCCAAAGAATGGACAAGCCTCGACTTGGCAGAGTCCCAAAGAATGGACAAGCCTCGACTTGGCAGAGTCCCAAAGAATGGACAAGCTTCGACTTGGCAGAGTCCCAAAGAATGGACAAGCTTCGACTTGGCAGAGTCCCAAAGAATGGACAAGCCTCGACTTGGCAGAGTCCCAAAGAATGGACAAGCCTCGACTTGGCAGAGTCCCAAAGAATGGACAAGCTTCGACTTGGCAGAGTCCCAAAGAATGGACAAGCCTCGACTTGGCAGAGTCCCAAAGAATGGACAAGCCTCGACTTGGCAGAGTCCCAAAGAATGGACAAGCCTCGACTTGGCAGAGTCCCAAAGAATGGACAAGCCTCGACTTGGCAGAGTCCCAAAGAATGGACAAGCCTCGACTTGGCAGAGTCCCAAAGAATGGACAAGCCTCGACTTGGCAGAGTCCCAAAGAATGGACAAGCCTCGACTTGGCAGAGTCCCAAAGAATGGACAAGCTTCGACTTGGCAGAGTCCCAAAGAATGGACAAGCCTCGACTTGGCAGAGTCCCAAAGAATGGACAAGCTTCGACTTGGCAGAGTCCCAAAGAATGGACAAGCCTCGACTTGGCAGAGTCCCAAAGAATGGACAAGCTTCGACTTGGCAGAGTCCCAAAGAATGGACAAGCTTCGACTTGGCAGAGTCCCAAAGAATGGACAAGCCTCGACTTGGCAGAGTCCCAAAGAATGGACAAGCTTCGACTTGGCAGAGTCCCAAAGAATGGACAAGCTTCGACTTGGCAGAGTCCCAAAGAATGGACAAGCTTCGACTTGGCAGAGTCCCAAAGAATGGACAAGCTTCGACTTGGCAGAGTCCCTAAGAATGGCAGAAGATAGATTGGAATCGTCGCCTGTTCCGTCGCTAGAGCTGCTTGGTAGTCGACCTTGTCAACAGAATTTGCCAAAGTGCTCTGGAGGGAATTGAGTGGAGCGGGTATGGGAAATTCCCGACTGCAGTTAAACTGATTCCATGAGCAGAACAGACTGAAAATAGAGAGTAATGAAGAAGGTTGACTGAGTCTGTCAGCGATGCCCCACAGCCCCCAAGGTTTTTTTGGATGAAGAAGGTTGACTGAGTCTGTCAGCGATGCCCCACAGCCCCCAAGGTTTTTTTGGATGAAGAAGGTTGACTGAGTCTGTCAGCGATGCCCCACAGCCCCAAGGTTTTTTTGGATGAAGAAGGTTGACTGAGTCTGTCAGCGATGCCCCACAGTCCCCAGGGTTTTTTGGATGAAGAAGGTTGACTGAGTCTGTCAGCGATGCCCCACAGTCCCCAAGGTTTTTTTGGATGAAGAAGGTTGACTGAGTCTGTCAGCGATGCCCCACAGTCCCCAGGGTTTTTTTGGATGAAGAAGATTGACTGAGTCTGTCAGCGATGCCCCACAGTCCCCAAGGTTTTTTTGGATGAAGAAGGTTGACTGAGTCTGTCAGCGATGCCCCACAGCCCTCAAGGTTTTTTTGGATGAAGAAGGTTGACTGAGTCTGTCAGCGATGCCCACAGTCCCCAAGGTTTTTTTGGATGAAGAAGGTTGACTGAGTCTGTCAGCGATGCCCCACAGTCCCCAGGGTTTTGTTGGATGAAAAAGGTTGACTGAGTCTGTCAGCGATGCCCCACAGCCCCCAGGGTTTTTTTGGATGAAGAAGGTTGACTGAGTCTGTCAGCGATGCCCCATAGCCCCCAGGGTTTTTTTGGATGATAAAAGGTTGACTGAGTCTGTCAGCGATGCCCCACAGCCCCCAGGGTTTTTTTGGATGAAGAAGGTTGACTGAGTCTGTCAGCGATGCCCACAGCCCCCAGGGTTTTTTTGGATGAAGAAGGTTGACTGAGTCTGTCAGCGATGCCCCACAGTCCCCAAGGTTTTCTTGGATGAAGAAGGTTGACTGAGTCTGTCAGCGATGCCCCACAGTCCCCAAGGTTTTCTTGGATGAAGAAGGTTGACTGAGTCTGTCAGCGATGCCCCACAGTCCCCAGGGTTTTTTTGGATGAAGAAGGTTGACTGAGTCTGTCAGCGATGCCCCACAGCCCTCAAGGTTTTTTTGGATGAAGAAGGTTGACTGAGTCTGTCAGCGATGCCCCACAGTCCCCAAGGTTTTTTGGATGAAGAAGGTTGACTGAGTCTGTCAGCGATGCCCCACAGTCCCCAGGGTTTTTTGGATGAAGAAGGTTGACTGAGTCTGTCAGCGATGCCCCACAGCCCCCAGGGTTTTTTTGGATGAAGAAGGTTGACTGAGTCTGTCAGCGATGCCCCACAGCCCCCAGGGTTTTTTTGGATGAAGAAGGTTGACTGAGTCTGTCAGCGATGCCCCACAGCCCCCAGGGTTTTTTTGGATGAAGAAGGTTGACTGAGTCTGTCAGCGATGCCCCACAGCCCCCAGGGTTTTTTGGATGAAGAAGGTTGACTGAGTCTGTCAGCGATGCCCCACAGTCCCCAAGGTTTTTTTGGATGAAGAAGGTTGACTGAGTCTGTCAGCGATGCCCCACAGTCCCCAAGGTTTTCTTGGATGAAGAAGGTTGACTGAGTCTGTCAGCGATGCCCCACAGCCCCCAGGGTTTTTTTGGATGAAGAAGGTTGACTGAGTCTGTCAGCGATGCCCCACAGCCCCCAGGGTTTTCTTGGATGAAGAAGGTTGACTGAGTCTGTCAGCGATGCCCCACAGCCCCCAGGGTTTTTTTGGATGAAGAAGGTTGACTGAGTCTGTCAGCGATGCCCCACAGCCCCCAAGGTTTTGTTGGATGAAGAAGGTTGACTGAGTCTGTCAGCGATGCCCCACAGTCCCCAGGGTTTTGTTGGATGAAGAAGGTTGACTGAGTCTGTCAGCGATGCCCCACAGCCCCCAGGTTTTGTTGGATGAAGAAGGTTGACTGAGTCTGTCAGCGATGCCCCACAGTCCCCAAGGTTTTGTTGGATGAAGAAGGTTGACTGAGTCTGTCAGCGATGCCCCACAGTCCCCAAGGTTTTGTTGGATGAAGAAGGTTGACTGAGTCTGTCAGCGATGCCCCACAGCCCCAAGGTTTTGTTGGATGAAGAAGGTTGACTGAGTCTGTCAGCGATGCCCCACAGCCCCCAAGGTTTTGTTGGATGAAGAAGGTTGACTGAGTCTGTCAGCGATGCCCCACAGCCCCCAAGGTTTTGTTGGATGAAGAAGGTTGACTGAGTCTGTCAGCGATGCCCCACAGCCCCCAAGGTTTTGTTGGATGAAGAAGGTTGACTGAGTCTGTCAGCGATGCCCCACAGTCCCCAGGGTTTTGTTGGATGAAGAAGGTTGACTGAGTCTGTCAGCGATGCCCCACAGCCCCCAAGGTTTTGTTGGATGAAGAAGGTTGACTGAGTCTGTCAGCGATGCCCCACAGTCCCCAAGGTTTTGTTGGATGAAGAAGGTTGACTGAGTCTGTCAGCGATGCCCCACAGTCCCAAGGTTTTGTTGGATGAAGAAGGTTGACTGAGTCTGTCAGCGATGCCCCACAGCCCCCAAGGTTTTGTTGGATGAAGAAGGTTGACTGAGTCTGTCAGCGATGCCCCACAGTCCCCAAGGTTTTGTTGGATGAAGAAGGTTGACTGAGTCTGTCAGCGATGCCCCACAGCCCCCAGGGTTTTGTTGGATGAAGAAGGTTGACTGAGTCTGTCAGCGATGCCCCACAGCCCCAAGGTTTTGTTGGATGAAGAAGGTTGACTGAGTCTGTCAGCGATGCCCCACAGTCCCCAGGGTTTTTTTGGATGAAGAAGGTTGACTGAGTCTGTCAGCGATGCCCCACAGCCCCCAAGGTTTTGTTGGATGAAGAAGGTTGACTGAGTCTGTCAGCGATGCCCCACAGCCCCCAAGGTTTTGTTGGATGAAGAAGGTTGACTGAGTCTGTCAGCGATGCCCCACAGCCCCCAAGGTTTTGTTGGATGAAGAAGGTTGACTGAGTCTGTCAGCGATGCCCCACAGCCCCCAGGGTTTTTTTGGATGAAGAAGATTGACTGAGTCTGTCAGCGATGCCCCACAGCCCCCAAGGTTTTGTTGGATGAAGAAGGTTGACTGAGTCTGTCAGCGATGCCCCACAGCCCCCAAGGTGTTTTTGGATGAAGAAGGTTGACTGAGTCTGTCAGCGATGCCCCACAGCCCCCAAGGTTTTGTTGGATGAAGAAGGTTGACTGAGTCTGTCAGCGATGCCCCACAGCCCCCAAGGTTTTGTTGGATGAAGAAGGTTGACTGAGTCTGTCAGCGATGCCCCACAGCCCCCAAGGTTTTGTTGGATGAAGAAGGTTGACTGAGTCTGTCAGCGATGCCCCACAGCCCCCAAGGTTTTGTTGGATGAAGAAGGTTGACTGAGTCTGTCAGCGATGCCCCACAGCCCCCAAGGTTTTGTTGGATGAAGAAGGTTGACTGAGTCTGTCAGCGATGCCCCACAGCCCCCAAGGTTTTGTTGGATGAAGAAGGTTGACTGAGTCTGTCAGCGATGCCCCACAGCCCCCAAGGTTTTGTTGGATGAAGAAGGTTGACTGAGTCTGTCAGCGATGCCCCACAGCCCCCAAGGTTTTGTTGGATGAAGAAGGTTGACTGAGTCTGTCAGCGATGCCCCACAGCCCCCAAGGTTTTGTTGGATGAAGAAGGTTGACTGAGTCTGTCAGCGATGCCCCACAGCCCCCAGGGTTTTGTTGGATGAAGAAGGTTGACTGAGTCTGTCAGCGATGCCCCACAGCCCCCAAGGTTTTGTTGGATGAAGAAGGTTGACTGAGTCTGTCAGCGATGCCCCACAGCCCCCAAGGTTTTGTTGGATGAAGAAGGTTGACTGAGTCTGTCAGCGATGCCCCACAGCCCCCAAGGTTTTGTTGGATGAAGAAGGTTGACTGAGTCTGTCAGCGATGCCCCACAGCCCCCAAGGTTTTCTTGGATGAAGAAGGTTGACTGAGTCTGTCAGCGATGCCCCACAGCCCCCAAGGTTTTGTTGGATGAAGAAGGTTGACTGAGTCTGTCAGCGATGCCCCACAGCCCCCAAGGTTTTGTTGGATGAAGAAGGTTGACTGAGTCTGTCAGCGATGCCCCACAGCCCCCAAGGTTTTGTTGGATGAAGAAGGTTGACTGAGTCTGTCAGCGATGCCCCACAGCCCCCAAGGTTTTGTTGGATGAAGAAGGTTGACTGAGTCTGTCAGCGATGCCCCACAGCCCCCAGGGTTTTGTTGGATGAAGAAGGTTGACTGAGTCTGTCAGCGATGCCCCACAGCCCCAAGGTTTTGTTGGATGAAGAAGGTTGACTGAGTCTGTCAGCGATGCCCCACAGCCCCCAGGGTTTTGTTGGATGAAGAAGGTTGACTGTGTCTGTCAGCGATGCCCCACAGCCCCCCAGGTTTTGTTGATGAAGAAGGTTGACTGAGTCTGTCAGCGATGCCCCACAGTCCCCAAGGTTTTGTTGGATGAAGAAGGTTGACTGAGTCTGTCAGCGATGCCCCACAGCCCCCAAGGTTTTGTTGGATGAAGAAGGTTGACTGAGTCTGTCAGCGATGCCCCACAGTCCCCAAGGTTTTGTTGGATGAAGAAGGTTGACTGAGTCTGTCAGCGATGCCCCACAGCCCCCAGGGTTTTGTTGGATGAAGAAGGTTGACTGAGTCTGTCAGCGATGCCCCACAGTCCCCAAGGTTTTGTTGGATGAAGAAGGTTGACTGAGTCTGTCAGCGATGCCCCACAGCCCCCAGGGTTTTGTTGGATGAAGAAGGTTGACTGAGTCTGTCAGCGATGCCCCACAGTCCCCAAGGTTTTGTTGGATGAAGAAGGTTGACTGAGTCTGTCAGCGATGCCCCACAGTCCCCAAGGTTTTGTTGGATGAAGAAGGTTGACTGAGTCTGTCAGCGATGCCCCACAGTCCCCAAGGTTTTTTTGGATGAAGAAGGTTGACTGAGTCTGTCAGCGATGCCCCACAGCCCCCAAGGTTTTGTTGGATGAAGAAGGTTGACTGAGTCTGTCAGCGATGCCCCACAGCCCCCAGGGTTTTGTTGGATGAAGAAGGTTGACTGAGTCTGTCAGCGATGCCCCACAGCCCCCAAGGTTTTGTTGGATGAAGAAGGTTGACTGAGTCTGTCAGCGATGCCCCACAGCCCCCAAGGTTTTGTTGGATGAAGAAGGTTGACTGAGTCTGTCAGCGATGCCCCACAGTCCCCAGAAGAAGAAAGAGAATAACTTGTAAGCGATTTGTTGTGGGAAAGATACAGACCTCTTGTCTTCTCTAGACCAGCAGTTATACTATAGAACGTCTAATCAGATTTTTGCTTCTTTTTCTTTGTATTTATGTTTCACAGGAGACATTTTTATCTGGTCGCAATGTTTTGTGTCATTTTTGCTTCTTTTTCTTTGTATTTATGTTTCACAGGAGACATTTTTATCTGGTCGCAATGTTTTGTATCATTTTTGCTTCTTTTTCTTTGTATTTATGTTTCACAGGAGACATTTTTATCTGGTCGCAATGTTTTGTATCATTTTTGCTTGTTTTTCTTTGTATTTATGTTTCACAGGAGACATTTTTATCTGGTCGCAATGTTTTGTATCATTTTTGCTTCTTTTTCTTTGTATTTATGTTTCACAGGAGACATTTTTATCTGGTCGCAATGTTTTGTATCATTTTTGCTTCTTTTTCTTTGTATTTATGTTTCACAGGAAACATTTTTATCTGGTCGCAATGTTTTGTATCATTTTTGCTTCTTTTTCTTTGTATTTATGTTTCACAGGAAACATTTTTATCTGGTCGCAATGTTTTGTATCATTTTTGCTTGTTTTTCTTTGTATTTATGTTTCACAGGAGACATTTTTATCTGGTCGCAATGTTTTGTGTCATTTTTGCTTCTTTTTCTTTGTATTTATGTTTCACAGGAGACATTTTTATCTGGTCGCAATGTTTTGTATCATTTTTGCTTCTTTTTCTTTGTATTTATGTTTCACAGGAGACATTTTTATCTGGTCGCAATGTTTTGTATCATTTTTGCTTCTTTTTCTTTGTATTTATGTTTCACAGGAGACATTTTTATCTGGTCGCAATGTTTTGTGTCATTTTTGCTTCTTTTTCTTTGTATTTATGTTTCACAGGAGACATTTTTATCTGGTCGCAATGTTTTGTATCATTTTTGCTTCTTTTTCTTTGTATTTATGTTTCACAGGAGACATTTTTATCTGGTCGCAATGTTTTGTATCATTTTTGCTTCTTTTTCTTTGTATTTATGTTTCACAGGAGACATTTTTATCTGGTCGCAATGTTTTGTATCATTTTTGCTTCTTTTTCTTTGTATTTATGTTTCACAGGAGACATTTTTATCTGGTCGCAATGTTTTGTATCATTTTTGCTTCTTTTTCTTTGTATTTATGTTTCACAGGAGACATTTTTATCTGGTCGCAATGTTTTGTATCATTTTTGCTTCTTTTTCTTTGTATTTATGTTTCACAGGAGACATTTTTATCTGGTCGCAATGTTTTGTATCATTTTTGCTTCTTTTTCTTTGTATTTATGTTTCACAGGAGACATTTTTATCTGGTCGCAATGTTTTGTATCATTTTTGCTTCTTTTTCTTTGTATTTATGTTTCACAGGAGACATTTTTATCTGGTCGCAATGTTTTGTATCATTTTTGCTTCTTTTTCTTTGTATTTATGTTTCACAGGAGACATTTTTATCTGGTCGCAATGTTTTGTATCATTTTTGCTTCTTTTTCTTTGTATTTATGTTTCACAGGAGACATTTTTATCTGGTCGCAATGTTTTGTATCATTTTTGCTTCTTTTTCTTTGTATTTATGTTTCACAGGAGACATTTTTATCTGGTCGCAATGTTTTGTATCATTTTTGTTTAATGTAAACTGTAACTATTCCTTTTGTTGCTGACTCTCTCTCTCTCTGCTCTCTCTCTGGTATTAGAACGGCTCCGCATTTTTATATCTCATCCACTTAACTAATAAGTGACTCATTGATAGTGAAGATGATAGTGAAGATGATAGTGAAATAATTTACCTTTTAAGAAAAACAATAAAGGATTAAGAAATAAAGATTTCGAGGAAAATAACACTTTAATGACGCGAATTAGCACGAATTGTCACATTTACTTGTGTTTATTTATTGAAACTGTCCAACTGTTGTCATTGTTGTCCTTCGCTTACACAAACAGCGACATTTCCCCATGAAGTGTTCTTTAAATGAAAAGTAGAGGACTCACTTCACGGGTTCCTCATGCATAAATATTAAACACAGTTAAAATAATATCTATCAGATTATTGGGTACTAAGGTACTGTCTACAAAGAGTCTACTTCAAGCAATACAATAAAATAGGTAACAAGAAGTATGAACACGTAAGTTAAACCGTCACCAATCGACATTTTGCCCTGCAACAACACCACTAACATTAATAACACTGCAGCATTGAACTTGCAACATAAGCAAAAGAGCTCGAAAGCTGATGAATCAATATCTCACCGATTGACCAATATAAAACATGACCATTGAACAAAACTCACATACAAGATTACTACATGCGAAAAGAAGTGCATGTGAAAGATAACAAACAACACAAAGATAGATTGAATATCCAAGTGAAACTCAGTGAAGAAATTAAAATTAAACCCTGACTGAAATATGTATATAAACAACAAATGAAAAGGTTCGGCCACTTAGTAAATACGAAACCAGACTAAACAACATGAAAAGCTGTTTGCCTTAAAACACCAGGGCAGAGACCAAGAAGAAGATCGATAGACAGAATAAAAGTAATATGGAAGAATAAAATCATTTCTATAACAACAGCATCCAGAAACACCCACAAATCTGAAATGAATCTGATAAAAAGAACACGTAATTACGTCATCTACAGCCATTAAATTGATTACACATTACCTCGTTTTCCATGATAAAACGGCGCAAATACGTCCACGTTTCGGTGTTAGAAAACTGGTCTTCTGCAGGAGTAAAGACGACAATCACAGAGACTAGACAAACAAACAAAGTAAATAGTTTATTTAATTTTTTTTTCCAATGCTTTAATATTTTGTATGACGTCCTAATTTATATTTGAGTCTATAGTCTGCGTTTCGGTAGTTTTAACAGAGAGTATACTACCGCTTTGTATCATTGAAAAACTGTAACCATTTCTTTCTGCGCGTTTTTGAAATATCCTTGCGACCACCTTTAACGAACCAAATATTTGTTAAGCCAAACATAACCCACATCGATGACATTCTTTAAAGAAAGCCTGACCCTCATTCGCTGATGTTTTTATCCATCTTAGAGAAGGCCAACTCTCTGATCCCTGTTTCTATATTTGGTGTTTGGTGTGAAAAGTGCGTTCCTAACAATTTCACTAATTCGTTATTGGTTACAAAATTATAACAGGCACATTTTGTGTTTAAGCAGCATTGAATGTATTCACGCTACGCTTTCATTTGGGCACCTGGTGCAAAAGAAAACAAGGAAGAACAAAAGAAATTCTAAGAAGAGAAATTAATACAAAGGGTTCAACTATGAGCTTAAGGAAAAAAAAAAAACAAAGCCTACAAAATTTGGCAGTGAATCGTCAGATTTAGAGAGTTGTAATTTCTGTCCCATGTGCCGACTTCCGTCAGAATGAAACCAACCAACCAACCAACAACCAACCAACCTACCAACCAACCAACCAACCAACCAACCAACCAACCAACCAACCAACCAACCAACCAACCAACCAACCAACCAACCAACCAACCAACCAACCAACCAACCAACCAATCCAACCAACCAACCAACCGATCAATCGACAGATCGATCAAACTAACAAGTTAACTAACTAATTAAGTAGCGAATTAACTAATTAGTTGGCCGTGCGCTCTAGCGTTATTTCTCGTATCATGAACTGAGTACGGATTCAATCCTGCTTTGGGTTGTCAATTATTCTTTGTTTTTTTTTTTTTTACTGTTGTTGATTGTTTGCAATTTTTTCCCGAGTATTGTAAACATACATCTTCCTCTGCAATAATTCGTTGATCGAATGATTCGCCTTGGAAGTTTCCCTCCATAATAATATTCATTTATTATTATATGTCTCCTAACTAATTATCCAGTATAATTAATACCTCCTAACCATACATTACAATCCAATGTTGGGTCCATTAACTTATTTTTACATTCACGTATTTGGTTCTGAACACAAAAAATAAACTTGCGCCAAACATTGAGTCTTCTACTTCATCTTCTTCTACCTTCCAGCTCCCTGTGGAGCATAGGTCTTCAACAAACACTTTCCAAGCCGTCCTGTTTCTTGCCATTATTTTAAGTTCCATTCCATGTCTTCCCCATCATCTTCATCTCTGCTTCCATCTGTCTTCTCTAAGAATATTTTGGTCTACCTCTTTATCATTTTCCTTGGAGATTCCAGAAAAGGGAATGTTGTTTAATACTCTCAGTTGGTCTTCGCAGTGTGTGTCCTATCCAGCGACGTAGACTTCGCTGTATCTCTTTATTCACTGC
Organism: Megaustenia siamemsis; assembly: GCA_032433765.1. NCBI lineage: Eukaryota > Metazoa > Mollusca > Gastropoda > Stylommatophora > Ariophantidae > Megaustenia > Megaustenia siamemsis. The sequence continues at coordinate 57,477,816 of JAVIAB010000047.1, read as the reverse complement.
TATCCTATTTCGCTGGTACTTTTCATAATTCGATGTTAGTGATTTTGTCATGGCATTTTCATCCTTTTATTCTGCCCAAGCGTCCATTAATGAAATTCTGTATCTTCATGATTTTCATTTTTATTGTTCTCCATGTTTCACAGCCATGTAATAGGACTGATTTAACATTGGAGTTGAACATTTTTATTTTAGTATTGAACCTAATTTCTTTGGATTTCCATATTTATCCCAGTGCAACAAATGCTCCTCTTGCTTTTGATATCCGTATTTTGGTATCATTTTCTGTTCCTCCCTCTTTATTTATATTACTGCCCAGATATATGTAAGATTGTACGTCTAGTAGAGGTATGTCTACTATTGGTATTTGGTTATTGCTAACTGCATTAATTCTAATAATTTTGGTCTTATCACTATTAATTTTCAGTTCCAGTTGTTGCGATCTCTCATCAAGTATGCTCATTTTATCTTGCATCTGTTGATGGCAGTGTGATAGGAGAGCTATATCACCAGCAAAGTCTAAGTCATTAAGTTGCTTGGGCAGTGACCACTAGATTCCATTTCTGTTTTTCTGGGTTATTTTCATAATCCAATCTATGGCTAGTAGAAAGAGAAATGGAGATAGAAGGCATGCCTGCCTTACTCCTGTTTTTACTTCAAATGCTTCTATAAGATGCCTTTCATTCACATTACGTTTCATTCCTTTATACATTGTTCTTATCAGGTTAATAAACTTTGTGGGGATTCCGTAATGACTCAGTAACTTCTAAAGCATTCCTCTGTCTAAACTATCAAATGCCACCCGTGCGCTGCCGGGAATCGAAAGGGGAGTAAATAATTGTGACGCTGTTCCCTACCAGACATGTTCGTGAAAGGCTAAATGAGGGTTGGGCATGGGACTGGCTATCCTGTACTATTAAAAAAAAAATAAACAGCAAAAACTTCACAAACATGGATAAGTAAAAAATGGAGTTCCTGGCATATTTCCTATTGCAATTTCTTATTTACAAATGTCTTGGTCTTATTTAGTGTTTCTCTTAAATGTTGAGCCAATCCATCTTATTGTTATGGTAATGATTGTCATTACACTTTGCCTTTTCCTTGTCTGATGTTTGCATATAGTTTCCTGTCTTTTGTCGTTTATTTATATAATTCAATATTTTGAATCCTTACTAAGATTTAACATAACATATAAACTGATAACAACAATAAAAGATTATATATGACCTCTTATGTCTTGACCAACGGTTGGTAGCAAGCCATCAGGATAAGTCACTAGCTTGGTAAAATATTAGTGCCCTATGCTGGATGCTGTTTTACTAAACGACTTCTCTCGTGATCTAATTTGCCAATATTAAGAAACGAAGAGAATACTTGAGCAAAAAAAAATCGCAATCTACATTTCTCTTGGATGCTGAAAAGCAAACGAGGATGGAAAGAAGAAAAAAAAAGAAGAAGAAGAGAAAGAAGAAAATGAGGTAATAGTTTATAATGAACGGTGGTTTTAAATGCCACGTCACTGGTCGATGGCCTCTCTTCACAATACTCACACACATTTCACACAAAATTAAGGTAACGCCAATTCAGATACGACAAGATGTAGGAAGGTGATTATTGTCAAAACACATCAAAAGGGATTGTCAAGATATAACAACAGTAACTTTTTGTGCTCACCACCATCGTAACTGATAAACGTATATTAAAGTTTGATACCAGTTATCGATACTTCGCAGAGAGAAATAAGTGGAGGCAGTACGTGTGATGTTGTATGACTTCAAAAGATTTGATTTGATAACAAGAGTACACAGTCTAAATGATCAATACATTCCACTGAACGCGTAGCACAATTTTAAAGACATATAGTGCCGATCGAATGCAGTATATCTGTACCTTTAGTAGATGTAGAATGTAATGTTGTACAAGATAATTACAGTACTCTATAGGGGACATTATTTCCTACTGCAGCGATTTTTTTCTGTTAAACAAAACAACCTTTTATGTTGTGTCTTAGAGAAAATACATCGTTGTTTATCTTACTTTATGTTTAGCGTTACAATCTTATTGGTGACTAGTGTCTGATTCATTGACAGTCTATTGATATAATATAGAGAAAAGTAATTGTAACAATTTCGTTGTAGTCGGCTATCCCCATACCTGCTCCACCGGCCGTCCCAGCATTTCTCGAAGCTGACTGATTACTCATGTAAGATGTTGACTGTACTGTAGATACATCTCCTTTTCCCACAAAGCACCCTGGATCGAAATTTTAACTGGCAATCACTGGTATATTCTGTTCATCTATTCTTTGCTCGTTTAGCGTAAGCATATTTCATGTGGCAGTTTTTTTCTGTGAAGTTATATCAATTCTCATATATAGATCATTTATCTTTGCGCAATCTTTGCTACTCATTTTCTGTTTTAAATAGCTAGTCCTATGCCCAAACTTTGTTAATCGCCTGTAACGTTATGCCTAGTAGAACATAACGCTATTATTCTTTACGTCCCTTTCAGTAATCTTATGTATCTATATGTAGCATTATAGACTACGGAAAGGGGGGGGATATATATAATTATAAACAAAAATAAGGATACACAAAGCAAGAGGATTTTCACTGCACTGTGGAAAATATGAAAATAAAAAATAAAAAATTAGATCTGATTCAAATATAAAAAATTGCAACTACAGGGTGTTTCTAAAGTCGCAGTGCAGTGAATTTCTACTCTCGGAAGAAAAACGTCGTCGCAGTGCAGTGAATTTCTACTCTCGGAAGAAAAACGTCACCAGAAATGCGGTTAACTAATGCGTCACACAAATTGTAAAATATTCAAATATACTTGACTGCTATCGGCGAGCTTATAATGGGTAATGTTGGTATTAACACAATAAAGTGCCTAAAGCATATGTTGAAAATGTTCACCACGGGCCTCAAGACATGTCGTGATTCGTCTTTCCATATTTGCGAAAACCTTCAGAATAATGTCTGGTGATATTTGTTTAATCTTGTCTACTATTTCAGTCTTTAGGTCATTAATTGTCTGCGGATTATTTTCATAAACTTTCCCCTTCAATGCCCCCACAGATAATAATCTGGGGATGTTAGATCTGGTGAACGAGTAGGCCAGATTCCACGTGAAATAATGCGATTTGCAAATATGCTTTCTAAATAATTGAGTGTTGTTGTGGCTGTGTGTGCTGTTGCCCCATCCTGCTGAAACCAGGATTCCATAATTTCCCGTTCTGTAAGGTGTGCTATGAACGGTTCCAGAATTAAAGTACGGTAACGTTCTGCATTTATTGTTTCATTAAAAAATATAGGTCATATTATCCGCATACGACTTATAGCGCACCACACTCCGACTTTTTGATCGTAAAGCGGCACTTGATGAAATTCATGGGGGTTTTCACTGCTCCACAGCCGATTGTTCTGACTGTTCACATAACCGGATAAATGAAACCAGGCCTCATCAGTGAAAAAAGTGACGTCAAGGATGGCAGCGCCATGTTCATAAATAAAATTCTGAAACCACATGCAGTAGTTTAAACGGGATTCATAATCTCTTTCTTGGAGTTGAGACACTTCAATTAATTTGTATGGACGATAGTGTAGTTCACTTCTTAAAACCTTGTGAACAGAACTCTTAGATATTTGCACCTGTTGAGACAAGTGGTTTAAAGATGCATTTGGACTCATTGTAATTCTGTCTTGGAGTTCCATAATTTGGTCTTGTGAAATTGAAGGTCTTCCAGATCGGTGGGTGTTTCTTTAATGACTGTGTATTATTTGAAAATCTAGTTGTTCCAATTTATTTATGTAAATCACGCATCATGTACTGCTGTAGCTTGTTCCTTTTTCGGTAAAGTTAAACATATAACATCACTATTCACAAAAGGTATTCGAAATATCCACCACGTTTTAGTTGGCAAATATTGATACGTTTTTTCATATTGTCAAAAACCTTACGCAGTATGGGCTGTGTAACATTATTAATGTTGTTGGCGATTGAAACCTGCAGCTCATCGAGTGTGTGGGGATTGTTTTCGTACACTTTTCCTTTCAGTTCACCCCAGAGATAGTAGTCCATGGGAGTAAGAACAGGAGACCGTGCAGGCCAAATTCCGCGAGAGATTATACGATTAGCAAAAATTTCATATAAAAATTCCAGTGATTTTACAGCAGTGTGAGCAGTTGCGCCATCTTGTTGAAACCAATCTTTTTCAATTTCTGGCTCAGAAAGTTGGGTTACGAATCGCTCCAGTATGTTAATCCTGTATCTTTCTGAATTTATTGTGTCATATAAGAAAATTGGGCCGATTATCCGCTGACACATTGCACACCACACTCCTACTTTCTGATCGTGGAGAGGCACTGGGTGCAATGCATGTGGATTTTCATCACTCCAAAGACGATCATTCTGCCTATTCACGTACCCAGACAAATGGAACCATGCTTCATCTGTGAAGAAAGTGAAATCAAGGATTTCCTCACCTTCTTGGGCTAGAAAATTCTCAAACCACATACAATAATTAATTCTGGATTGGTGATCTAATTCTTTTAATTGAGGAACGACGGAAAATTTGTACGGATGTAACTTTAATTTTTTTTTCAGAACTCTATGAACAGTACTGCTTGATTTGTGTACTTGTTGAGCCAGCTTTCTTATTGATTTGCCAGGACTCATTAGAATGATGTCCTGGATGTTGAGAGATGTTACTTCAAGAATAGATGGTCTACCAGGACGGCTAACATCATGTACACTACCGGTGTTTTGAAATTTGATTATTAAATTACTCACAGTATTTCGATGAGGCACTGGTGTATCAGGAAATCTATTCACAAATTGTTCAACAACCCCATTCGAATACTTGCCGCCGTTACGGAACACATGCTCCACAATAAATACTCTTTCTTCAATCGTTAACACCATTGTAAGCCAGATCTATCATGTAGCAGTGATGTTTAAATGGACACGTAAATAGTGCTTGAACTATTACGTCATACATAGATAAAATTTAGGTGCGTAATTATTTCAACAACAAAAAATGCACAGTCATTAAAGAGACACCCTATATAATGCTATTCGCTTATATTATATTGATATGAAACATGGAGAACAAGTCACGAAATTTGCAGACTTTAATCAACGGCTTCTTGGGCAGAATAAAAGGATGGAGATGGATATATATATATTGGTTATTGGTTATGGAAGGCCTCGGTATCACAGCAAACGAATTAAAATCCATAATTGCTCAACCGCCCGTGCCAGTGGAATCATCCGAATTACTAACTCATCTCCCAAACAAAGAAAGGTAACTGTAGTCCCCATCGTAGCAGTCCCAGCACACGCCAAAAGACATAAGGCGAAACCGCGCAGAAAGTGAACACAGCCAACTGTTCCCTGTCATACGATATCATCATTCATCGTAAACAAGCGAGATATCGAAACAGGATCAAAGCGGATGAGACACACAGATCACGGTGTACACAGAGCACTTTACTCAGTAGCTTCTGCAACAAGCCGGACTTGGAATATGAGGAAACTGCAAGAAGGAACACTTTTCAGACATAGCCTTCAATGGTTCCTGCCGCCTATCCACCATATACCATGGGAGTTCACGTCCTCCCAAAAATGATGATCGTCTTAGCACTTGATGATGTTAGGCCATCATTGATGACTCCAATTCCAAACATATAGACACACAGTGGTGGTAAGTTATCATTTCCAATCCAACAGAAGCCACATGACCTGTAGTTAGTAAAACCACAGAGAGAATATGATTTTGTGACCTTCACTGATTCACTCTTAGATGTGAATGTGTAGTTTACACAAGAGGAGAAATTTTCAACTACAGTGATCCCATTTAAGGCAATTCTGGGATAGCAAGGCAAGTCTCCTTTATAGCAGCAGAACTTGATGTTCTCTGCTCCCTTCCTGTAGCTGCTGCCACACGATTCTGATGTCTCATTAACTTGGACATCATTCAAGAACAATGTCAGATTAACATTCCATAGATATGGCTCTGCTGATGAAATGCTTGGTGCAACAGTTGTATCAATCATACTGGAGGCTCCTGGTCTGTGGTCATTAATATCACAGACGGCACATGATGTTGTTATATTCAGTATTTCTTTCTGGGGTGTAAATATGTGGCACACACATGGAGAGTGGTTTGTGGTCACAGTAATCCCATTAAAGGCAATTCTAGGGTAGCATGGCATAGCTGTTTCAGAACAGCACAATCCTGTGATGTTTTCTGTGTTCGCTATAAAGCTGCTGCTGCTACACAATCCTGACCAATTATATTCATATCGGACATTATTCACTTGTAATGACAAAACTGCTTTGTTTACATCATAAACCTCTGGAAGCGAATCATTTATGGGACTAATAGTACAATTTATTCTTCCATCGGGGATATCTTCATTGAGTCCCCAAAAAGGTCTTTGGTTAAAAAGCACATATGCTTTTAAGTAAAACACACAATGAGCCCACTTCATAGATTCAAAATGATCCTTGCCAATGCCATCCGTTTGCACAAGTTAGGTCCTTAGCTACCAAGGTCACAAACGTCTGAAACGAAGCCATCGAATTAACGACTTTATCTACAGCGAAGGTTAACGAACTGTGAACAAACATTTATGTTCAAACCCTTGAAAACATTTTCAAAAATCTGCCAACTCGCTGCAATAACATATATCGTGGTGTTCAATGTAAACATTGCTTAGTCCATAGCTCGAATATAAATAAGCTGCCATTTTGGTGCGTCCCATGACGTCATCTATCGGATATATATATATATATATATATATATATATATATATATATATATATTAGCACTATGAGAAAGTGGGAGCCGCGATAGCTCAGTGGTTAGTGAACTAGACTACAAAGGACAAAAGGTAGGGTTCGATCCCTATCGACAGCTTCCTGTTCAGCCAGCCTTAAATGGGTACCGAATTTTCTCTGGGAAAAGTAAAGCGGCACGGGCGTAATACCGACCACATTACCCAAAAAAAATCATGTGCTGAAGGTCTGTAAAATTTATGGTCACTAACACCATATTCCCTATACGCAACTTGGGGTGACGGGGGCTCTTTACATTTTTTCCTTAAATTGAAGCCTAATGCAATTACAATAGCCTAATGCAATTACAATAAACATAATCATATTACGTGGTGTTGTTATCGCTGTTACACGTTGATATATGTCATGACAACCACACAGCTGTTTCCATCAAAGTTCTCTTCACTTCTCAACAATTTCTAACTGCATGTGATCCAATTCTCCATCAATTACTATCACACCTTTACTACGTGTACTTAATTGTTTTACACGATGATGCTGGAATCACTCTTGCCCAGGTTCTGTGATTTTACAACTGGTTAGAATAGTTACAACACCAACATCAGGTATACATTTGGTATATGTTTTGACACGAGTATGAATTCACAAAGTAAAGATATAAATTAACTAACTTTTTTTTCTAACGATCAGGTCCTTTAGCTTTAAAACAAACAGAATTTCAACATCTGATTTCCTTGAATAAAAAATTTACATGAACAACAAGAAAACCGGTACCCATTTAAGGCTGGGTGAACCCGGAAGCCGTCGGTTGAGATCGAACCCTACCCCTTGTCCGTGGTAGTCCAGTTCACTAACCACTGAGCTATCGCGGCTCCCCTACGCGAAGAGTTATTGAGTTATTGAGTTATTTGCGGGTCATCATCATTGCACTCCGAACATGTCCATAGGTGCTCAGATCCCCTCCTCAGCAATTCCCTCAGTGTCCAGCGACTGACGACTCCAGTTCTATGTTGGTTGATAAGTCTTCTTACACGGCCACCAAGTTTCTCATTTCTGGCCGTGCCCATCTTAACTCCCATTTCCATCATCCGAAGAAGTGACGTTGATCTGTGTTTGTCGAAGTCCTGTGCTCTTCCAACATCTCGAAGGGCATTTATGATGTCCACCCGATCCATCGGTTGCCCGTCCTCAACGACAGCGCAGCTAGCCAACCTGTCCGCTCTCTCATTTCCCCGTACTCCCACATGTCCAGGGACATAGCCAAAGGTGACCTTACGTATTTTGAATTTCTGCAACGACTCTACCCATTGCATGCGTACAAAGCCCGCCCCAACTTTTTTTATCATGCTCATCGAATCACTCAGTATACATGCGTGGATGTAGTCTTGTGACTCCAACCATTTGAATGCCTTGGTCACTGCCATCACCTCCATTGTCATGCTACTCGTGGTCATGACGTATTCACCACTATCTTCCTTGGCTATTCTGCCTGCCGAGCGTGCTGTAAATGCCCATGCACTTCTTTCGTGTCGTCTTACAGATCCGTCTGTATAGATGACTGCATCTTTCTCATCGGTATTATCGCAGATGAGACCTTTGACCTCAGCATTAACCACGACCGGGTTCTGTTCCCTACTATTCCTGTCGAGTGTGACAATACATGAGAAAGTCCCCTTGAATGACGTAGGCACCGGTATCCACTCCTCACCAACGCTGATATTGGTAAGCCCACAGACCTGTTTGATGACATCTTCTGCCCGGCCCACCCATGATTTGCCTCTTTTAGCCTGGTACCTTTCTCTGTGTTGAGCACGTGGTGCAATGGATGCTCTGTATCTGTACTAATCTTCAGGTATGCTCGTGCTTTCCAGATCTTGATTCTGTCATCCATGGTTGGAAAGTCAAGAAGATACCCCATTGCTACACAGGGAGTGTCCCTCGTACATCCCAGGATAATGCGCATGGCTTCATTTTGTATTTTCTCCAGCCTATCAATTTGAGTCGTACTGACAGTAAGAATGGCCAGGGCATACTCGATTGGTGCGAGGACTAATCCCTGGAACAGAAGAGTAAGTAGCTTCTGCTCGATGTTGACAGCTGCCATGACCTTCAAGGCGGCTAATCCTTTGCGGGATTTTGTTATCACATGGTCGACGTGGTCCCGAAAACACAGGCTGCGATCAAACTTAACTCCGAGGTATGCCATCAACTTGTCCTGGTCACCTCATCAGCTCCCATTCGTACTACCGGTGTGGTCGTATTAACGATATGATTGTTAAGGGAGAACCATGAAACTGATGCTTTATTAGGAATAACCAAGGTACCTGAAACCCCACACCAGGAAGAAATGCGATCGAGTTCGTCTTGCATTGTGGAGGCGATTCCCCGTCTGTCTCTTCCCTGTCGATATACCAGAATATCATCAGCAAAAGTCATAGTTATTCCCCTCCCATCCAGCTGTTGGGCCGTGATCGTTATTGTGTACACGTTAAATAGAACTGGTGACAATGGTGAGCCTTGTGGCAGCCCAGGACAAATGAATGTTGGCTCGGAAGACCAACTTCCACATCTGAGTACCACCTTCCTCTGAACCACTTGCCGCGGCGATCCATCTAATGAGGAAGGGGTTCACCGCCAGTTTGAGAAGCATATGCATGAGATATTCAAATGGTACCCTGTTGTATGCATCCTCCAGATCTATAGCAGCAGCACATGTCTCCTCTCGTCTGTGGAAGCCTTCGAAGACGTCATAGGCAAATACTGCCGCATTGAGCCATGTCTCTTTGTTATTTCTATAACCTCCGAGTGTGGATGGGAATACGCGTTTCTGTTTAAGGCGACAGGTGAGGACACGGGCAACTATTTTCTCCAGCAGCTTGAAGGCAGTGTTCTTCATTGTGATGATTCTGTAGGCACTGATCTGAGAATGGTCCTTGTTTGGCTTCGGTAGCGGTAGTAAGTAGCTGTGTAGCCACTCCTCCTTAATCTGGCCACTCCGAATACTGACATTAAACTCATTGGCCAGTGTTGTCAAGTCGTCATCAGCTAAATCGCCTATGTCATCATACCAAACACCATCTGGACCAGGAGCAGTGTGGTGTGACCTTTTAAGTGTCGTGCGAATGGTATCGGTTGTGATTGTGAGATCTTCTTCCAGCCCTACATCCTTACACAAATTTGACAAAGATCCCCGTATCCTCATTCTTACAGCCTCATTTCTTTGGTCCGTCTGCTCAATGTAGCGGGCAAGCAGGGCCTTTCCTTTGCTCTCATCAGATTTGTGCCATATCCGGCCTGTGCTCTGAAAGTCTGGTATACCTCTGTGTCGCGGTGTGCCATTCATGCACTGATGAAGGCGCCAGAATGTGGCGAGCGATATTTCTGAGCACACTTTTTTACAGAAGTCATCCCATTTGGCATCCTTAGCCTGCTTAGCGCATAGTTTAAAGTGCATCATTTTTTGGTCAACCTCTACTTTCAGACGCTTCAAGAGCTCAGGTTGTGTTCTACCATACCTTCTGGCTTTCTGCCATGACTTGAGCGTCTGTCTCTTGCTCCGCCAAGCTTCCTCGACATCTACATTCCACCAGGGTGGCTGCGTCCATCTCTCCTGCCTCCTACGAGGGACGTTCTGTTTCCTATGTCTGATTTTGCTAATGACGTCCTGGTCTGTTTTCTCGTAGTTGAATGTGTGGAGCTTTCTTCTCTGGCTTTTATTTCCGCCTTTCTCAATTAGGAGGACACATGGATAGTGATCACTTCCGTGAAACCCCAGTGCATTCCACCTGCAAACCTACGCGAAGAGAGACATACAATTAAACAATAATAATAGGCTTCAAAACCGTATAAGAAATTTGATTATAGCGCCACTGGAGATTGCCTATTTACGTTACAGAGCATGCTGTAACAACGCAGGGCAATTTTGGAAAGGCACACATGTCCGCAAACATTGCACAAAATAGTAACTGATCTCTCACGTCACTGTAGTTTATTTCTCTTCAGCAAACTGAGATACCTTACCTCTTCACCTCTCTTTACGTGTAAATCTTATGCAGAAAGCTCCGGTGACTCAATGTCTATGTGGCTTTGTCTAATGCAACGCAGACCTATATTTTATAGAACGAAATGAAAAATGACCCTTAGGTCTGGTCTTATTAGCGAATTCACAAAAACGAATGCCCTTCGAGATCCCACTATACTCAAAGCGTCCTGCGAGATCCATCAAATGTAAAGACATTGGTTCAAAAAGGCGTTTTAAACTAGAGATGTTAGCTTCTACTATAAAGTTGATGTTTGGTGAACGTCCTCTCTGATCATTATAAGGAAAAGGTGAAATTTAAGTAACCTAATACATCTTTATCTTAAAGTAGTGTGAATGGGCTCTAATTCTCTTCTGTCCACTCAGTTCTTCCCGGTTGTCTTTACTATTGCTGACCAAAAGTCTGATACCATCTGTTTTCTTTTTTCTTGTTGGAATGACGTAAGACGTGGGTTTCGAGTCTTGGTATTCAGTATGAAAAGCAAGCCCATTATACGTCACCCGTTACATAAGGTTAACATTGGGTATAAGGACACTCAGATTCATAAAATTCGCGAATTCGTTAAAAAGGTAGAATATTCGCGCTTTTTTTCTTATTACGAATCTTTCAAATCTTAATCTAAACATTTTAAAATTTTCGAAAGTTTAGTTTTAACGCCAGTGACGTCAAATATAAGAGTTCACTAACACACATGGCAGCCGTTCCAATTTCGTTGACACTCGGATCCGGCGGTCAGGAGTTCCACACTATTTTCAGTACATCATTTGGTGGAATATTCCTTACTCCCTATTTGGTAGAACCTTATAGTATTGAGAGTACCGTGCGTTGAGCTCTTTCCAACTTTCTTGAAGCTGACTCTCGGTGGTTCTGAAAGTTTCTAGCAACTCATGCCGTGGTATACAAACGTCGCATCTCGGACACGACTTAAGTTATCCGCCAATTGAAATACTTAGTGTTACCTAGTCTACAGTTCAGCGTTTCTAGTTCTAATCAGATCTCCACAGCGTCTCACTTGCACACGCTATCAGTCTACACTCTGCACTATCCGACTTTTGTTTTTTGACTCAGTATCAGTTTTTCTGATCATTATTCATAAGTTGCTTCTATCGCTAGCAGCAGAAATTACGAACATCCGCATATTTATATTGTGTTTCTCACACAAGCATCGCATCTCCTATAACTTGCAACTAATGTCAACCCTTGAGAAGGCATTAGCCCTTGAGAAGGCATCAACCCTTGAGATTGCGTCAACTCGTGAGATGGCATCAGCCCTTGAGATGGGGTGAACTCGTAAGATTGCATCAACCCTTGAGATGGCGTCAACTCGTGAGATGGCATCAGCCCTTGAGATGGGGTGAACTCGTAAGATTGCATCAACCCTTGAGATGGGGTGAACTCGTAAGATTGCATCAACCCTTGAGATGGCGTCAACTCGTGAGTTGGCATCAACCCTTGAGATTGCGTCAACCGTTGAGATGGCGTCAACTTGTGAAATAGCGTCAACCCTTGAGATGGTGTCAGCTCGTGAGTTGGCATCAACCCTTGAGATGGCGACCCTTGAGATGGCGTCAACTCGTGAGATAGCGTCAACCCATGAGATGGCGTCAACCCTTGAAATGGTGTCAACCCTTGAGATGGCGTCAACCCTTGAGATGGTGTCAATCCTTGAGATGGCCTCAATCCTTGAGATAGCGTCAACCTTGAGATGGCGTCAACCCTTGAGATAGCGTCAACCCTTGAGATAGCGTCAACCCTTGGGATAGCGTCAACTCGTGAGATAGCGTCAACCCTTGAGATGGCGTCAACCTTTGAGATAGCGTCAACCCTTGAGATAGCGTCAACTCGTGAGATGGCGTCAACCCTTGAGATGGCGTCAACCCTTGAGATAGCGTCAACCCTTGAGATAGCGTCAACTCGTGAGATAGCGTCAACCCTTGAGATAGCGTCAACTCGTGAGATAGCGTCAACCCTTGAGATGGCGTCAACCGTTGAGATGGCGTTAACCCTGGTGATGGCGTCAACTCTTGAGATAGTGTCAGCTCGTGAGTTGGCATCAACCCTTGAGATAGCGTCAACCCTTGAGATAGCGTCAACTCGTGAGATAGCGTCAACCCTTGAGATAGCGTCAACTCGTGAGATAGCGTCAACCCTTGAGATGGCGTCAACCGTTGAGATGGCGTTAACCCTGGTGATGGCGTCAACTCTTGAGATAGTGTCAGCTCGTGAGTTGGCATCAACCCTTGAGATAGCGTCAACCCTTGAGATGGCGTCAACCCTTGAGATAGCGTCAACCCTTGAGATAGCGTCAACTCGTGAGATAGCGTCAACCCTTGAGATGGCGTCAACCGTTGAGATGGCGTTAACCCTGGTGATGGCGTCAACTCTTGAGATAGTGTCAGCTCGTGAGTTGGCATCAACCCTTGAGATGGCGTCAACCCTTGAGATGGTGTCAACCCTTGAGATGGCCTCAACCCTTGAAAAGGCATCAACTCAAAAATTTTCTAATATAATGAGTTTTTTCTAACTATCATAAAATGAAAATGATGCGAACTGCAATTTGTTTTCTGCAAAAGTATCCATGCAAGTGCCATATATATATACTACTTCTGCAACGCAGAAACATTTGATTGGATGAAACATTCATCTAACACAGGTATTTGTTGATGATATTTTTGTAGTCTTGGGAAACGTTCTCAGTTCTGAAACATGACTAGCATAACATTCTGCTATAGTACTTTAACAATGATCATAAGAGACGCTATACATTACCTTTTTTTTATTTTTGAGGTTAAATTATGGTTATTTTACACCAGAATGGATTAAATTTGTCAAATTTTGAAATATTTATTCTCATAAACCAGTTTGGACTAAAATATTAGCAACATCAAATTAACCATTCTAGAATATTCATATTTTTATCCAATGTCCCAAATTTGAACCATTCCAATGAAATATCAATGTCAAGAATGAGTGGAATGTAGTTTCCTCAGGACATCTGCATTGATAAAAGTTGCAACGCTTTTATAGTTAGAACTATACCACCACTTTTAGATAAAAGGAAAGGCCTGGCACAGTTGACGTGTTTATTTTCTTATTGAGTTATTTGCGGGTCATCATCATTGCACTCCGAACATGTCCATAGGTGCTCAGATCCCCTCCTCAGCAATGGTCATTAGTTCCACGCATTCTAGTTTATTTTCTATTGGAAGTGAAATATATAAAAAAAACTTACATACAATACATGGGAGGGGGTACGATGTCAATCTCCAGACAGGAAGAACCAAAATTCGAAGCCCACCGGAAGCGGTTTTTTTTTTAAAACAGGAAAAAATTAATCCGTGGTTTTTTTTTTTATAACGGTACCCTCCCCTGATCTATTTGGTAGTGAGATGCGATGTCTAACCCTCTTGAATAACGGCAATAAACAGGAGGTACCGTGTGCACTCGCGCACGTTAAACAGGTGAATGAATAGTTTGAATATGGACATGTGCTGTTGAATATGCTCGCTATTTTCCTGCATTAAATGTGTTGCTATCATGTTTTAATGATTTGATGTTTATCAGATAAATTGGTTCGGCCACACAACAAGACAAAAATAACTAACGATGACTCAAAGAGCCTTAAATAAACGCTACGAAAACGCCAGATTAAGAGGAAGACCGAGAAAGAGATGGATAAAGGGAATACTAGAGTCACTAGGAGGAATAACATCAGAAGAGGCCAACAGAAGAGCAAAGAATCGCAGATTGTTTCTCCCCTCGACTCCAACGGCAGCAGAGGAAGGATAGAAGAAGAAGAAGATGTTTATCAGCTTTTTGTTTTCATCTCAAAGTTGTATTTTTATTCTTACCTTGGAAAGTTTGACTTTGTTTATGGAAAAGATGCCATGAGTCTAGAACCTTCCTTTCGTTCTTAGAAGTGATATTTTATGGAAGTGCTTTCAATTAGTGATACCACACACACAAAGTATGATTTGAATCTGAAGACAATATTTATGAGTGGATGATATTTTAGTAGTATTTTCAGCTGAAGACAATATTTATGAGTGAATGATATTTTAGTAGTATTTTCAGCTTAAGACAAAATTTATGAGTGAATGATATTTTAGTAGTATTTTCAGCTGAAGACAATATTTATGAGTGAATGATATTTTAGTAGTATTTTCAGCTGAAGACAATATTTATGAGTGAATGATATTTTAGTAGTATTTTTAGCTGAAGACAATATTTATGAGTGAATGATATTTTAGTAGTATTTTCAGCTGAAGACAATATTTATGAGTGAATGATATTTTAGTAGTATTTTCAGCTGAAGACAATATTTATGAGTGGATGATATTTTAGTATTTTTTTCAGCTGAAGACAATATTTATGAGTGGATGATATTTTAGTATTATTTTCAACTGAAGACAATATTTATGATTGGATGATATTTTAGTAGTATTTTCAGCTGAAGACAATATTTATAGTGGATGATATTTTAGTAGTATTTTCAGCTGAAGACAATATTTATGATTGGATAATATTTTAGTAGTATTTTCAGCTGAAGACAATATTTATGATTGGATGATATTTTGGTAGTATTTTCAGCTGAAGAAAATATGTATGCTTGTACTATATTTCTGTAATAGTATAGCTCGTAACAAAGCTATCAAAGATTGGCAAATGTGAGCGCCTCGTATGTTACAATGTGTAATTTGTAGCCACAAAAGTTGCTAAATGTTTTAAGATACAGCTTCTTCTAGTCAACTTGAATGTAAAATATAAGAATCAGGGTTATTTTATCTTCCTGGAGAGATACAAATGAGCAAATGAACTAAATTAGCAGTGACAAACAACTGTGACTTGTAATCGTATATAGCGGACGCCAGTTTCTTTGTTATTGAACACAATATAACGTCACGTCAAAGGCCGGTAACCTAGTGTAAACACGATTCATATAAAAGTCAGGCTCATCATTAACTCAGTTCAAATAGACACTGTAGATAAACTAGTATTATCATCAATATCAAACACAGCCGTCACATTTTAAGCTATCATTATCTTTTATATATCACCACAGCCACAGATTAACGTGTATCAGAGATTGTTACAAGTGATCGACGCGGAAACATAAAGAGCCGAAAAGTAGACGATATTATGCGAGTAGTGATGATAATGCGAATGAACTACAAACCAGTTTCGATAATTAGGGTTTATCCTATAAATGATCAGTACAAATCGTTATAATTCAACACGTTGCCCAGTGCTAACGAGATAATTATCTATTGGATATAGAAGGTTATGTTAGGAAATGTAGAAAGCAAATTTGGAACTTTGATTAAAGACAGACTATATGTAATGCTCCATCCATTTCTGCTATTAAAAATGCATCTTTGGCTACCTTGTGATAGACACTTTCTATTGCACCTTATGTTCAGTGTTACAAGCAAATGCAATTGTATAAGTAGTAGCAGTTTCACTGATTCAGCACTTAAGATATTTTTGACCAAAAAAAAAAAAAAAAAGAAGAAAAAAGAAATAAACTTAATATTTACTAATTCATATTTATGTGATGAATCAAACAGCAATTTAGTTACAACTTTTTTAGCTTCTTCAGTTATTTTATTTTGAATATGTTAAAACAAACAAAAAAACTGTATCAAGATATTTTGATTCTAGCAGGAGCAGTGACTACTTTCTTTTGTTCACGATAGTTATATTCGTTAATTAAAAAGTAACGAGTATTCTATAAAAGGATAGTTGATAATTTACTATTTCTTCTTTTCCTGTTGTCTGTGGTCAGCGACAGATTAAGCAGAAATAGAGCTCCTGTTTTGGACCGCATTTCTTTTCTTCACTAAACACTGTCCGTCACAATATTTTGTAGGCTTCACTAGTCTTTTGGATCTTGTCTCAGTTAAGTCTCGCTTTCATATTATATATATTTTAGATAACAAATTTTCATATATTATATATGTTGTTATCCTCCGATATGTGGCACATCTCTTTTTCGTTTCATCATTTCATCTCTAATCCCTATTTTTATTTTTCCTTGGTTTACCTATTCCGCTCATCCTAGATGAAGTAGAGTTTATCTTTATTTCGTTGTTCATTTGTGTTCTCGTTTTCTGAGGAAGGCCACACGTAGGCCGAAATGTCAGTGTTTTGTTGTGTTTCATTTTTGTAAAGCTGTCGCTATACCTTGTAGGAGTGTACGTTGCAACCCACAACTTGCTCCTGCTACTAGCTTTACAGAAGCACTGCAATTATCTGCTGTTCCCTTCCCCAAGTCTTGACTTTAAACATATTTCTGTACGCGTCTGTTCTCCTCCCTATTGTCAACGGTTTGCTTCTCTCGTGTAAAGGAAGTCAAATATCTCTATTCTGACAATGAAACTCCATTTAGCGCTCATCACGGCCAATCATGACTGAACCAATCGCCTGATTTAAAACGGTTGATAAAAAGGTCTCCTCTTTTTGTTGATTCCGTAACATCTTGTCTTGCAGGTTTTGCCTACTTTTTGTCGTGACACGATCCGTTCAACCTCAGACTAAATCTTTCAGGTTATATTAGACCGCAACTTCTATACAAAAATAAAAGTGAAAATCATTTAAGAAAAGTAAACTTACTCAACAAGTGTTCCATTCCTGCTTTTCTTGTTCGCCAATGAGTTGTCACCCTTTGCTATAAAACATCTATTCTGGAGGTTCTTTTTATCTCCCATTTTTACTCAAATATGTCCAGGTTCACAGAATATACAGAATATGTCAAATTGTCCAGTCAGTTTTATAGTGATCAAGATATGTGAAAATGCTTCACTTTTATATGCAATTACTAACTTTTAAACGCTGCTAGTTAGCTCTAAATTTTCGCTTCAATTTTCTCTCGTATACCTAATTATAAAAAATACTCGTATATACAGCATGAAGATATTACTATTTTCACAATTTTCATTGATGTTACTTTGTCAACTATCAAGTTTTACACCCGCCTCCAAATTTGACATTAGAAGACAAATATTTATTGTTAAGTTGTACACGCCAATGAAACTTGTCATAAGCTGAACATGAACGACTTCAACGTCTCGCACGTAAATATATCGCCACAACTCCAACTTCTGTTGACTGATACAACTTTAGACTACATCAAAATTGCTCTCCTCATCGCCACAGGTTTGTTCGTTTCCATATTTGGGACAGTCACAAACGCAATTAACATGACCGTCTATTTAAAACAAGGAATCAAAGACAGTATAACTGTTCAGTTCTTCTCTTTGTCTTTTACAGATTTTGTTTTCTGTATATTGACCACGGTGTCGTCATTGAGCTTTCTGTTTGACAGACTCCACAAGGATCTAACAAAACTCGATCCAGTTTCATTTGGTACAAGTGTTTCCACGCTAAGATCGACGGTGTATGCTCTGTCAATGTTAATAACTGTTTCTTATCAGTAGAGAGGTGCTGCTGTGTTACTTTTCCATTTAACGTTAAGTTAATGTTCACTAAAACCCGATCTGTGATCGCCATCACGGGTTTGGTCTTTGTCTGTGGCATATTACGAGTTCCAGATTATATGACCGAAACTTTGACTTGGGCATATGACCCCGTATTTAACACAACAAGAATTGTTACCTGGCAGTCACCGAACAGAATACAAGTTAGGCTTCTCACTAGTGTTTTGTTTAGTGCTACATTTCCTGTTGTCGCTTTTACCGTCAGCTCAATCTGTGCAGTTGTCATGATCACAAGAATTAAATCATCCATTAAATTCCGACATTTTAATGCGCCATTAAGCGTGTACAATTCAAAGACAATCAATTCTAAGACAACTTTAACGAAAAAAGAAGTCAAATTAACGAGAACAACAATTGTTGTGTACATCATTTTCGTTATATGCAATATTCCTAAATTAATGTATAGTGCCGTAAACATAGCAGAAAACTATCACCCGGAAGTCACTATGAATAGACCGGGTAGATATCAGAACTTTGTGTATTGTGTAGTTATCGTAACCTATACTATGGAAGCAATCAATGGAGCTGTCAATTTTTTGGTGTACTTTTTTTCTAGCCACAATTTTAGATCGGAGTGCAGACGACAAATGTCTTGTATTTGTGATGCTTCTCTTAAGTCTGCTCGTTGAACTCCACTGGAGGAACCCGTGTCAGATTATCGGAACAGACGTTTCACCCAATGGGTGCAGTTGAAAGCTGGCTACCATGGAGCGCCATCTGACTTTGTCTCGCCTTGATAGTACACATTGTCATAGGTTCACCTGTCCATCTTTTGATGTCATCATTTCACTTTAGTCTTGGTCTACCTCTGCCACGTTTACCTTGCACTTTTCCACCAAGATGACCTTCATTTTAGTATTCTGTCTCTATTATACACGTTCTTAACAATTTTCGCTGTCTTATTCGGATTTTATTAAATATTTATTTTTTTAAATTTCAGCCAATTCAAAGCTTTGCTATTTGTCTTTTTTCCACTTCTACCCAATTCTCCGCATTAAAAAAAAAAAATCCACATTTCAAAGACTTAGATTCTATGCTCAGTTATCATATTTAATGTTCATATTTCTGCACCATACATGAATTATGAGTAGATATAACATTTTGCTATTCATGTATTTTAGTTAGTTATTCTAAATAGTGTAATTGTGTATTTAATCTTATCGGCCACATGCCGAAACGTCTATATTGTGTTGTGTTCCTCCTTGTAAAGCTGTCACCATACCTTAGAGTATTTAACACTCCCCACCACTGGCTCCTTGCTACCAGCTTTACCGCAGCATTGCAATTATTTGCCTGATCCCTATTTAATCTTACTTTGTTGCTTTCTTTGAAGAAAAAAATATTTTTCAACAAATTTAACTGTCGGCTTGAATTACTACCTCACAGTAGTTTCATATCATATAAAAGTGACATTTCAGTTCTAATCTTAGAAATGTTGAGGCATTTATGAATGAAGATGTCCTAAACCTAATACATTCCACTCATTCTTTAACTGTTATTTGATATAACTGGTTTTAATTTTTGACACCACACACGAATAGTAAAATGTTTAACGAAAGTCAATATTTATGTATGAATGATGTTTTAGTAGTAAATGCTCCAGACAAAAAGATCAAAGACTGGCAATTCTATGAGTTTCGGGCGGTGCAACATTCAATTTTTAGCCGCAAAAGTTTTTTTTTATTTTAAGATAAATCTTCTTCTAATCAACTTCAAAGTATATTACTAGAAGCATCTGCATTTTATCTTCTTGGAAAGATACAAATGAGCAAATGAACTAAAGTATCTGTTAGAAACAAATGTGACATGTCG
Organism: Megaustenia siamemsis; assembly: GCA_032433765.1. Taxonomy (NCBI): domain Eukaryota; kingdom Metazoa; phylum Mollusca; class Gastropoda; order Stylommatophora; family Ariophantidae; genus Megaustenia; species Megaustenia siamemsis. The sequence continues at coordinate 57,457,667 of JAVIAB010000047.1, read as the reverse complement.
TACACTTGTCTGCTAATATTTCATGAATGTGACATGTCGCACACTTGTCTGCTAATATTTCATGAATGTGACACCAGTGAATTCTCTAGTCACTCAATTTATCTGTTAATTGATTATTCTGTTTAATATGTTCGTGTAAAAATAGCAGTTTATATTGTTACTTCTTCTATCATCTCTGTTTAGACTTTCGTTGCATTACACTTTCATCACATTACACTTTCATCACATTACACTTTCATCACATTACACTTTCATCACATTACACTTTCGTCGCATTACACTTTCATCACATTACACTTTCATCACATTACACTTTCATCACATTACACTTTCATCACATTACACTTTCATCACACTACACTTTCATCACATTACACTTTCATCACACTACACTTTCATCACATTACACTTTCATCACATTACACTTTCATCACACTACACTTTCATCACATTACACTTTCCAAATGTTATTTAATTCCCAGTGTTGGTTAATTCCCATTTGCTCATTTGTGAGAGAGAGAGAGAGAGTATATATATATATATATGTATATTTAAAAAAAAGAAAAGAAATATAATTAAAGGACAAAAAAATGTTGATTTTGTGTCCATTGAACATTTAATGACATGAAATGGCATGAATATTCTCATATTCGCTTGTGTTATAGTTATTCGAAGGCCCCAGCATCACTGCAAACGAATGGAAATCCATAATTGCTCAACCGCCCATGCCAGTGGAATCATCTGGATTAACATCTCATCGAATATCCAAACAAAGAAAGATAGCCGCAGTCTCCATCGTAGCAAACAGCACACGTCAAAAGACATAAGGAGTATTAGCACCGACAGTGAACGCAACTGAACGGTTGTGGACTTGGAATATGAGGAAACTGCAACAAGAAACCTTTCCGAGAGTCTCAAAGGCTCCTTGCCGCCTATCCGCCATTCTCATATTCGCAAAATATTCTCATATTCTCATATTCGCTGGTGTCTGTCTATTCAGCATTTAATGGCATGAAATTACACGAATATTCTCATATTCGCTGGTGTCTGTCTATTGAGCTTTAACAAGCTGAAGAGACATGAGTTATCACATTTAAATGTGCGGATTTATTGAAATGTCTAAGTTAAAAGAGACGAGATTGATCACAGTTACATATGATTGTTCATAGAAGCGATGTATTTTGCTTGTTTGTCGCTTGTATAAGTATAGAGACCTGGTCATAGACCATGATGAGAAGCAAACAGTGAAGGAGATTGATACATTAGCTTGTCAAATAGAAACATGTATTTAGAATTTCGTTAATAAAATAATATATACGTAGAGAGCCGCGATAGTTCAGTGGTTAGTGGACTGGACTACTAGGGAAAAAAGGTCGAGTTCGATCCTGATCGCCGGCTTCCAGGTCTATCCAGCCTTAAATGGGTACCGGATATTTTCTGGGAAAGTAAAGCTGGACGGACGTAATGCCGAACACATTACCCCTCAAAAATCATTGTGTCGAAGGTCTATACAAAATATATGAACATTGACTCCATATTACTTAAACGTCATGTAGCGTGGCGGGGCTCTTTACTTTACATTTACGTACATAAACATATAATACATAGTGTAGTTAGCAACTTGGTCACATCGCTTTCACTTTCACTACTCCACACTTCGAACGGCACTAACGAAGCAACAATACACTCATGAATATACGATCAAAAGAGAAGAAAATGGGGTCCGACGGCTGCTTATTAATAACACACCAAGCAACCAGAATAAACTAACGAACCAACCGATGAACCAACTAAAATTAAGCAACCACTAAACCAACCAACCAACCAAAAGTAAAAAAAAAACCAACTAATCAACCAACTAAAGGAAATCAAACAAAGCCAGTCAACTTATAAATTGAAATCAATGAACCAATCAAAGAAAGCCAGTCAACTTATAAATTGAAATCAATCAACCAATCAAATAAAACCAGGCAACTTATACATTGAAATCAATCCAACCCACCTAGCAAGACAACGAATCTACCAAAATAACCAACTAATTAAATTAATCAATAAACCAACAAGCTAGTGTTTGCTGAAAAGGCTCAACAAGTAGTATAATCATCCACACAAACACACACATTTGATTACGGTAGAAGTCTTATCGTAAGCTTATCAAAGAGAGAGATAGAGAGAGAGATGAAGACAGACGGACAGACCGGATGACAGTCTAAAGAGACATACAGACGGGCAGACAAACAGACCGACCGACTCTCAGGAGAAGTAATGAGGTGTAATGTATATTATTATTAGATTTATTGCTGGAATGTACGTTACACCCCACTACTTGCTCTTGCTACCAGCTTTACCGCAGCACTGCAATTATTTGCCTGTTCCAGATAGACAGACATACGGACAGGCAGCCTGACAGACTGATGGATAGAAAAACGGAGGGGTAATACCTTGGGATCTGCGTTGCCTTGAAAGGCAAGATTTTACCCCAAATGAGATGTATACAAATTGTAAAAACAACAATCCAGTAGGTTGTTTTAAATAGCTGGGAACAGTCTCCACATCAAATTGAATATTATTTAAATAAAACAGTGGAAAAGCACAAACTTATAATTTAAACAAAAAATAGAAATATGTTTTGCATGAAGTTATTATCGTCAACGTTAGTAAGAGATAAAGTTAGTTTTACTGTTCAACATCAAACCAATGCTTCTTTAAAGTTGAAAATCATGGACAGTAAACAAAAAGAAACATATTCGGGTAGAATCAGTTGATGTTGGGTTTGTTTTAAAAGGGATCTTTGAGGTACTGATGAAAGTAAAAAAAAATTGAAAAAGGAGAACGTGAAAATGAGGCAAATAAAAAGTGGAAGATTATGACACAAAGTGAGAAAAGGCAGTCCAGATTTGCTGGACTTGTGTGGGAAAAGAGGGGCATATATACTTACTAATCTGGAAAATAGAATGTTGGATGGATAGAGCTAAAGGAATGGAGGAGATACTGGATCGTTGGATGGTTTGATGGGTGGCACGGAGAAATGTCATCAGCAAAACTTGCACGGTGTACAAGATGGAGGGTTGTGGAGAGACTTGATATCCAATACTACTCGACATGGAGCTTGAAATATTGAATGGAGTTTGTTGATAGATCTGGGAGAAGGGTGATAGTTCCTGGGAGGAAGGATGATAGTTCTTGGTAGAAAGGGTGATAGTTATCGTGAAAAAAGAATGATAGTTTCTGGGAGGAAGGGTGATATTTATCATGAGAAAGAATGATAGTTCCTGGTAGTTAGAGTGATATTTTCTGTGAAAAAGGTGATAGTTTCTGGTAGTAAGGGTGATATTTATCACGCGAAAGAATGATAGTTCCTGGGAGGAAGAGTGATATTTATCATGAGAAAGAATGATAGTTCCTGGTAGTTAGAGTGATATTTTCTGTGAAAAAGGTGATAGTTTCTGGTAGTAAGGGTGATATTTATCACGAGAAAGAATGATAGTTCCTGGGAGGAAGGGTAATATTTATCGTGAGAAAGAATGATAGTTCCTGGGAGGAAGAGTGATATTTCCTAAGAGGAAAGTGATGGGAGGAAGGATAATAGTCTCTGGTAGGAAGCGTTTTAGTTACTGGGAGGAAAGATGATAGTTCCTGGTAGTTAGGGTGATAGTTGCTGTGAGAAAGAATGATAGTTTCTGGGAGGAAGGGTGATATTTTCTGGATGGAAGGGTGATCTTTCCTAGGAGGAAGGGTGATCTTTCCTGGGAGGAAGGGCGATCTTTCCTGGGAGGAAAGGTAACAGCTTCTGGTGGGAAGAGTGATAGTTTCTGGGAGGAAGAGTAATGGGAGGAAGGGTGATAGTTCCTGGTAGGAAGGGTGATGGGTGGAAGGGTAATAGTTTTTGGGAGGAAGGGTGATAGTTCCTTGGAGTAAGGGTGATATTTCCTGGGAGTAAGGGTGATAGTTCCTTGGAGTAAGGGTGATATTTCCTGGGAGTAAGGGTGATAGTTCCTTGCAGTAAGGGTGATATTTCCTGGGAGTAAGGGTGATAGTTCCTTGGAGTAAGGGTGATATTTCCTGGGAGTAAGGGTGATAGTTCCTTGGAGTAAGGGTGATATTTCCTGGGAGTAAGGGTGATAGTTCCTTGGAGTAAGGGTGATATTTCCTGGGAGTAAGGGTGATAGTTCCTTGGAGTAAGGGTGATATTTCCTGGGAGTAAGGGTGATAGTTCCTTGGAGTAAGGGTGATATTTCCTGGGAGTAAGGGTGATAGTTCCTTGGAGTAAGGGTGATATTTCCTGGGAGTAAGATGATAGTTCCTTGGAGTAAGGGTGATATTTCCTGGGAGTAAGGGTGATAGTTCCTTGGAGTAAGGGTGATAGTTCCTTGGAGTAAGGGTGATAGTTCCTGGTAGGAAGGGTGATGTTTCATGGGAGGAAGGGTGACAGTTCCTGGGGGTAAGGGTGATATTTCCTGGGAGTAAGGGTGATGGTTCCTTGGAATAAGGGTGATAGTTCCTGGTAGGAAGGGTGATGTTTCCTGGGAGGAAGGGTGATAGTTCCTGGGGGTAAGGATGATAGTTCCTTGGAGTAAGGGTAAGAGTTCCTGGTAGGAAGAGTGATGTTTCCTGGGAGTAAGAGTGATAGTTCCTGGGGCGAAGTGTCGTAGTTCCAGGGAGACTGCGAAATGAAGACCGATTCTTGATGTGCTGTCAGTGCGAGGTGTACAGTACAGAAATTGCAATTTACACTCCCCTCCTTCCCTCACGCATATACACCAGACAGAACAGGGATCTAACGTGTATGTTCTAACCTGTAATAGCTCTAGTGACTCGGGCGGATGGTGCTCGTGGACCTGGGAGGGCCGATCATCTAAGGGCAGAATCCCCCTACAGAAATAATCATCTGCAGAATAAGGGCAGAATCCCCTACAGAAATAATCATCTGCAGAATAAGGGCAGAATCATACAGAAATGATCATCTGCAGAATAAGGGCAGAATCCCCCTACAGAAATGATCATCTGCAGAATAAGGGCAGAATCCTACAGAAATGATCATCTGCAGAATAAGGGCAGAATCCCCCTACAGAAATAATCATCTGCAGAATAAGGGCAGAATCCCCCTACAGAAATGATCATCTGCAGAATAAGGGCAGAATCCCCCAGAAATGATCATCTGCAGAATAAGGGCAGAATCCCCAAGAAATGATCATCTGCAGAATAAGGGCAGAATCCCCCAGAAATGATCATCTGCAGAATAAGGGCAGAATCCCCCAGAAATGATCATCTGCAGAATAAGGGCAGAATCCCCCAGAAATAATCATCCGCAGAATAAGGGCAGAATCCCCCAGAAATAATCATCTGCAGAATAAGGGCAGAATCCCCCAGAAATGATCATCTGCAGAATAAGGGCAGAATCCCCCAGAAATGATCATCTGCAGAATAAGGGCAGAATCCTACAGAAATGATCATCTGCAGAATAAGGGCAGAATCCTACAGAAATGATCATCTGCAGAATAAGGGCAGAATCCTACAGAAATGATCATCTGCAGAATAAGGGCAGAATCCTACAGAAATGATCATCTGCATAATAAGGGCAGAATCCTACAGAAATGATCATCCGCAGAATAAGGGCAGAATCCTACAGAAATGATTATCTGCAGAATAAGGGCAGAATCCTACAGAAATGATCATCTGCAGAATAAGGGCAGAATCCTACAGAAATGATCATCTGCAGAATAAGGGCAGAATCCTACAGAAATGATCATCTGCAGAATAAGGGCAGAATCCTACAGAAATGATTATCTGCAGAATAAGGGCAGAATCCTACAGAAATGATCATCTGCAGAATAAGGGCAGAATCCCCCAGAAATGATCATCTGCAGAATAAGGGCAGAATCCCCAAGAAATGATCATCTGCAGAATAAGGGCAAAATCCTACAGAAATGATCATCTGCAGAATAAGGGCAGAATCCTACAGAAATGATCATCTGCAGAATAAGGGCAGAATCCCCCAGAAATGATCATCTGCAGAATAAGGGCAGAATCCTACAGAAATGATCATCTGCAGAATAAGGACAGAATCCTACAGAAATGATCATCTGCAGAATAAGGACAGAATCCTACAGAAATGATCATCTGCTGTCTTGCAGGAAGTTTGGGGACAATCAAAGGCTAGGGAAAGCATACCTGAATAAAATGCTGGCTGAAATCGGATGCACTGGGCCACTGGCGCAGAACACAGTGCAACGTATTAACAGGCGATCAATCGGAGAGGATCTGGCAGACTCTAACTGTGATGTTCTGTCTGTGGGGGCGATCAACACACTTAGCCTGACAGCTGACTTCATGTGAGAGTCTGGAATCCTACTCTGATTGAGTCCTGAGCGCAGACAGACAGAGAGAGAGAGAGAGAGAGAAAGAGAGAGAGAGAAAGATTGAGAGAGATAACATGGCCGACATATGACACATTCTTCTCTTGATTATAGGTGATTTTGTAAATGTTTCTTTTTCATTTCTTTTATTTCTGCACTAGTCTTAAATTCATTCCCTGGTATACGAAGTATTTTCCTGAGGGATTTGTTTTCAAATACATTAAGTTTATTTTCTATTTCTTTAGTTGCTTTCCAGCTTTCACATACATAAGTAAAGGTTGATAATGCATTTGATTTGAAAATCATGATCTTTGTTCTTTTTTTTTTAGTGTTAGTGATTTTGATTTTCATATTGTTTCAAGGTTTCAGAAAGTCCTTTCTACCTTCGCTATTGTGGCTCTGATTTCTTTCCTTGTGTATCCTTCTGGATCTATATGGCTTCCAAAATATACACAGTGACCTTTTTTTTCTTTCTGGGCAATTTTTATTCTTCATTGTTTTTGTATTTTCTTGGTTGATGTCAAGCCTTCATCTTCTAGCCAATGATGAAAGGGTATTTATTTTTTCTTGCATCATGTTTACATTGCAGTTGATAAAGACTATGTCGTCCGCAAAATCAAGGTCCTCCAATTGAGATCCAAGTGTCCATACAATGCCTTTGTTATCTGTACAACATTTCTATATTATGAAGTCGATGACATTTCCGTATAGCAAGGGAGATTAAATGCATCATTTTTTCCTCTCCAGTATCATTTCTGGAACCATTCACTCAATCCTGCCTCTGTGCGAACTGCACATGAGAAGCAATCATACAGATCTTTGATGACGTTAACAATGTTTGGTGGTATTTGATATTGTCTGAGTATGTTCCACAATGAGTCTCTGTGTATGCCGTGGAAAGCCTTTTTGAAATCAATGAATTTTAGAAGTAGTGGTTTCTTTTTTTTCTATATGTTTTTCTAATATAATTCTTAGGATGAAAATATGATAACTCTAACAGACCACATAAACTACACATTGATCGGGACTGTATCTTCAAGTCTGGCTTGTGCATGGACTTATATTTTTTTAATCTTCTAATTTTTTGTTTACCACTACTACCATGCTAGTTATGTTGCTCGATACGTTTTTGCTTCAGAGTTACCAAAAAGGAGTGGGATATTCTCAGATGTTTCACAGCTCTTGTTACACACCTTCCTTTCAGACATCGTTACTTCAGTAGTCAATATTTCGCGTTAGCCACGAGGGAGGAAGCTTCCACTGGAGACATCATTCTAACTACTACTGCATAGAATAGATGCTAGAGAGCTGTTTGTTCAAGAATGTTAATCTCGTACATAGAGTTACCAGATGATAAAGATGTAACGTCGGACATTTTTCTTAGAATAAAAAACAACAAAGATGTCATAATTTTTCTCACAAGAAAAAATACTCATTTCCGATATCTTACATAATATGGTAAAAAGTATAGACGGAAACACCTAAAGAGCAGGCCATGTCCGGCGTATTCCTGATGTCTGGTAATTCTGTCTACACATGACAGACACCCTGGTTATTTTGTGACTGTTAACCCTGCACACATGCAGGACAGATGAGCCATGAAGGTCGAACCGGACATCTTGTCCTTAGTAGTCCAGTTCACTAACCACTGAAGTATCGCGGCCCCCGCTGGCTTAAGTAGACCATCATAACAACAATAATAATGACATACCGACGCCAGCATATAAACTTCTTTCCTGTGTTTTTATTTTGTTTTTACCCATCTTTCTCCTTTTCCTCCACATCAAAATGCACATTTTCTACGTGGTATAAACGTAGTTCACGTAAATGGGTGTCTTGAAAACTTGTAGGAACTAGTGTGAATCTTGCGAGAGTTCATGGCCATTAAAGAATATGAAGACAATCCACAAAGGGGGGGGGACCTCTTGGTAATGAATAGTGAAGAAATGAAGAAGTTCGGTGAACTAGTTTCCGAGAAGGTCGCTGCATATAATGAGGTTACATTTCATAGCTACATAACTGAATGTCCACATTAAAAAATCAAAGAAAGTTATTTTTTTTAATCGATTGTGAAGAGTTAAAAGTAAATATTTCCCACCAGAAATGTTGAAAGTTATGAAGAATGACGTAAAAGAAGTTACCATCTTCTCTAATTTATTTTTAAAATGACTTTATTCAGAAAATTTGAGTTACATCGATTGAGTCTTACGGATATCAACAAGCGAACTATCACCATCATCAAGTGTCATGTCTGAAAACGTATGTGATCATCCGCAACTTCTACTATCACTACAGCTACTATTATCAATCCTGTTGTTGATTTCCTGCCACTCAATTCCCTTATACTGTATTTAATCATTTATCTTTGTTTTTCTATGTATCTTCTTCCCTCAATTTATTCAGTTGTCTCAATATACTATGGTGGTTTCTTTCTCATTGCACTATAAAAATGTTGATTGTTTCTTTCTGATGTTGGATATTAACATTATTTTTTTTTTCTTTGGCCTCTATAACAGCATTCTCATTGCTGTTATCCTTTCAAGGTAATCTCAGCTCTCTTCTATAATGCCATTTTTCTGTGGCCTCCAAATAAACATTTTTTAATGCTGTACAGGACGAGGAAATGTTCAGAGGTCAACACAACGAGATAACGCGGGCGACGATGAGAGAAGATACTAGATAGCTTGGTATCGTGACATGGAAACAGTCAGTAACAGAACTGATACAATGCACTACGGATAAAAAATTGCGGAAAGAAATATTCGTCTACGACAACCGGTATGGCACATGATGACGATGATTGTCCAGGATACATATCCCTACGTTAATACGGGCTCCACATAACACTGAATGACCCTTTTTTCTTATTTCCATTTCCAAAAAATGTATTGCATAATGGCTATCTCATATTTTAAAATGCCTTTGACTGAGCTATTCTGCAACTCTTGTACATCTACCATTCGAATTTAATTGACCCATTTCCAGGTGTTAAAACCTAGCTACTAAAGCTAATTATAAGAGACGATATTACAAAACATGTTTCTACATTCTAGTCTAAACTTGTGAGAAGAAATCAAATACACAAGAAAAGTGACTGCTCCATTGACTGACTCCATCGTATATGCTAATGTTATAATGAACTGCACAAAGTTGCTTAACACACCAGCTTTGGTAATGATGATTTCCGAGTCGTAATTTTCTGCAATGTTGATGGCGCAATATATTAATTTGGGAATATTGCACATAACGAAAACAATATCCACAGTGATTATTGTCCTGGTTAATTTGACGTCTTTGCTTGTCAATATAATCTTAGATTTGATAAATTTCATTCTGTCGAGTCTGTTGGAATGACGCCTGCTTGATGACTCATTTAGATGGCGAAATTTATTTGATGATTTGATCCTTGCGATCATGACAACTGCGCAGATTGAGTTGATAACACCAGCAAGAATGGGCAAGGTTGCATCAAATAAAACACTGTTGAAGAGCCTGAATGTGATTCTGTTCGAGGAATCCCAGATGAGAATTCTCGTTTTGTTAAATCTGTAATCAAACGCCAGTGCCAAGTTCTCAGTCATGTAATCAGGGACCAACACAATCGTTAAAAACAAGGTCACCCCCATGATGACACTCACAGCACGGGTTTTTGTAAACATTAATTTGACGTTAAATGGAAAAATAACACAACAGCATCTCTCCACAGACAGGAACATAGTTATAACCATTGACAGAGCATACACTGTCGATCTGAGCGCCGAAAGATTTATTGTAAATGACAAGGGATCAAGTTCTGATAGGTCAGCATGAACTTTACTTACAAGGATGCTCAATGACGACATCAGAACCAGAACACAGAAAACAAAATCTGTAACCGACAAGGAAAAGAATTGTACAGTTATACTGTCTTTGATACCTTGTCGCATATAAACGGCCATGTTGATTGCGTTTGTGGCTATCCCAAATAGGGACACGCACGAGCTTGTTGCAACGAAAAGGGAGATTGTCATGTAGTGTAAGGCTGTAGCGGTAATCAGGGGCTGGCTTTGTGGCAAATCATTTAAATGTGAGACGTTGCCAGCTTGCATACTGGATATGGCGCTTAGCTTACTTGCCTCGTTAGCAGCTTGGTAAATTGAACAAACAATTATTTATGGTTTAATATTAATTTTGGTTATTTGGTTATAGAAGTTCCTGGTATCACTGCAAACGAATTAAAATCCATAATTGCTCAACCGCCCGTGCCAGCGTAATCATCCGAATTAATATCTCATTTCCAAACAAAGAAAGGTAACTGTAGTCCCCATCGTAACAGTCTCAGCACACGCCAAAAGGCATAAGGCGAAACCGCGCAGAAAATGAACACAGCCAACTGTTCCGTCATACGATATCATCATTCATCGTAAACAATTTGAATATCGAAACATGATCAAAACGGATGAGACACACAGCTCACGGTGTGCACAGAGCACTTAACTCAGTAGCTCCCGCAACAAGCCGGACTTGGAAATGAGGAAACTGCAACAAGGAACACTTTTCATGCATATATAAATGATGTAATACTAATATTAATATTAATTGTTAGTAACAAGCGTAAATGCTATATTTACTAATTCACATGAAATCAAACAGTGAAAAATAGTTAATATCTTCTACAACTACATGAAAGTGATGGTGATGAATTGCGTTTGTTTAACGGATATTGATATAGTTATATATCGTTACTGTGTCAAGACAATGACTGGAATCTACAATAAAAAAAAAACATCAGACAACATCCCTATTGGAATTTAAATATATTAAGATAGGTTTTATTAGAAATATGTTGTGGAATTAAAATATTTTAAAGATAGTCTTAAAACAACTAAAAATTAAAAGAGAACTACTAAACACAATTCAAACAAGACAAATGCGATTTTTGGGCCATTTTAAAAGACACAGCAGCCTACTAAAAGTAATCCTGGAGGGAAAAACACGAGGTAAAAGAGGCAGAGGCAGACCAAGACTAACATGGACGAGTAACATCAAAAGATGGACAAGTCAGCCTATGACAACCTGCACCATCAAAGCAAGAGACAGAGCAAAATGGCGCTCTATGGTAGCCAACCTTTTTTGCGGAGATGGCACCCGATGATGATGATGAAAGATAGGTTTTATTAGAAGTATGTTGATGGCGTTTACAAAACTCGGGAATACAAGCTTCAATGATTATAACTCATATTTCTTTCTTTTTTTAATTATCAGAAACTTTGGAATTCGTAACATAAACATGTGACAGTGAACATACATTAAAATGAAAAGTTCTGACAAGTTGTCTACGAGATAACAGCGGAATCGTTGACTTAGAAACTAATTTATCTAGTTCCGTGCTATTATTATGTGTGTTACGTCAATGAAACTAATTTATCTAGATCTGTGCTATTATTATGTGTGTTACGTCAATGAAATTAATTTATCTAGATCTGTGCTATTATTATGTGTGTTACGTCAATGAAATTAATTTATCTAGATCTGTGCTATTATTATGTGTGTTACGTCAATGAAACTAATTTATCTAGATCTGTGCTATTATTATGTGTGTTACACCAATGAAACTAATTTATCTAGATCTGTGCTATTATTATGTGTGTTACGTCAATGAAACTAATTTATCTAGATCTGTGCTATTATTATGTGTGTTACACCAATGAAATTAATTTATCTAGATCTGTGCTATTATTATGTGTGTTACACCAATGAAATTAATTTATCTAGATCTGTGCTATTATTATGTGTGTTACGTCAATGAAACTAATGTATCTAGATCTGTGCTATTATTATGTGTGTTACGTCAATGAAACTAATTTATCTAGATCTGTGCTATTATTATGTGTGTTACGTCAATGAAACTAATTTATCTAGATCTGTGCTATTATTATGCGTGTTACGTCAATGAAACTAATTTATCTAGATCTGTGCTATTATTATGTGTGTTACACCAACGATGAAACTAATTTATCTAGATCTGTGCTATAAGTATGTGTGTTACGTCAATGAAACTAATTTATCTAGATCTGTGCTATTATTATGTGAGTTACACCAATGAAATTAATTTATCTAGATCTGTGCTATTATTATGTGTGTTACACCAATGAAACTAATTTATCTAGATCTGTGCTATTATTATGTGTGTTTCGTCAATGAAACTAATTTATCTAGTTGCGTGCTATTATTATGTGTGTTATGTCAATGAAACTAATTTATCTAGATCTGTGCTATTATTATGTGTGTTACGTCAATGAAATTAATTTATCTAGTTCTGTTCTATTATTATGTGTGTTACGTCAATGAAACTAATTTATCTAGTACTGTTCTATTACTAAGTATGTTACGTCAAGTTAATTTAAGACATGTTTAACCATTTCTGTGTGAGTGGCCTATCCATATGTTGTAGAAGAAAACAGTTTTCGTCAGTTTTATGAGAGAAATTAGCAAATTCTTCCAAAAGATTTCAACCTCAGCTTCTTTATAGCCATGCATGAGTTGTTTTGTCTTCTTTAAATACGTTCCTTATATTTCCTAACTATTTATATTTGTCACATCGATTGTCACGTTAGATATTATAATTTATGTTATGTATTCAGCTATAATGAAATGACTTGAGAATACAACATCTGTCCTAAATAGCGAAGGAAAACTTTACATCTATTTTGTTCCCCTGCATTATAACAAATTGTTGGACAGCTCACTCATCTCTCCCCTTTGCTGTCAGTATTGATTGCTTGCAACAATTAACAATGTCCAATAATTAGAAACTAGGGATATCGTGATAAACAAAAAAGGTAATAGTGAGGAAAGTTCACGCTGTCCTCTGACTGATATTAAGAATGATCACTTTATTGTTTCGTTTCATGTTTAAAATAACTGGATTATAATTATTTTCACTTTCCCGTAAACTTTGAAATAGATTATCGACCCTTGACGCTGCTTAAAAAAATTAGTTAAGAGAATGGGGTTAATTATGAACGTTTTCATGTGATCAATAAACCAATAGTCCGGAACAGGTTTGTCCGAAACGATAAGGTGTGGCCAAATAATGGTGTTGGTTGGACATATGACTTTGACGAATGGATAATTGTTATGTTCGAGTTATGTTAGGGTAATCAGTTTGGAGGCATTCACACAACCAGTCTAGTTTAACTTGTTATCAACAACTAAGCAATCAAATAGATGACGTAAGTAATAATCGTCAGAAGTGATAGTAGAATGAGTGCTTTTCGAATGGACGCAGACACTAAAGCAAACCAATTTATTTTATAATTTTCCGGTACTGAGCGTAAGGGTGGATGGAAAGCGTAATGCTCAATCCAGAGATTGAAAAAAAAAATTTTTTTCTTGATATACAGTCAAGGTGTACATAATTGCTTCACGGAAGATAGATATGTGTATAGAAGAGTTGGACTTAAGGATAGAGAACAACATTATACAAACGACGGGACGAATTGGCGGAGAAGCTTTATTTGACAGTAGTTTTAGCCCGGGTAAAAAATGTGATCTGTGCTTGGCTGCACATTTACTTCCCTTTGGACTGCGGTGCGATCGAGTATTTCACCAACCTGAACACCTGATTTCATTTGTTGAGAAAGCTTTCCTTGCGGCAGGATCACTGACCACTCGGATTCGACACCGGAGCACTAAGACCGTGCCGCCAGGCGACGGTTACAACAACACTGAAGTTTGCATCGTGAACTACGCACTTTTTTTTCGAAACGTACAGCAATAACTATAGTCCGTTCAGATTCGTTTGCCGAGATGTTATGATTTATAATTCAAAAAGTTCTTGATGATTTCACATGATTTTTTGGCATACGGTGTTAAAATGTCAATGTCACGAGAACATATGTGTTACTCGATGTCTAGCTATAACGGTTTTCTTAAAGCGGCGAATTCCTTTGATCTTTGCCCATGTAAATATTATTTTGACCCTAATCAAAATGTTTTACAGTAATCTAGTGCAACGATGACCCATAGGCGTGTCCATAAAATTTTACTTGGTGGCAAGTATACAAATTTTAAATTATATATAGAACTTTTGTTCGTAGAGTCAATTTGATATAGTTCCATGCTCTTGGTGTGAGTTTCCCAAATGTTGTCGCTGCCTTTCAAATACGTACATTTAGTTCCTCATCTAAGGAAAGTGTGGCTGTAATAGTGGATCCAAGATAGCTGAACTTCTGTACTGACTCAAGCAGGCTTCCATTCAAAGTAATGGTTGTTGGTTTGCTTATAACATATTTTTGATTGCTTGGGTGGTCTTGAACAATAAACTGTTTAACAAATCAACTAGGAAATTTTGCAAATCAAACTATTTATCTGTAGACTTAATCAGAGTAATGATCATTCAGAATCAGACGAGTCAAATAGGTCGATTGCTGCTTTCGGCTGAACAAACAACAAACCATCCTTTTTCCAATATTCCTCTTCTTGTCGTAACACATGATCCTCACATTTTACCCAGTAGTCTTTATTTATATTTGATAGAGCCTGATTTGTAAGTGTCTCAACATCGCATAATTTGAAAGTTTTATTTGTATATGCTACGTGTCCTTTAACTTTTGCCCAAACTAGTTCTATAGGATTTAAGTGTGCATGATATGGAGGTAGTCTCAAACATCTATGGCCATGTTCTTGAATTAACTTGTCTATTTTAAATATCTTTGTACGTTGTGTCTGTTTTACAAGGCTAAGCAATTCGAGTTTCAAGTAGCTGTCGTTAACTTGTATGTGTTCTTTTATGAGCCACGTTTTGATTGCATCTTTTGTACTTGATGATGTTGGGATTCTATCTTCTACGTTAACTACGTTATGGTATGAAGCATTGTCCATTTTCAGACAAGAAGGTCGATCTAATATTGGAAGGATACTTTTCTCGATCCAGTCTTTAAATATGTGCCCATTCATTTCGGAGTGGTAGTCTCTATTGTCTATGGATTTTGAAATGAAAACGAGATGAGCATTCTGCAACAACCCATTATGTCTGCTACCTGCATGTGCAACTATCAAACGTTGCCCTTTACTGCTTGGTACTGATCTTTTAATACTTCCATCTGCTAACTACCATTCCTTTTCATTTGTATGATGAGCGTTGATCCAAGTTTCATCTAAATAAACAATATCATAATCATTTTCGCGCATTTCCTTCACTTCACGTAAATACTTGCTTCTAAGAGCTACTAGATGTGGCTTCTCACAAATAATGTTTTTTCCACCAGCATACTTTCTAAAGGTGAAGCCTGCACTTCTTAATATTTTCCATAATGAAGTTTTTGATATTTCAATGTCGTTGTTAGTTTTCAGCCAAAGCTTCAACTTTCTAAGTGTCACTTCTTCGTTTATATCAAACATTCGACAGATTTCTCTTTTTACTAGGTCCTTATCAAAACTGTCTAACGTTTCTTTCCTTCCTTGCTTTCTTGCATTTGTTGGCAATAAATATCCGCTTCCTTTAACTATTCGATCAAATGAACGTTTACACAAACCTAAAATATGCATTGTTCTCTTCTCAGGGTTTGATAAAGAACAATAAAGATGTCCCTTTTTACGCTCTCTGCAGAAGTATTGATAAATCTTTATAGCAATGTTATGCTCAGTAAAATATTTTGCCTTTATATTCATTCTCACATAGACTTGCAGAAGATAATATGGATAGTGCCGCCTCCTTTCTGTAAATATTGAGATTTGCCTCTGAATTATGACTCGAACTCGAGTCTACGGCCGTGATTTTGACGTCACATAATTTCCGGTTTCGGCTAAAATGTCATTTTGTGCTAAACGGGAAATTTCATATGTAACATTTCTTTATAAAAATTTATAGTGGAAACATAACTATTTTAGGACGGTGCGCATTCAGCCGTGAAGGTCGTGCCTATATGTTAAAGAATCAGCTGTGAGATGTAAGCATCTACATAATCCCGCCGGTGTTTATAATATCGATTAACTTTTTTTTAATATAGGTTAAATATGGCATCTTTGAAACTGGATCACATTTCTTTGATAAAAAAATATTTTTATAGCGACATTAGTATTCTAAACCTAACTTCAAAAGATCAATGCAAATGAACAATAAATTTTTGAAAAAAATAAATTAATGTCTAGGCAAACGAATCTGAACAGACTATAGAACAGTTTGAACAATTACGATGAATACTTTGTTGGTTGTTGAACGAGGGTGTAACAGTAATGTCCCGCTTTTAGTGATATCTTGAATACTTTGTTGGTTGTTGAACGAGGGTGTAACAGTAATGTCCCGCTTTTAGTGATATCTTGAATACTTTGTTGGTTGTTGAACGAGGGTGTAACAGTTCCGGGAATGTCCCGCTTTCAGTGATATCTTGAATACTTTCTTGGTTGTTGAACGAGGGTGTAACATTTCGGGAATGTCCCGTTTTCAGTGATAATTTGAATACTTTGTTGGTTGTTGAACGAGGATGAAACAGTAATGTCCCGCTTTCAGTGATATCTTGAATACTTTCTTGGTTGTTGAACGAGGGTGTAACAGTTCCGGGAATGTCCCGCTTTCAGTGATATCTTGAATACTTTGTTGGTTGTTGAACGAGGGTGTAACAGTTCCGGGAATGTCCCGCTTTCAGTGATATCTATCCGTTTAAAGGTCTAACATTTATTTAAAATTATCTTCACGATTTAGCACTGTTAGAAAATGTAGACTTAGAGAGTCGACCTAGTAATGACTTAGTAATGATAGAATACTCATTTGCCAAGAACTCGAGAGAGAAGACAATGTTCTATAGATTTCTCTCATTGAAAGGCGGTCATAACAAAATAAGGAGTCCATATTACTCTAATTTGTATCCAGTTTTCCATCTCTAAGGTTACCTGTCCCTCCAACTCTAATTTGTATCAAGTTTTCCATCTCTAAAGTTACCTGCTCCTCCATCTCTAATTTGTAAAAAAAAGTTTTCCATCATTAAAGTTGATTGTCAATTCCATTCGAATTTTTGTTTCAAATTTTCCATTTCTAAAATTGTCTGTCCATTCTACTCAAATTTGTATTAATATTTTCCATCTCTAAGGTTGATTGAGCCACGATAGCTCAGTGGTTAGTGAACTGGACTGCAAAGGTCAAGAGGTAGGGTTCGATCCCAACCGACGGCTTCCAGGTTCACCCAGCCTTAAATGGGTACCGGATTTTTTTCTGGGAAAGTAAAGCGGCACGGGCGTAATACCGACCACATTACCCCAAAAATCATGTGCTGAAGGTCTGTAAAATGTATGGTCACTAACAACATATTCCCTATACGCCGCTTGCCGTAACGGGGGCTCGTTACTGTCTTTATTGTTACTAAGGTTGATTGTTTACCAGCTCTATCATGTTTCCACTACCTGGATTATTGAATGGAGGTTTTCGCCTCGTCTTTTGCTTTACCAGGGGCAGCTCCATTAAGTAGATCTGGTGCAGATTTGGAAACTTAAGATGAGACACGCCATCTTTAATATCAGTAGCGTGGCGGTAACGTTGTGACCTGACAATAACTTGAACTTGGGTTCGATCTCAAACGAACGTTCTCCAGTTGAAGCCTTGGAGAAATAACGAACAGGTTCTTTTCTCATTGGGAAAGCGATAGCAGCAAGGGCAAGTATTTTCACATCCTCTCCACGGGCTCTGGTTTGTAAAGATGGGATGTAATACTTCATTCTCATAAGAAATTACATGTGAAGGCACACCATTTACCGTTACGTTCAATATTTTAACATTTGCTTGTGAGGAATAGATTATATATATATATATATTAACAATATTAAAATAAGTAAATGAATTTAAATATTTGGGAACTTTGTTAACCTCAGACGGGAGATGTATAACAGAGGTGAGATGCAAAATGGCTCAGGCAAAAGCAACTTTCCAAAAATGAGGAAGTTACTATGCAAACCATTTTTGACAATAGAAACAAGAAAAAGACTTCTTAAATGTTACGTAGAGCCAGTCTTAACATATGGATGCGAATCATGGACAATAGGACAACAGACAAGAAAATCACTGGAGTCTGTAGAAATGTGGTTTTACAGAGGAATGTTGAGAATACCATGGACAGCTAAGATAAGAAGAGTAATGAAGAGGTTCTGAGAGAGGTCAAAGCAAAAAAGAGAGCTAATTTCCAATATTAGGAAGATACAATCATCATTTTTGGCCACGTAATGAGAAGAGAACAGTTGGAATATATTGTAACAACTGGGAAAATCGAGGGACGAAAAGATAGAGGGAAGCAAAAAGAGAAAACAGTTTAAGAGAATGGCTTGGCAGAAGATCAACAACAGACTTGATAAATAACTGTCGAGATCGAAAGTTGAGGAGAGACATGATCACCTACGCCAGCAGATCCGGTACTTGATGATGAGTGCGACGAAACTGTGAAAGGTATTTATTTATTGATTAGTGGGTTGGGCCAATGAAAGACTATCGCTCATTTAACTGAACGTTATTTTACAAATAAAGCTCCTGTAACTGAGATGTTTCAACCAGCAATTCAATTATTACTCTTCTTGTTCCTGGTATTATAATTTTTCTAGATATTCGTGAAAATGAACATCAAGTCCCACGGTGGCTGCTGTTTTGTGAAATGAATTGTTTTGACGCATATATTATATTGATGCAGAGATTATATTGATGCAGAGATTATGTTGATGCAGAGATTATGTTGATGTAGAGATTATATTGATGCAGAGATTATGTTGATGCAGAGATTATGTTGATGCAGATATTATGTTGATGCAGATATTATGTTGATGCAGAGATTATGTTGATGCAGAAATTATGTTGATGCAGCTATTATGTTGATGCAGATATTATGTTGATGCAGAGATTATATTGATGCAGAGATTATGTTGATGCAGAGATTATATTGATGCAGAGATTATGTTGATGCAGAGATTATATTGATGCAGAAATTATGTTGATGCGGAGATTATGTTGATGCAGAGATTATATTGATGCAGAGATTATGTTGATGCAGAGATTATGTTGATGCAGAGATTATGTTGATGCAGATATTATATTGATGCAGATATTAAGTTGATGCAGATATTATGTTGATGCAGAGATTATGTTGATGCAGATATTATGTTGATGCAGAGATTATGTTGATGCAGAGATTATGTTTAATGCAGATATTATGTTGATGCAGAGATTATGTTGATGCAGAGATTATGTTGATGCAGAGATTATGTTGTTGCAGAGATTAGTTTTGATGCAGATATTATGTTGATGCATAGATTATGTTGATGCAGAGATTATGTTGATGCATAAATTTTGTTGTTGCAGAGATTATGTTGATGCAGAGATTATGTTGATGCATAGATTTTGTTGTTGCATATATTATGTTGATGTAGAGATTATGAGGATGCAAAGATTATATTGATACAGAGATTATGTTGATGCAGAGATCATATTTATACAGAGATTAAGTTGATGCAGAGATTATGTTGATGCAGATATTATGTTGATGCAGAGATTATGTTGATGCAGATATTATGTTGATGCAGAGATTATGTTGATGTAGAGATTATGTTTAATGCAGATATTATGTTAATGCAGAGATTATGTTGATGCAGAGATTATGTTGATGCAGAGATTATGTTGTTGCAGAGATTATTTTTGATGCAGATATTATGTTGATGCAGATATTATGTTGATGCAGAGATTATGTTGATGCATAGCTTTTGTTGTTGCAGGGATTATGTTGATGCATAGATTTTGTTGTTGCATAGATTATGTTGATGTAGACATTATGATGATGCAGAGATTATGTTGATGCATAGATTTTGTTGTTGCATAGATTATGTTGATGTAGAGATTATGATGATGTAGAGATTATGATGATGCAGAGATTATGTTGATGCATAGATTTTGTTGTTGCATAGATGACGTTGATGTAGAGATTATAGTTATGCGAACTGAAAAGTCGTATCACAAGTATCATGTGCTCTATAACATGCTGTATCTCATTACTATTGTCGAGACTGTAAAGTTGAAGTGTTCTAAGGGGAAACTACACTTGACCAACAAAGGTTTCGATTTTGTCGTTAAAAACAGCCGAAGGAGCTTTCAACCAAAACTTTTAAATGGACATCTTTGAACCTTTTTATCACAAACATTTGAGTGGTAAACAGGTGGCTGGTTGTGTTCCTCTACATTTTACATTTTATTTTAACTTCAAGTTCTAATTTAGTAGAACCTCTGTATTCAGAATCAACACACTTTTAAGTGAGAGTGTTTCGAGCTGTGGAATTTCGGAAATAGAAGACCATCTTATTTCTCACAGAAAATACAAGTTTTGGATCAAATTGTTAAAGACCCAGAAAGTTGCCCTTCAAAATCCACTTCAAGGAAATGATTAATTATAAACTTTCAACATAACATATTCAAGCAGTAATCTGGTTTACCCATTAAGCCGTTGCTATGGTTATGGTTTTCTTTTCACTGGGTGATTTAGATCTTTTGTTATTTCCCCCGAATAAGCCAGTCTCTCTAATAATGTGGAAACTTGCTGAGTGACATATTCTGTTATGTTTATGTTGTTTTGGATTGGCTGTGTCCATTTGTCTAATAGTTTTGCTGCCTTATTGCACATGTTATTGACGTTACTTTGTTTAAATAATAGAATACAAGATTGATGTCGTCCCACTACATTCTTTTGTTGACCATTAAATGACTTTCAATTACTGCGTTTTTAAATAATTAATTTCATTAAACATTTCATTCGTGGTTTTTACACATTTAGTGTCTGGCGTGATAACAACCATATCACTCAAAAATGTGCCGCGGTCATAGAACAAAGATGGTCACTGACACGATATTCTCCACATGCCTAGCAAGGGGTGGAGGGAACCTTTACTTTACTTGTTATTTGTGCAACTTTCATTTATTCTTCCTTTTCTCGAAACCCTTTTTATTTCGTTATGCGATCACTAAAATAAAAAAAATAAAATAACATAACAGTTGCATACACACAAACACACATATATATGCACAAACACACATACATGCTTGCAAATAACAAGTGAATAACAAAGTGTAGAAAAATCGACATGATTACAAATATGAAGATATTTGCGATTGTCGGGACGTTTTTATAATTTGCTTTCAATTTACTATATTTAATTAAAAAAACAAGGTAAAAGAGGCAGAGGCAGACCAAGACTAACTTGGACGAGTAACATCAAAAGACGGACAAGTAAATCTATGTCAGCCTGCACCATCAAGAAAGAAACAGTAGAATGGCGATCCATGGTAGCCAACCTTCGTTGCGGAGAAGGCACGCGAAGATGATGATGATTTCAATTTACATGATTTTACCATTATACATCCTTCCAAAGACGAGGCTGTAATCTAACAGTTCTCCACAACGAAAGACTACACTGAAGACAAAACGTTTAAATAGACTGGTTTTTTTTATTAATTAAATTCCGAAACATTTTGAGTGAATACAGTTATTCGCAATAACGCAATTATTTTAGACGTCGAACAGCACTAAACACAACTGGGGATTTGTCCCTTGATGACTTTAGCAAAACTAAAAAGTGCACCAGCACAGGAAGTCATGGAGCACAAGTTTCACTGTGCCGTTAACGTTGATGATGTCACTATACATCACTTCGGTCTAGGATTGGGCATCTGAGCACTTTGCTATATTTCTTTATACAGGCAGATAAAAGCATATATGCATGCTGGTGGTTCATGAAACCCACGTATATTTCTTTACAAGGGCAGATAAAAGCATGTCTGCATGATGGTGGTTCATGAAACCCACGTATATTTCTTTACAAAGGCAGATAAAAGCATGTCTGCATGATGGTGGTTAATAAAACCCACGTATATTTCTTTACAAGGGCAGATAAAAGCATGTCTGCATGATGGTGGTTCATAAAACCCACGTATATTTCTTTACAAAGGCAGATAAATGCATGTCTGCATGATGGTGGTTCATAAAACCCACGTATATTTCTTTACAAAGGCAGATAAATGCATGTCTGCATGATGGTGGTTCATAAAACCCACGTATATTTCTTTACAAAGGCAGATAAAAGCATGTCTGCATGATGGTGGTTCATATAACCCACGTAGATTTCTTTATAACAAAAAATACAAGACTCTCTGTACAGAATTTGCCTAACTCACCAAAATAATCAACATTCGATTAAGGAGAAAAGCAATCTCTTACAATCAACTTTGCTCACTATAGAACATAACTATTTCCAATATGGATTACAATTATTATACACACCATAAGAAAGTATTTAAATATTGCAACCACTCCTTTCCTCCAAACGCCATTGATGATATGCAACTATATTCCGTTCATAAATTCATGTACACGTTTACTTTCGATTTGCACGAAAACTACATGTTAGATGGCAGTGATCTTTTTCATGCAGCCTTAAAAGATCCATGACACAAAACATATTGCTATTCTTCATTCCACAGATACAACAGATTTTGCACATCGGCGAATTTCGTTGAACTTTTAGGACCATTGCAAATAAGTTGATTCAAATTTTAGATTTTACAGTAAACATGTTAATTTCCAATTCAATTATTTTCAGATGCGTATCTACATAATACTTTGATAGATTAGGTAATTGAGTGTGTTGCCCGTTATATGTAGAGGTGGCTAAAATTTACTACAGTTTGTTTTGCCATTCGGACACCACTGGAACCCAGGTTGTTCTAACAGTACCCCAAATTGAGTGATAGTAGACGTATTTTGATATGGAAATATATTTGTTGTCATTGTACATACACTTAACTATTTGTCAACATTGTACATACACTTAACTATTTGTTCAACATTGTACATACACTTAACTATTTATTCAACATTGTACATACACTTAACTATGTGTTCAACATTGTACATACACTTAACTATTTGTTCAACATTGTACATACACTTAACCATTTGCTCAACATTCGCTTAAACATCCCAGGCTGTTATTCAGTCTGTCAACAAAATATGGTCTTCATCATTCCGAATCTGACGATTGCAAGAAGTTGATAATAGTTGATCTCCCTCTTCTTCTTCTTTCCTTCCTCATCTGCCTTTTAGCGTCGAGGGGAGATATAATTTGCGGTCTTTTGCTCTTCTGTTCGCCTCTGCTGCTGTTATGTTTCTTAGTGCTTCTAATATTCCATCGATCCATCTTTTTCGTGGTCGATCCTTGGGTCTGGTGTTCTCACAACGTTTGTTGAAGGCTCGTTGTGTTGTGTTTTGTTCTTTCTGCTTTGTCACGTGGCCAAACTATTTTATCTGTTATTTCCTTATATATTCCATGGCGGGGGCTATTCCTAGCTTTTTTCTCAGTTCTTAATTTCTGATCTTGTCTCTCAGACTGTTTCCTGTCATTCGTCTAACACATGTCATCTCTGTAGAGGTTATTTTTCTTATTGTTCTTGCATCTAGGGTCCAGATCTGGCATTGGTAGCACAACGTTGAGATGAAGATTGTATTGTATAGTGCTCGTTTTGCCTCCAGAGTTATTTCCTTGTTGGACAATAGTGGTGATAACTGTGTCCAATAATTTGACAAGCTTTGTTGCATCTCGATTCTATCTCTGCTGTTTGAGAATTATCGTTTGTCATTAGACTTCCTAGGTATTTGAATTTCTCTACTTGTTTTAGTTGTCAGCCTTCTATAATTATGTTGATGTTCTGTTTATTTTTGGCGACATTCATGACTTCTGTTTTGTTGATGTTGATTTTCATGTTGTATATTGTGCCTGAGCCGTTGAGTTTGTTTAAGTGTTCTTGTAGGTCTTCTATTGTTTCATGTATTAGTGCCTGATCGTCTGCAAATAAAAGCTCGTTGATCTCCTCTGTCTCTGATGGGTTGGCTAGCTTGCATATATAGTCCATGTATGCAATAAACAGTAGGGGGGATAGTACGCACCCCTGTCTTACACCTGATCTAACTTCGAAGTGGTCTGTGTAGCCTGCTGCTGTTCTGACCATGCAGCTGCTGTTGATGTAGCGACTTTTAATAAGGTTGGTTAGATGTTGGCTTACTCCGTATGTTGTTAGTATCTCCCACAGTTGTTCTCTGTTTACTCTGTCGAATGCTTTTTCCTGGTCAATGAAGGCTTTGTATAAGTTTTGATTATGTTCTGTGGTTTTTCTGCAAGCTGTATTAATGTGAATAGTGCATAATAGTTAATGGTTGGATAAATTGTAACCGATCTCGTTGGCAGTACTCGTCTTCCACCCGGAACACATTTGCAACGCACTTCTTCCAGAACTGAAGATGGACTCACGTGTCAGAACTTCAACATCACACATTTTAAACTTCCTGCTCTGTTCTGCAACTTGTCATTTGACTTTAGCACACACAAGCTTGATTGAATTGAGGTGCTCGTGATATGCAGAGTCGCAGAGAAGTGTGACCGTATTCCTCAATGATTTTGTCAATGTGATACATCTTTTTCTTATTTTTATTCCTCACAAGCTGCAACAACTCGGGTCTTCAATATGTTTTGTCGAATTTGATATTTTCCTTAGGAAGCCCTGTCCTAATGTGATCTTTTATATTTGATGTAGTTGGTACTTTGTCTTCCGTTAACACAAAATTGTGATAAGATACATTATCCATTACCAAGCATGAATGTCTATCCAGGATTGGAAGCAGATTGTTCTCCAACCAGTGTCTGAAAATGTGTTCACTCATTTCTGTGTGGTAGTCCCTAAGGTCGGTACTTTTGTTATAGGAAAATAATTCCGGAGTAACGGGCAAAGTTTTCAATGATTTCGTTTGCATGCGTTAATATGATGCGCTGGCCTTTGCTGCTGGGAATTGTTCGTTTCTATTCTCTGTTTATTGTTTGTCATTCTTTAGCACAGGTATTGTAAGCATTGACCCAGGATTCACTGAAATATATACTATTATAGCCTTGACTTCGCGGCTTACGGATCTACCTCAGGTATTTGCTTCGGGCAGCTATCATATGTGGTTTTTTTCACAAATAATATTCCTGCTGCCGACGGTTTTCCCGAGAATGAAGCCGGCGGCTCGTACAATTTCCAGTAGAGACTTTTAGTAATGTCTGCAGTCTGCATGCAATATTCATTTCAATTTCCTGAGAGTAACAAGTACATTTGTAAAACATGGCCTGGAATCATTTCCTTATTATGGCAGTGTACTCTCACAGCCCAAGCTTAGAACCGACTATGGCTATCTTCAGTTCTGCATGGGGGGAAAGCGCCTTTCATTACAGCTTTAACACAATGAGAATTCTTACCTGGCAATCACGAAGACAGTCATATTCAAAAACGTCGAAAGTATTTTCGTTTAGTGCCACTTTACCTTTTGTTGCTGGTGTTGCCACCAGTGTGCAGTTGCCATGATCGCAAGGATCAAGTTGTCTAGTAAATTTAGACATTTAAATGTGTCATCCACTGGGCTTGGTTCAGACAAGGTTAATTGAATGAAATCAATCAATTCAAATATTAAATTCATTAGCAAAGATGTGAAGTTAACAAGGACAATAATAGCTGTTGATATTATTTTTATTGTGTGCAATATTATTAAATTAATTTATTGTACTCTAAACATTGCAGAAAATGATTACCCAGAAGTCACTGCCAACAAACCGGGTTGATATAAAAACATGTACATTGTATTTGAATATCAACGTACGCAATGGAGATAGTCAATGGAGCAGTCAACTTTTTGGTTTACCTTTTATCGAGCCATAAAATAAAAAGTAAAGTACCTCCGTCACGCCAAGTGGCGTATTATAGGGAATATGGTGTTAGTGACCATACATTTTACAGACCTTCAGCACATGCTTTTTGGGGTAATGTGGTCGATATTATGCCCGTGCCTCTTTACTTTCCCATTAAAAAATCCGGTACTCATTAAAGGCTGGGTGAACCGGAAGCCGTCGGTTGGGATCGAACCCTACCTCTTGTCCTTTGTAGTCCAGTTCACTAACCACTGAGCTATCGCAGCTCCTTATATGCAGATGACTAATGTCTTGCAATGATACCTTCTTTGATAAGATCGCTTGCTGAATCCCGTTAGAGGTGACATGTTCCTAGCAGATTCTGTGAAGAAAAGTTATGAGAAAGATAAAGAGGTCAGTCTTGGATTTTCAGGTTTATGAGCATTTATTGTAATTTAATTACCAATTTAAAGTAATTTGTATGTGCCTATTTTATATAAATACAATCATAACTAAATTACAAAAATTATCACTTGTTCATGTGTTTGCTCATGTTACACGAGTTGTCTCATAGACATGAGTTTGTTCACACTACACGAGTTATCACATGTACGTGAGTTTATTAGAAATTGCTTGAGCTATCACATTTTCGTGAGTTTGTTCACATTGCATTTGTTATCACATGTACGTGAGTTTTTGTTTCACATGTTATCACATGTTCGTGATTTTATTAGAAATTTCGTGAATTATCACATTTACGTGAGTTTTATTCATTTTACAAAAGTTATCAAATATGCGTGTGTTTGTTAATGAATTGCATGGATTGTCATATGTACGATTATTTGATCGTATGTTGCATGATTTATCATATGAATGCGCATTTCCTCATAAATTACACCAATCATGACACATGTAAGTTTGTTCACGTTAAAAATAGTTATCACAGTTTGCTTTGTTCATTTTATGCGTGTTATCGAATGTGCGTGTGCCTGCTCATGTTACACGTGTTATCACATGTACGTGTGTCTGTCCATGTTACACGTGTTATCACATGTACGTGTGTCTGTTCATGTTACACGTGTTATCACATGTACGTGTGTTTGTTCATGTTACATGATTTATAACCTGTACGCGTTTCTGCTCGTAATACAGGTTAAACTATGAATGTTAACTCACCGTTTTGGTTTTTCAAATGGGTGAAGGAAGGAGGGGAGTGTGAATTACAATATCTGAGCTGTAATCTCGCACTGATAACATAGCACATCTCGGTCGTCATTTCGTAGTCTCCCGCGAACTATCACTCTTCCTCCCGTGAACTATCACTCTTCCTCCCAGGAGCTATCACCCTTCCTCACCTTACCCTTACCCCAGGAACTATCACCCTTCCTCACATTACCCTTGCCCCAGGAACTATAACCCTTCCTCCCAGAAACTATCAACCTTTCTCCCAGGAACTCTCACTCTTCCTCCAGGAACTGTTACCATTCTTCCCAGGAACTATCACCCTTCCTGCCAAGACCCTTCCTCCCATAAACTATCACCCTTCCTACCAGGAAATATCACCCTTCCTTCCATCACCCTTTCTCCCCGGAACTATCATCCATCCTTCCAGAAACTATCACTCTTCCTTCCAGAAACAATCATCATTCCTCCCAGAAACCATCACCCTTTCACCCAGCAGCCTTCCTACCAGGAACTATCACTCTTCCTGCCATCACCCTTCTTCCCAGGCACTATCACACTTCCTTCCAGGAGCTATCACCCTTCCTCACAGGAACTATCACCCTTCCTCCCAGGAAATATCACCCTTCCGCCCAGGAACTTTCATAATTTCTTCCATAACCCTTCTTCCCAGGAAATATCACCTTTCCTCCCATAAACTATCACCCTTCCTTCCAGGAGCTATCACCCTTCCTCACAGGAACTATTACCCTTCCTCCCAGGGAACTATCACCCTTCCTCACAGGAACTATCATCCTTCCGCGTAGAAACCATACCCTTTCTCCCAGGAACTATCATCCTTCCTTTCATAAAATATCACCCTTCCTCCCAGATCTATCAACAAACTCCATTCAATATTTCAAGCTTCATGTCGAGTAGTATTTGATTTCAAATCTCTCCACAACCCTCCATCTTGTACACCGTGCAAGTTTTGCTGATGACATTTCTCCGTACCACCCATCAAACCATCAAACGATCCAGTATCTCCTCCATTTCTTTAGCTCTATTCATCCAGCATTCTATTTTCCAGGTTAGTAAGTATTTTCCACACAAGTCCTTCAAATCTGGACTGCCTTTTCTCACTTTGTGTCATAATCTTCCTCTTTTTTTTTACTTTCAACAGTACCTCAAAGATCCCTCTTAAAAGAACTCACATATCAACTGATTTTACCCGAATATGATTCTTTTTGTTTACTGTCCATGATTTTCAACCAAAAAGAAGTATTGGTTCGATGTAGAACAGTGAAACTAACTTGCTCTCTCTTTCTAACGTTAACGATAATAAATTCATGCAAAACATATTTCTAATTTTTAAAAAAATCTTAGTTTGTGCGTTTCCATTGTTTTACTTAAATAATATTCTATTTGATGTGAACACTTTTTCCAGCTATCTAAATCAATCTATTTGGTGGCGCTTTTTACCATTTGTATAACATCTCATTTGGGTGAAATTTTGCCCTTTGAGGCAACCAGCAGATCCCACTGTATTATTACCACAATAACAATTTATTGTTACTTAAAAAGTGTGAATGAGTTAGTGAGAGAAATCGGGTCCGCGTTAGACAGACTGACGGACACAGATGTGGTGTAGGAATTATTTGTGAAGCTAGATTGAGATCTATTTCAAGGCTAATAGGCAGTAGGAGGAAGACATGTAAGGGAATGTTGCAGCTGCAGGTTGGTTTATCGAAGACAGAGATGAACCTAACTGTGAAGGTGATAAATATAGAAATCTTGAAGGAATGAACCAACCTAGATGCTGAAGTTTTAGGAATTTGGGAGACAGATTTGTAGAAGTTTAGTTTAGTTTAATCGACGGATTATTCCTATTGAATATCGAACACGCCCATATGTGATCAGATCTCCTCCTAAGCAAGTCGTTCAGTGTGTGGAGTTTGATGACTCCATTTCTGTTTTGATTTGTTATTCTTTGGGGTCTCCCCACATAGCGCTCGTTTCTGGCTTCTCCAGTTTTGACCTGATATACTTACAGTCTGAACATGATTGTAGCTTCGTGATCGTTATTTGAATCAATAGCTCGGCCTACCTTCCTGATGGCACTCAGAATTGGATCCTGGTCCAATGCACGACCGCTATCAAACGACTGCCGTACAATCAAGTCTGTTCGTTTCCTTTCACTTCCGAGTTAAAAAAAAAAAAAAAAAGTACCCCCGTCACGTCAAGTGGCGTATAGGGAATATGGTGTTAGTGACCATAAATTTTGCAAACCTTCAGCACATGATTTTTGGGGTAATGTGGTCGGTATTACGCCCTTCACTTCCGAGTGCCCAGGCACATAAATGAAACAAATGCTAGCAATTTGTTTAGCTCTCTTTTGACTTCGCTCACTGTCTTTGAGCCCAGGCCCCTTCCATTTTCCTGAGCATGATTATCGAAGCACTCAGAAAACACACTTTCGAGGTAACGTTTCCAGCCTGGACATCGCTTAAGTTACTGCCGTGATCTCCATGGTCAAACTACTTATTGTTATAGTGAAAGCTCCGCTCTCATTCTTTATTGCAGAATTCGTAGAAGTTAGTATACCAACGCCATAAGTATGGTAGGTAGACCCGGTAGCTGACTCGTTAGTGCTTTCGCAACTAATCAGAAGTTTCCCGGTTCAATTACTAGATATAGCGATTTTTTTTTTTTTTTTTTTTTTTTTATAACAAGGCTCATGGACTCACCTATAATCTAAAAATAGGTCTTGATAAATATATTTTTTTTGGAGGAAAGGGGTAAGATTGATATATGTATTATTTTTTTTGGAGGAGGGCGGTAAGGAAGACCTGGGGAAATACTAAAAAGAACACTGATAAGACAGGTAACGACAGAGAGCATCTGCTCCTTTGCATAGATTTAGAGTTTCTTCAAGAAAAGAGACGTGTGACGAGACACACTGCGGGTCGTGTGCATTGTCTGAATACAATGAAAACAGTGACGATTCGTTGTGACGAGACACACTGCGGGTCGTGTGCATTGTCTAAATACAATGAAAACAGTGACGATTCGTTGGACATGGAGAGTTTACACTTCTTTCTAAATTTCTCCTCCAAGTAGCGTTATCGGCTCGGAAGGAACTAACATAATATAATTGAGCGACCTGGTGTAGTACCGTCCACATCATCACGTAAAATGCGTTGATGGTCATTGAAAAATTTGGGCATTAAGATGACCTTTCTCACACTCTTGAATGTTCGGATGGAAAATGTCCTTACTTTTATCTTTACAATGTATCGTAGTGTCCCTAAATAAAAATAGTTTTGCGAAGATGATCAATAATTACAAATCTATCATTGTTCTCGATCACAAACTAATTCTAACATTTCAACGAAGTTTCATGAAAGGATTTCACTTTCAGTCAAGCTTTATAAGTAAATACTTCTTCATGAAAACCGTTATAATTTGAAAATAAGTTATGTTTGCATTTACACATTTTTCACTGTCAGGAAAAGTTGGAGCTTTATCTAACGAAGTGTTAACTAATATGATCATGTTTGTAGATGTTTGATTTATAAGGTGGTAGAAGTAATTCAAGAGGCCAAACACAAAAAGGGAGCTCTTAAAAAACATCAGAAAGAAGCAATCAACATTTTTTGGGCACATCATTTGAAGAGGAAAGTTGGAATACTTGGTTACAACTGGCAAAATAGAAGGAAAGACAGATCGTGGACGACAAAGAGAGAAAATACCGGATAGCTTGGTGTCATGGCATGGGAAACAGTCAACAACAGAACTGATACGATGCACTGTAGATAGAAGATTGTGGAGGGACATGATCACCTACGCCAACGGCTATGGCACATGATGATGAGAAGTAATTCAATGTTTCGAGACAATAGTTAAAGGGCCATGCAACATTTAATCTCAGGATGTTTTCTCACTGTTAGTGGCCACCGTTGCATGTTGAGGTAATTAGTATTTTGACTCAGACCCAAGTCGAAGTTAAACATTGAAGTTACCAGTTCGTAATAATCAGAGTTTTCACGTGTAAAACAATTACTTGGCATCTATTACCATCTCTTGATGCTACTTCTGCTGCTGCGATGACTCATTCAAACTAAGATTCGTGATTCTCTTGTGAAATCTGTTGTCTGTAACGGCATTTCAGTTCTGCCGTACAATTTCTATGGATATTATAACTGAAACCTGTTTGACAACGTTCCATGTCCAATTAGTCTTGCTAGTCAAACTTTAATCTTTTGATCTTACCAGCTTGCACATATTGGTTTACTGATCGCGTGTAAATGTTTACAATGGAAGTCAGTGTCTTGATTGATTTTTGATGGCTCGTCACAGGTTGGTAGTCTAGATAAAGAAACGCGGACGAACCACAAGAAAGTCAAACTAATTATTCATTCATATCACATAAATGATGGTTCAGATGTTATGTTATTATTAAGATGAATCTGACATAAGCGAATAATCTGACATAATTTTTGTCTCTTTAACAGACCGAAGTTTAATGTTGTAAGTGATCACTAAGAAGCATCCACGTAACAGGTGCTTGTTACCTCTTTATCCCTTCTGATTATTTCCTCTTTCCCGTGGTTCGCTCCTGTCACACGCATGTAGTTCTATGTATAGAAACAGCATTACAGATGTTACTCTTTGTGTCAGTCTTCTTCAATCTGATTTTGTAATTTGAAAATGCATATACACAAATGTTATTAAATGGTGACACAGAACAAAGTATGTTATGTTTTATTTCCTCATTTGATAAAGAGGTGACACAGAACAAAGTATTTTATGTTTTATTTCCACATTTGATAAAGAGGTGACACAGAACAAAGTATGTTATGTTTTATTTCCACATTTGATAAAGAGGTGACACAGAACAAAGTATGTTATGTTTTATTTCCACATTTGATAAAGAGGTGACACAGAACAAAGTATGTTATGTTTTATTTCCACATTTGATAAGAGGTGACACAGAACAAAGTATGTTATGTTTTATTTCCACATTTGATAAAGAGGTGACACAGAACAAAGTATGTTATGTTTTATTTCCACATTTGATAAAGAGGTGACACAGAACAAAGTATGTTATGTTTTATTTCCACATTTGATAAAGAGGTGACACAGAACAAAGTATGTTATGTTTTATTTCCACATTTGATAAAGAGGTGACACAGAACAAAGTATGTTAT
The DNA here is from genome assembly GCA_032433765.1 of Megaustenia siamemsis. Taxonomy (NCBI): domain Eukaryota; kingdom Metazoa; phylum Mollusca; class Gastropoda; order Stylommatophora; family Ariophantidae; genus Megaustenia; species Megaustenia siamemsis. The sequence goes on along the minus strand of JAVIAB010000047.1, from coordinate 57,425,233 downwards.
GTTTTATTCCACATTTGATAAAGAGGTGACACAGAACAAAGTATTTATGTTTTATTTCCACATTTGATAAAGAGGTGACACAGAACAAAGTATTTTATGTTTTATTTCCTCATTTGATAAAGAGGTGACACAGAACAAAGTATTTTATGTTTTATTTCCTCATTTGATAAAGAGGTGACACAGAACAAAGTATTTTATGTTTTATTTCCACATTTGATAAAGAGGTGACACAGAACAAAGTATTTTATGTTTTATTTCCACATTTGATAAAGAGGTGACACAGAACAAAGTATTTTATGTTTTATTTCCTCATTTGATAAAGAGGTGACACAGAACAAAGTATTTTATGTTTTATTTCCTCATTTGATAAAGAGGTGACACAGAACAAAGTATTTTATGTTTTATTTCCACATTTGATAAAGAGGTGACACAGAACAAAGTATTTTATGTTTTATTTCCTCATTTGATAAAGAGGTGACACAGAACAAAGTATTTTATGTTTTATTTCCACATTTGATAAAGAGGTGACACAGAACAAAGTATTTTATGTTTTATTTCCACATTTGATAAAGAGGTGACACAGAACAAAGTATGTTATGTTTTATTTCCACATTTGATAAAGAGGTGACACAGAACAAAGTATGTTATGTTTTATTTCCACATTTGATAAAGAGGTGACACAGAACAAAGTATTTTATGTTTTATTTCCACATTTGATAAAGAGGTGACACAGAACAAAGTATTTTATGTTTTATTTCCACATTTGATAAGAGGTGACACAGAACAAAGTATTTTATGTTTTATTTCCACATTTGATAAAGAGGTGACACAGAACAAAGTATTTTATGTTTTATTTCCACATTTGATAAAGAGGTGACACAGAACAAAGTATTTTATGTTTTATTTCCTCATTTGATAAAGAGGTGACACAGAACAAAGTATTTTATGTTTTATTTCCTCATTTGATAAAGAGGTGACACAGAACAAAGTATTTTATGTTTTATTTCCACATTTGATAAAGAGGTGACACAGAACAAAGTATTTTATGTTTTATTTCCACATTTGATAAAGAGGTCACACAGAACAAAGTATTTTATGTTTTATTTCCTCATTTGATAAAGAGGTGACACAGAACAAAGTATGTTATGTTTTATTTCCACATTTGATAAAGAGGTGACACAGAACAAAGTATTTTATGTTTTATTTCCTCATTTGATAAAGAGGTGACACAGAACAAAGTATTTTATGTTTTATTTCCTCATTTGATAAAGAGGTGACACAGAACAAAGTATTTTATGTTTTATTTCCTCATTTGATAAAGAGGTGACACAGAACAAAGTATTTTATGTTTTATTTCCTCATTTGATAAAGAGGTGACACAGAACAAAGTATTTTATGTTTTATTTCCTCATTTGATAAAGAGGTGACACAGAACAAAGTATTTTATGTTTTATTTCCTCATTTGATAAAGAGGTGACACAGAACAAAGTATTTTATGTTTTATTTCCACATTTGATAAAGAGGTGACACAGAACAAAGTATTTTATGTTTATTTCCACATTTGATAAAGAGGTGACACAGAACAAAGTATGTTATGTTTTATTTCCACATTTGATAAAGAGGTGACACAGAACAAAGTATTTTAGTTTTATTTCCACATTTGATAAAGAGGTGACACAGAACAAAGTATTTTATGTTTTATTTCCACATTTGATAAAGAGGTGACACAGAACAAAGTATGTTATGTTTTATTTCCACATTTGATAAAGAGGTGACACAGAACAAAGTATTTTATGTTTTATTTCCTCATTTGATAAAGAGGTGACACAGAACAAAGTATTTTATGTTTTATTTCCACATTTGATAAAGAGGTGACACAGAACAAAGTATTTTATGTTTTATTTCCACATTTGATAAAGAGGTGACACAGAACAAAGTATTTTATGTTTTATTTCCTCATTTGATAAAGAGGTGACACAGAACAAAGTATTTTATGTTTTATTTCCTCATTTGATAAAGAGGTGACACAGAACAAAGTATTTTATGTTTTATTTCCACATTTGATAAAGAGGTGACACAGAACAAAGTATGTTATGTTTTATTTCCACATTTGATAAAGAGGTGACACAGAACAAAGTATGTTATGTTTTATTTCCTCATTTGATAAAGAGGTGACACAGAACAAAGTATTTTATGTTTTATTTCCTCATTTGATAAAGAGGTGACACAGAACAAAGTATTTTATGTTTTATTTCCACATTTGATAAAGAGGTGACACAGAACAAAGTATTTTATGTTTTATTTCCACATTTGATAAAGAGGTGACACAGAACAAAGTATGTTATGTTTTATTTCCTCATTTGATAAAGAGGTGACACAGAACAAAGTATTTTATGTTTTATTTCCTCATTTGATAAAGAGGTGACACAGAACAAAGTATTTTATGTTTTATTTCCTCATTTGATAAAGAGGTGACACAGAACAAAGTATTTTATGTTTTATTTCCTCATTTGATAAAGAGGTGACACAGAACAAAGTATGTTGTGTTTTATTTCCTCATTTGATAAAGAGGTGACACAGAACAAAGTATTTTATGTTTTATTTCCTCATTTGATAAAGAGGTGACACAGAACAAAGTATTTTATGTTTTATTTCCTCATTTGATAAAGAGGTGACACAGAACAAAGTATTTTATGTTTTATTTCCTCATTTGATAAAGAGGTGACACAGAACAAAGTATTTTATGTTTTATTTCCTCATTTGATAAAGAGGTGACACAGAACAAAGTATTTTATGTTTTATTTCCTCATTTGATAAAGAGGTGACACAGAACAAAGTATTTTATATTTTATTTCCTCATTTGATAAAGAGGTGACACAGAACAAAGTATGTTGTGTTTTATTTCCTCATTTGATAAAGAGGTGACACAGAACAAAGTATTTTATGTTTTATTTCCTCATTTGATAAAGAGGTGACACAGAACAAAGTATTTTATGTTTTATTTCCTCATTTGATAAAGAGGCAACACAACTTACCACCATGAAGGCCAAAACGTTTAACCAGCCACCCCGCTCATTGGTCCTTTCTATCTAGTTATTATCCTTTCGACCCGAAGACAGCAAATGTTGGGCAGATATTCTAGACTCTAGTGTCCGACCATCTTTCAACTGTCAGACCTTGCACAAGGCCCGCATCTTGTCTCACCACAAGGCTCTATTCTGGGGGTGTTGCTCAACCTCGTCGAGTGTTCTGATGTCTGCTATTGTTGCCTCTCTCTTTAATGTTCTGTTTTAGTATTTATCTAGGTCGGTCTCTTTTACTTGTACCCCTTGGTTTTCATTTTAGGGCCTGTTTTGAGATTCTGTTGTTATCTCTTCTCATCATATGGACAACATGTGATCGCCTTCTTCTCTTGATTATAGATGCTATTTTTTCTGCACTAGTCTTGAACTCATTCTATGGCACACGAAGTATTTTCCTCAGGAATTTGTTTTCAAATGCATCCAGTTTATTTCTATAGTTGTTTTCCAACTCTTGTATGCATAAGTAAGGGCAGATAATACATTTGATTTGAAAATCCTGAGCTTTATTTTTGTGCTTAGTAACTTTGATTTACATATTTTATCAAAGTGTTTGAAAGTCATCCCTACATGTCCTATACTGACTCTAATTTCTTCCTCTGTGTCTCCTTTTTGATCTACGTAGCTTCCAAGATATGAAAAGCGATCTACTTCTTCTATTGCCTTTCCTTCAAGATATATTTTTTTTTTCTTCTGGGCGAATTTTATTGCTCATTATTTGTGTCCTTTCTTAGTTAATATCAAGCCCTCTGCGTTTAGCCATTATCGTGACATTTGTTTTTTCCTTGCTGTTCACATTGCTGTTGATGTCGTCAACAAAATCAAAGACCTCCAACCGAGATCCTAGTACTCATTCAATGCCTTTGTCACCTGTACAGCATTTCTGCGTAACGAAGTCTAAGGTAATTCCAAATAAGAAGGGAGATGCAACACACCCTTGTTTCACTCCTGTATCAATTCTGAAACAATTCACTTAGTCATGCCTCTGTGTGAACTGCACATGAGAAGCCGCCGCACACATCTTTCATGGTGTTAATCATTGTCGATGGTATTTCCTTTCGTCTTAGTATTTAACACAATGAGCCTCTATCTTTGATGCTGAAAACATTTTTGAAATAAATAAAATATAGGAGTGGTCTCCGCTTTTCTCTATGTTCTTCTAGTTCTTGGGGTGAAAATATGATCAAGGCAGCTTCTTCCATTTTCTACATCCTGCTTGTTCTTCACCCATAACGGTGTCTATAGCTTTTCTTATTCTGTTGATGGTGATCTTTTATAATACTTTAGAGGCAACTGATGGATGTGTCACGTCACTCCAGTTGTTGCAATCTTTGAGATTATCCTTTTTAAGAATTTCGACAATTATACCTCGTTTCCCATGCATGGGTACCTCTTCTTCTTTCCATATTTCGTTAAACATTTGTACAGGTGTTTTAAGTTAAGGCTATCCATTGCTTTTAGCATCTCAGATGTTATGTCATCTTCACCTGCAGCCTTGTTGTTAGCTATGAACATTACATCCGTCTCTACTTCATTCAAAGTGAGATCATCTAAATGTAGATCTAACTGTGAGGCTGATGTGTTGGCTGTAAACATGATATTGGACGATTAAGGACTTCCCTAAAGTGCTCAGCCCATCGTGACTTTATTTCTTCACTAAATTCTATTTGTTGTTGCAGATGCCCTACTAGATGTGAAAGTGTTTGTTAGCATCTTCTGTTAACTATACAAAGTATCACCCGTCATCACTCAGCCTTTATTTCCAGATTATCTATATATTTTTTCTTGTCTCTTCTGACCGAGCGCTTTACTTTGTTGCACAGTTCTTCGTATGTTTTGTCAGGTCTTTTCCGAGATCTGTCTTTAAAATCATCATCGCTTTCTTTGCTTCTCTCCTTTCTTGTATGTGTTTCCATTTTTAAATTGAAATATAAATCCTTCTTTCTATTTTCTGAAACCAAGCCCTTTACATCTACAATATTTACCCGTAGAACAACTGTCTCTGCCCAATATCATCAAATGTTGACTATAGACTTCGTATTAAATTTACCAGGCCTTATTATGCTTAATTACACTATCTGGTCAACCGTATCTTTTAAATTCACATGTTCGTTGATATTATTTACAGATCACGTATAAATGTTTACAAAGGTGTTAGTTTTTTTTTTACTAATTTAGACGATACGTCATAGTTTGATTTTCTTGATCATAAAATCACAGATGATTCACAGAAAAGTCAAATTAATTACTAAACCACTTCACAGAGCAGAAAGTATGGAAACTGTGCTACTTACAAGACAAATCTAATTAGGCTTGCAAATTTATTCAGTTAATCAATATATGTATCATTATCGCACATGACCAAAGTGTGTTTCTGTAGACCAGAGATGAAGAAATAAATAGTTACAATCTCTTAATCGTACGCAAAAGTTCTTGCCCATTGATACATGTCCATAATATTCAAGTGGCTTTACGTGTGCATTCGGTCTTACATATTTTTCAAATTTCATTTGAGCTTCATTTCACTTCTAACAAAAACCTATTAAAACCAAAATAAAATTATGTTACATAAACATATTTGTTATTTAATCAACTGAACGACATACCGTATCCAGCATGACGGCTGACAACGTCTCAAAATTAGATGAACTGCCACAACCTCAAGTTCTAGTTACTGATTCAACATTAAACTACATTACAATTGCTCTCGTCATTACAACAAGTTCGTTCTTATCCTTATTTGGACTAATCACAAACGCAATCAACATGGCCGTGTACCTAGAGCTAGGAATCAAAGACAGTATAACTGTTCAGTTCATCTCACTCGCCATTGCAGACTTTGTCTTCTGTATACTGATATTTATGTCATCATTCAGCTTTCTTGTCGACAAAGTCCATACAGATCTAACAGATCTAGATCCATTATCATTTGCACACAATCTATCGACACTAAGATCTACAGTGTATGCTATATCAATGTTTATAACTGTTTTCCTCTCAGTAGAGAGGTGCTGCTGTGTTACTTTTCCATTTAACGTCAAATTAATGTTCACAAAGGCACGGTCTATAAATGTCATAATAGGCATGGCTTTGGTCTTTGTAATATTGAGGATACCTGATTACATGACCGAGGGATTAGCTTGGACATATGACGTCAGGTTTAATAAAACAAGAATTCTTTACTGGCAATCATCAGACAGAATCACATTAAAACTCTTCGGAAGTGTTTTGTTTAACGCTATTTTACCTGTTGCTGCATTTGTTGTCAACTCCACCTGTGCGGCAGTCATGATCACAAGAGTCAAATTATCCAGCAAATTTCGACACTTAAATGTGGCACCCACTGGTCATACTTTCAATAATGTCAGTAGACCGAAATCAAGGAATTCATTGATCATATTGACGAGAAAAGATACAAAATTAACTAGAACAATAATTGCTTTGGATATTGTTTTCGTTCTATGCAATATTCCCAAATTAATGTACTGCTCCCTAAACATTACAGAAAAATTCAAAACAGAAGTCAACACAAGAAAACCAGGAATATTCCAGAACTTTGTTTATCTTATTGTAGTTCTAGGTTACACAATGGAGACTATCAATGGAACAGTCAGTTTTCTGGTCTACTTTTTCTCCAGCCGAAAGTTTAGTTCGGAATGTAGAAAACTGTTTTGTAGTGCTACTACTACCACCATTGACAAGATAACTCGTTGATCTCCGTCAGAGATTTAGTGAGCTGTTTTACAAATAGCTCTTCGATTTGCTTAGCAGTGTGCATATTTTTAGATTTTACTTTTAAAGAAAAACTATGAAAGAGATTATTATTTTGGTGCCACAGAAATTGTAATTCCGTGAAGTTAGACTAGTCATTCACATTTACTTTTGTTAACTGCCAGGTTTAGATGTGGTAAGGCATTAAACTGACAAAGTAAAGTGAATCTGTTAGGCCATGTTAAAACTTGAAGTTAGACTAGTCATTCACATTTACTTTTGTTAACTGCCAGGTTTAAATGTGGTAAGGTATTAACTGACAATGTAAATTGAATCTGTTAAACCATGTTAAAATAATGAACACCAGAAGATCTATGTCGCAGGTTATAATATAAATATATTTGAGGCTCCCTCACAGAGTGAGGCCCTCAGCTTTAGATCAGAGGTGGGCAACCAACGACCTGCGAGCATTAACCGGCCCGTTAAGCTATTCCAACCGGCCCCTTATGCTTGATTTCAAAATTACTATACACTTCATTCCCTAACTTTAAAAAAAAAAAATGAATTAAAAAGTAACACATAAATGTATAAACATTCAAAACTCGTTCACATTAAACAAGAAAATAAGTAATTTGATTAACGAATTCGCCAAAACTAAATACTTGTTATCACATCATTGATGCATTATTTGCAATGTGTTACAAGGCTGCAAAGTTTATAATATAATGGCTTCAATAGGTAATGGTATGTGGCCTACAACGCCTTCATAGTTTCTCAGATTTGGCCCTGAGAAAATAAAATGTTGCCAACCCTTGCTTTAGCTTGTTTAGTTGGCCCTAACTACGGCCCTGCTGATGTTTGTTCACTTCAACTATCAACTGCTTGTTTAGAAAGGCCCTAACTACGGCCCTGCTGATGTTTGTTCAGTTGAACTATCAACTTCTTGTTTAGAGGGGCCCTAACTACGGCCCTGCTTATGTTTGTTCACTTGAACTATCAACTTCTTGTTTTTGTCTTGGCACCTGCACCAACTTCACAACAGTGAAAACACAGGCTGTGCTGAAACGTCAAGTCAACAGACTTTCCCCAACAGCTTCTGACACATGAATATTTATTTCAAAAACATACAATAATGATGTATCATCATGTGCCTTGGAGCCGCGATAGCTCAGTGGTTAGTGAACTGGACTACAAAGGACAAGGGGTAGGGTTCGATCCCAACCGACGGCTTCCGGGGTCACCCAGTCTTAAATGGGTACCAGATTTTTTTCTGGGAAAGTGAAGCGGCACGGGCGTAATACCGAGGATAGGGTGTCATCGAAAGTTTCTATAAGAGATATATGTGGTACCACAGGATAGGGTGTTATCGCAAGTTTCTATAAGAGATATATGTGGTACCATAGGTTAGGGTGTCATCGCAAGTTTCTATAAGAGATATATGTGGTACCACAGGATAGGGTGTCATCGAAAGTTTCTATAAGAGATATATGTGGTACCATAGGTTTGGGTGTCATCGAAAGTTTCTATAAGAGATATATGTGTGATACTATAGGTTAGGGTGTCATCGAAAGTTTCTGTAAGAGATATATGTGTGATACTATAGGTTAGGGTGTCATCGAAAGTTTCTATAATAGATATATGTGGTACCATAGAATAGGGTGTCATCGAAAGTTTCTATAAGAGATATATGTGTGATACTATAAGTTAGAGTGTCATCGAAAGTTTCTATAAGAGATATATGTGTGATACTATAAGTTAGGGTGTCATCGAAAGTTTCTATAAGAGATATATGTGTGATACTATAAGTTAGAGTGTCATCGAAAGTTTCTATAAGAGATATATGTGTGATACTATAAGTTAGAGTGTCATCGAAAGTTTCTATAAGAGATATATGTGTGATACTAAATGTTAGAGTGTCATCGCAAGTTTCTATAAGAGATATATGTGGTACCACAGGATAGGGTGTCATCGAAAGTTTCTATAAGAGATATATGTGGTACCATAGTTTTGGGTGTCATCGAAAGTTTATATAAGAGATATATGTGTGCTACTAAAGGTTAGGGTGTCATCGAAAGTTTCTATAAAAGATATATGTGCGATACTATATGTTAGGGTGTCATCGAAAGTTTCTATAAGAGATATATGTGTGATACTATAAGTTAGAGTGTCATCGAAAGTTTCTATAAGAGATATATGTGTGATACTAAATGTTAGGGTGTCATCGAAAGTTTCTATAAGAGATATATGTGTGATACTATAGGTTAGCGTGTCATCGAAAGTTTATATAAAAGATATATATGTGATACTGTAGGTTAGGGTGTCATCGAAAGTTTCTATAAGAGATATATGTGTGATACTATAGGTTAGGGTGTCATCGAAAGTTTCTATAAGAGATATATGTGGTACCATAGATTAGGGTGTCATCGAAAGTTTCTATAAGAGATATATGTGTGATACTATAGGTTAGGGTGTCATCGAAAGTTTTCTATAAGAGATATATGTGATACTATAGGTTAGGGTGACATCGAAAGTTACTATAAGAGATATATGTGATACTAAATGTTAGGGTGTCATCGAAAGTTTCTATAAGAGATATATGTGGTACCATAGATTAGGGTGTCATCGAAAGTTTCTATAAGAGATATATGTGTGCTACTATAGGTTAGGGTGTCATCGAAAGTTTCTATAAGAGATAAATGTGATACTATAGGTTAGGGTGTCATCGAAAGTTACTATAAGAGATATATGTGATACTATAGGTTACGCTGTCATCGAAAGTTTCTATAAGAGATATATGTGTGATACTATAGGTTAGGGTGTCATCGAAAGTTTCTATAAGAGATATATGTGTGTTACTATAGGTTAGGGTGTCATCGAAAGTTTCTATAAGAGATATATATGTGATACTATAGGTTAGGATGTCATCGAAAGTTTCTATAAGAGATATATGTGATACTATAGGTTAGGATGTCATCGAAAGTTTCTATAAGGGATATATGTGATACTATAGGTTAGGATGTCATCGAAAGTTTCTATAAGAGATATATGTGATACTATAGGTTAGGATGTCATCGAAAGTTTCTATAAGAGATATATGTGATACTATAGGTTAGGATGTCATCGAAAGTTTCTATAAGAGATATATGTTATACTATAGGTTAGAGTGTCATCGAAAGTTACTATAAGATATATGTGATACTATAGGTTAGGATGTCATCGAAAGTTTCTATAAGGGATATATGTGATACTATAGGTTAGGATGTCATCGAAAGTTTCTATAAGAGATATATGTGATACTATAGGTTAGGATGTCATCGAAAGTTTCTATAAGAGATATATGTTATATTATAGGTTAGAGTGTCATCGAAAGTTTCTATAAGAGATATATGTGATACTATAGGTTAGGATGTCATCGAAAGTTTCTATAAGAGATATATGTGGTACCATAGGTTAGGGTGTCATCGAAAGGTTCTATAAGAGATATATGTGGTACTATAGGTTAGGGTGTCATCGAAAGTTTCTATAAGAGATATATGTGGTACCATAGGTTAGGGTGTCATCGAAAGTTTCTATAAGAGATATATGTGGTACCATAGGTTAGGATGTCATCGAAAGTTTCTATAAGAGATATATGTGGTACCATAGGTTAGGGTGTCATCAAAAGTTTCTATAAGAGATATATGTGGTACTATAGGTTAGAGTGTCATCGAAAGTAATTTGCCGGTGGCGCACTTCATACAGAATCTGACGAATCTAGGAGGCTCACAACTGTTATTGTTTTGGAGAAATAGAAATCACCTCGCTGCCAGTGCCCTTCTTCTTCCTGGAGCACGTGCTCTTCACATTTCCACCAGTACACAATGTCTGTCTGTAAGAGCGCGCCACGTACCAAGTTTTTAACATCACTTATATTAAACATGGTATTCTGTGCTTAGTCTTAGGCTTCTGTCTTAGTTTCCATGTAGAAGTAAGTGTCTGTACACTATTAAAGCTACTTTTTACATAGTGATGAATTAACACTTTAAATTCATTATGATTAGACAATTGAGATAGCTCATTTACACTTTAAATTCATTATGATTAGACAATTGAGATAGCTCATTTACACTTTAAATTCATTATGATTAGACAATTGAGATAGCTCATTTACACTTTAAATTCATTATGATTAGATAATTGAGAGAGCTCATTTACACTTTAAATGCATTATGATTGAGATAATTGAGATAACTCATTTACACTTTAAATTCATTATGATTAGTTAATTGAGATAACTCATTTACGCTTTAATTTCATTATGATTAGATAATTGAGACAGCTTATTTACACTTTAAATTTATAATGATTAGATAATTGAGATAACTCCTTTACACTTTAAATTAATTATGATTGAGATAGCTCACTATTTTAGTACTTCATGAAAATAATTTATGTTCCGTGGTACGCCTTTACTATGTGTATTAACACCAACTGATCTTATCTTATCTAGGCAGTTTGTTAACATTAGTTCAGCTGCAGTAGTTTGAAAGAGTTGCAATTATTTGAGAGTTGTAGTAACATAACTTCACTCCTGCCAATTAGACGTTTAGCTATTTAGTAATTGTTATTCATAAAGTGAGTTAGTATAAAATAGAATCAGAGACATAATTCTCTACATGGCCTATAATAATAATAGCCCTACATGGACAGTACATATTATAACCAGATTAATAAGGGCAATTATTCTAAAGACTTATGTAAAAGTTGACATTTCATTCTAAGACTAAGAAGCGATTTAAGAACAAACTGGATTAAGCTACATTATAGCTCGTTTCAAATCATGTGCCCAACTTTTAAAATCGATATCTTTTTAATCTCTTTTTGTATTTTTTTCAAAATTTGCATGTAAAGTTATAATGATTAGAACCCAACAGGGAATTAATTTCATTAAAAAAAACATTTGGTTATTATTGTTGCTTATTTGATTTATATAAATTTATAACGACCCATTGATGTAGTAAAAACTTAATGTTTACAGTATTTTAAGTTAAAAATAGCGATTAAAAATCCATACACGGTACAATTGACGTTTTTGCACGCATTCCACGTGGGCTTTCTGACACAATTAGACACTTGTAGAAAACACGAGGCATTGTGTGTTCCATTTCCGTTCATTCAGCGGCGAAGCCGTCCTCGAACTGAGCAGACAATAATTATCCTGGTGTTTTGTCTTATTAGGTTATTTCCCCATTACGGCCACGCCTTTACCTAGTGAAAATTAATCATAGACCAGCAACTACGGTAATTTCTATTCTTTAGGGCTTCACAATTTACAATTTTGACAAACATCAAAGAAATATCGCCGCTTTAAGAAAACTGCAGCTGCAAGATATTTGTTAAATATACATTTAAAGGGTCTTTTGCATTCTAATAACATTTGGAAAATTTCAAAAGTTTTTAACAAACGGTTAGAGAGTAATAGCGTTTTGAAGTTGGGCACATGATTTGAAACGAGCTATAGACTGTATTAGAGCCTCGGTAGCGCAGTAGGTAGCGCGTCAGTCTCATAATCCATTGTGTCCGGTTAGCGCAATCGATAGGCGGTTGGCTTACCACGGCAACAGCCGGGGTTCGTTCCCTGGCGAGGACACCTGGGTTTTACTAATTCCCTAAAAATTAGTGGAGCCGCGATAGCTCAGTGGTTAGTGAACTGGACTACTACGGACAAGGGGTAGGGTTCGATCCCAACCGACGGCTCCGGGTTCACCCAGCCTTAAATGGGTACCGGATTTTTTCTGGGAAAGTAAAGCAGCACGGGCGTAATACCGACCACATTACCCCAAAAATCATGTGCTGAAGGTCTGTAAAATATAGGGTCACTAACACCATATTTCCCTATACGCCACTTGGCGTGACGGGGGGTACTTTACTCTTTTTTTTTTATAGACTGTATTCCTGTGTATTGTATCTTGTTGTGGCAAGCTATTCGGTTCAGGTGTTAGTTAAGATATAGGTCACGGTCAACGTTGAGTTGAAGACTTTGATGTATAGGGGTCATTGGTAAGTGTGGTTGTGTGCGAACGCTGCCCATATGTGTGAAAAAATATATGGTGGTTCTGCATCATAAGAGAAGAGAGCTTGTGCAGGTATGTGCGTGTGTATATGTGTAAAGTTAAACAAAAGAGACAAAAGAAAAGGGGAAAAAAGATGTGAGAGGAAAAGATGGAACGCAAGAGAAAAAAATGTGTATTTGTTTCTTTGTTTTGTTGTTAGGATCCCTGGTGTGAGTAGGTTTTACTGACTGTCCGGGCAGCGGCCATATTTATGGCCTACTCTTATATATTTTAACTATCAGGGGTTCTTTAACGTGCATTACATATCGCTTTGAAGTCAGAAGAGAAATGAAATCTATTGTCAAAAATACTGGAGAAAAAAGCTATTGCCAGTAAATCATTGTCATCATCAAGTGCCCTCTCCACAACGAAGGTTGGTTACCATGGAGCGCCATTCTGCCCTGTCTCTAACTTTTATGCTGCAGGTTGTCATAGGCTAACTTGTCTATCTTTTGATGTTACTCATCCATGTTTGTCTTGGTCTGCCTCTGCCTCTTTTAGCTTGCATTTTCCCCTCCAAAATTACTTTTAGTAGTCTGTTGTATCTTTTACCAGGCCCAAAAATCGCATTTTTCTTGTTTAAATTGTATTTAGTAGTTCTCTTTTAATTTTTAATTGTTTTAAGACTTCATCGTATGTTTTCTTTTCTTTCCATCCAATTCTAACTTTTCTTCTATATATCCACATTTCAAAGGCTTCAATTTTCTGTTCTGTTTTATTGTCTAATGCCCATGTTTTTGCACCATATAGGAATGTTCAGAAGATATAACATTTTGCTATTCTTAGTTATTTGTTATTTGTTTTGATGTTAGTATATTTTTCATTACATTAAAATAACTTTATGCCATTCCTATTCTTTTGTTTATTGCAGTTTTACATTTTCTATCACTGGTTATAGTATGTCCAAGGTAGTTGTAGTTCTGAACTGTCTCCAGGTCTATTCCTTCAATTTTGATATCCACTTGTAGGTTTTGAGTATTTTCTTTGTTTATGATAATAGTTTTAGTCTTTTTGACATTCATATCTAATCCATATTTTTAAAATAATTTTTAGTAATTGTTAAGTAATTGATGTAGATCTTTTGGATTTTCTGTTAGTAGCACAGTATCATCAGTATATCTTAGGTTATTGATTATCTTTCCATTAATGTTTAGGCCTGGCATCTCTGTGATGTTTTTAAAGATTTGCTAATAAGGCCAATAAATAAGGTTCAGATTTATTGTGAAGGAACATGTAATTCAGGAAAAAAAGAATGGCATACATGCACATTAAAAATATATATAAATGTAACCAAAACCAGCATAGAGCATTTGTAGACTAAGAAAAGGTATTCGCTTTAGTAGACAAATAGCGGGCACATATTTAACAGTTGTGAGTAAACAATCATCATTTTAGCAAGTGTGAAAACCTTAAGGAAAACGTCCAAAGTAAGAACTACTTAGAAGCTTTTACTATTGGATAAGTACGACAAGGATGTGTACTGTCTCCTCTGATTGTCATGACTTGCATAAACCGCATACAACAACCAACACAAGTATAAGATAATAACCGCAAAAAAAAGATTAAGTTGTGCAGATGACCAGCACTAAGAGCAAATAAAATAACACGAATTAAAACATCTAAATAAGCTGGACAAAGAGTATAGGTATAAACATGTACAAAATTAGCATAGACAAGACAAAAGTCATAAATATAGCTATATTACCCCCCCCCCCAAAAAAAAAAAAAAAAAAAAAAAAAATTATAAATAAATAAAATAAAATAAAATAAAATAAAATAAATAAATAAATGGAAGTATAAATCTTCAATGATAACAACAAATTAAACCACACGACATATTTTAAATACTGGATTACCTAATTACTAGGATCGCCCAATAGGAAAATACTAGCAGAAATTGACAACCGATGCTGCTAAGCGAATTATGTGATTGACTAACTGGCTCCGATTTTGCAGAACAAATATATAGCTCTATTACAACGATAGCATAAACTATTGAGTTATGTGTGGCTTATCATTGCACTTGGAACATGTCCGTAGAGAGAGTTATATGATATCCTCTACAAAACAATACTTTCGATGAAGACTAAACCACTAAAATAGTGTCTTCTTCTTCTTCCTTCCTCATTTGCCTTTCAGCGTCGAGGGGAGATATAATTTGCGGTCTTTTGCTCGTCTGTTCGTTTCTGCTGCTGTTACGTTTCCTAGTGCTTCTAATATTCCATCGATCCACATTTTTCGTGATCGCCCCTTAGGTCTGGTATTCTCGCAACGTTTATTGAGGGCTCGTTGTGTTGTGTTTTTATCACTCTACCTTATCACGTGGCTAAACCATTTTTCGAATAGCTGTTACCAGTGCCAAACCTGGCGTTAACAGTCAACTAAGAAAGAAAAATAGTTACTGCAGACATTAAATACTGCCTAAGAAGAGAACTGAATTGTACAAGAAGTGATAACATAAGGGATGAGGATACAAGATAAAGAATGTAGCACCAGCGCTGAATGATACGTGTAAGGAAGATAAATCAAATATTTTGAATATGTAACGTGATTATAAGCAATAGTATCCGTCGGAGAGCCTTAAACTCAGAAACGAGGGAAAGAGAAGAAAAGGTAGATCTAGAAAACGATGGATTAACGAAGTATCAAACAATCACGATGAGCATCTTGCAAAGAATGTACATTGAACCGAAAACGCAATTTCCCTGCATAATGAAAGCTGTTAAGGCAAATTCATGTAAGTAAAAAGTTTAAACGTTCACATTTTAAAATAAATACATCATATATATATATATATATATATATATATATATATATATATATATATATATATATGAGTGGGTAATACGCTCGCTTCCTGATCAGAAAGGTCAAATTCCAGATTTGGTGAATTTTTTCGGACCAACAAGGCTACGGGATCCACACAGCCTCTAAAAATGGGTACAAAAGATTTTTTTCTGGAATGTAAAGGCGGACTGGCGTGATACCAATAACTTTACCCAAAAACGTACCCTAGATAAAGAGCCCCATCACGCAACGTGACCTATAGGGAATATGGTGTTAGTGACCATAACTTTTATAGACCAGCGGCGCGTGATTCTTGGGGTAATGTGGTCGGTGTTACGTCCATGTCGCTTTACTTTCCCAGAAAAAAAATCCGGTACCCATTTAAGGCTGGGTGAACTCGGAAGCCGTCGATCATGATCGAACCAATCTTGTCCTTTGTAGTCCAGTTAAAAAAAAATGTACCGTGGTCAAGGAAAATATATGGTCACTACCAAAGTCTAACCAAAGCGTAATGTGAACCTATAAAGTAAATTAGAGAGCTCTGTCTGTCACGCCAAGTGGCGTATAGGGAATATGGTGTTAGTGACCATACATTTTACAGACCTTCAGCACATGATTTTCGGAATAGTGTGGGTAGTGTGGTATTACACCCGTGCCACTTTAATTTCCCAGAAAAAATCCGGTACCCATCTAAGACTGGGTGAACCCGGAAGCCGTCGATTGGGATCGAACCCTACCCCTTGTCCTTTGCAGTCCAGTTCACTAACCACTGAGCTATCGCGACTCCCTAGTGTGAACCTTTACTTTTAGTCAATTGTCTAGTGCTACATTTTAGTTCTCTGGAAGAGGGTACATCTCACAGTTTAACGTATATATAACACCTGTAGTAGCAAACTGAAATGTTCATACCAGAGAGAGACACATTGTAGGCTCCATGAAATAATGATTTTGATAAAGATGAAATCACTAAAACATCATTAGGACAGAAACCAATGAAGCAATTAATATATATATATATATATATATATATGGCTACAGGAGTCTTGCTGGTGCTAGGTACTTATTTAAATCTTTTGTGCAATGTCACAAACTGACACCACACCTACAAAATATTAATTTCAGAATGAGCGTGATCTAACAGATAAAAGAGATCTTCATCTGTAAATGCTGAAAGATTTTCTAGAATTTCAACCAAATTGTCACTTTGTGATTAAATACCAACAAATGCAACAGAAATGGAAAAAAAATATATTTTGAAGATCAATACAACATGGCACCAACGTCGCAAATAACTCAACAAAAAGCACGCACAAATGTACATACACTGACCCAACATCCTGAAAGAGGAAATCGAAGAAGTAATCAAATATGCACCAAGAAATAAAGCACAGGGAATAGATAACATACCAATAGAAATAATAGTAGCAGCAGAAGACACACAAAAAAAGCCCCAGAAGACTGGCAACAGATAATCATCTTACCAGAATGGAAAAGAAAGATAGCGCGAGCTATTGCAATATTGAGGTATATCGCATTTCAATAAAGGTAAAGGTAAAATACAAGACTTGAATCGGTATCTTAGCACGCAAGTTTTCACCCATATGTGCTCGGTCGCCTATCCAGAGGTGTAGGATTTCTGCAAAGTGTCGCTTTAAGCATCGAAACTCACGATGCGAGGCGGCATTCCTCACCTTCACACAGAGAGAGACCCTGGTACCCATTTCTGCCAGCGGCTGGGTCGACCGCGGGGGTATTCTTGTCCGAACGTCGGTAGTCCAGTCGGGTGGTTTTCCCAACCAGGCTACTGAGGCCCCTAGGGTCCTTCAGGCTTCTCAGTCACGTGGGAAAGTTATACGGCAAAATTATGGGAAAAAAAGGCTGAGATCAATAATAGAACTACACTTAAGCGATTCTCAAATGGGGTTCCGAATAAAAAACAGAGGGTGTAATGACGCTCTATTGACCCTAGACAGCTGCTAACAGGAAAGACGGCAGCACACAATCAAAATTTTTACATAGCTTTCATTGACCAAGAGAAAATATTCAACCGATTAAACCAGGGTGGCCAAATGGCGGCCCGCGGGCCGGATCCGGCCCGCCAGCCTAGTTTTCTTGGCCCGCGAAGCTCCACGGACTTACTTCATTTTTTACCCCTAATAGCGGATTTCTCCTGGTTTTAATCCGTGTCGGAGTTAACTCTTCTATCGTTCAAGAATACACAATTTGAAAA
The DNA here is from genome assembly GCA_032433765.1 of Megaustenia siamemsis. Classification (NCBI taxonomy): domain Eukaryota; kingdom Metazoa; phylum Mollusca; class Gastropoda; order Stylommatophora; family Ariophantidae; genus Megaustenia; species Megaustenia siamemsis. Next base: position 57,407,333 of record JAVIAB010000047.1, on the reverse strand, counting down.
TCTCTGTCAATTTCTCGCAACAGCTAGATTGGCAACATAATTTCAAATAACACACACACACACACACACACACACACACACACACACACACACACACACACACACACACACACACACACACACACACACACACACACACACACACACACACACACACACACACACACACACACACACACACACACACACACACACACACACACACACACACACACACACACACACACACACACACACACACACACACACACACACACACACACACACACACACACACACACACACACACACACACACACACACACACACACACACACACACACACACACTGCACAACTAGGGTGCCGACAATATTCAAAGTCTTTGCTTCGAGTTGGTACCGCAAAGTTGCTTTATTGTCAGTGCGGTGATAGCGTCAGATCTTTGGCTCAACATTTGTCGTCTGGACTTGTGGTGGCTCTTTCATTTCGCGGTAAGGGGTTAATGAGGTTGGGAGGGACAGGGGTGAGGGGACTTCGTAGCTCTAATTCTGTCTTTGAAGTTACATTCAAAATGTTTCACTGTTCGCCTTCATTCCCTTTGATCCCATCGTCTTGTCTTGTCCATAAAATGACTGCAACGTGTTTATTTGGTCACAATCTTTTGATTTCATTGTCAAACGCAAGTCTGTGTATAACTGTCAAATCTGGACTTATTTTCGATAGTGGACCAACATTCTGTGACTTTTAACTTTGATGTGAGATTTTGTATTAAATCATGTTAAAACGTAGAAAAGTTGATTGTGAAAATCGCATATTTAAACCTGAATGGGAATTAGATTATTTGTTCATCTTCAATAAGGATAGTAAACCTCAGTGCTTAATTTGCGTTCAAGTGTTAGCCGTTTTGAAGGAATATAATTTAAAACGGCACTATGCCACACATCATCAAAACATGTATGAGAAACATAGCATTGAAGCTAGGAAGCTTTTGGTTGAACAGCTGAAGACAAAGTTGAATCAACAGCAAAGTATGTATACAAAGGGCAATAAAATTAAAGAGTCATCGATCATTGCATCATATACAGTTACCTATGAGCTTGCAAAATCTAAAAAACCCTTTACTGACGGAAATTTTGTGAAGAAATGTGCGATTCAAATGGCAAAGGCATTCGGTCAAGAAAAAATAGCCAAAGAATTTGAATCTGTGCCTCTTTCAAAACAAACTGTAGCCAGAAGAACAGAAGACATCAGTCTGCAACTGTCTCAAAGTTTAAAATCTTGTATTGAAAACTGCTCATATTTTTCGCTCGCGATTGATGAAAGTACTGACATCACTGACACTTGCCAGCTTCTTATTTTTGTTAAAGTTATCCAGGAGGATTTTACTGCTATTGAAGAATTGTTGAAAGTTTGCTCTTTGCATGACACTTGTAGAGGGACAGACATATTTTCTGCAGTTCATAGTGCCGTAGATGAAGTAGGTGGTTTTGGAAAGTTGTCTGCAGTGTGTACTGATGGTTGCAAAGCTTTTATTGGTTCAAATACTGGTTTAGTTGGACTTCTAAAGCAAAACAAAATTAACGTACCTACATTGCATTGCATAATTCATCAAGAGGCCCTTTGTGCAAAGTCCATAAATCTAAAAGACACCATGGCTACTGTTGTGAAAATAACAAATTTGATAAGAGGAGGACATCAGTCTTTAAATCACAGGAAGTTTTTATCATTTTTAGAGGAAGTAGATTCTTGCTACGGTGATCTCCTGCTTTATACAGAAGTAAGATGGCTTAGTCGAGGGAAATGTTTAATAATATTTTTTGAACTGAAGAATGACATTTATGACTTCCTGCGAGAGAACTTACCATGCTCCATTGATCTTCAACATGCACTCAAAGACATTAATTTCCTTCATAATCTGGCATATCTCACAGACATCACACAACATTTGAACATATTGAATTTGCAGCTACAAGGGGAAAAGCAAACCATTTTTCAATTGATGGGATATGTTGATGGTTTTAAAAAGAAGCTGAATCTATTTAGACTTTCTTTGCAAAAAAATGATCTGTTCCATTTTTCAAGTTGTAAGCAGTTGTTGTCAGAGATAGAAAGTGCAAACTTCAGTAAGTACGCAGCTGACATTGAACATTTGATTTGTGAATTTGATCGACGATTTCAAGATTTTGAAATGTTTCGTCCGCAAACGGGACTTTTTAATAACCCAATTAAGTGCACAGTGGAGTGCCAGCCATCAGATCTTCAACTAGAGTTGTGTGACCTTCAGTGTGACCCCTTCCTCAGTACTGTAAAGGCATTAGGAGCTGACTTCTGGAAATTGCTACCAAATGAACGTTACCCGTGTCTGAGAAAATGGGCACTAAAGATGTGCTCTATATTCGGCAGCACATATCTCTGCGAGACAACATTCTCTTCCATGAAGTTAATTAAATCTAAGACCAGGAACAGAATGACCGATTCGACATTGTCCCATACTCTCCGAATCGCCACGTCAAAATGGAAGTGGACTTCAAATCTCTGGTGGAAAGCTGTGACAAGTCACAATCGTCGCACTGAGACATTAAAGGTAATTTTAAAATGAATAATTAATGGATTTGTTACAAATCAAATATGTAGTCAAAGTGCAAGCATTATTTATATATTACTATATCGCATAGGTCCCTACTGTCATTTTTGACGATATTCTTAAGTGTGGCCCGCGGGTCTTGGCCTTGGCTTTAATCCGGCCTCGGGCAACCTCAAGTTGGCCACCACTGGATTAAACTATAGGATAACTATAGGAGATACTAACAACATAGGGAGTAAGCCAACATCTAACCAACGTAATCAAAAGTCTCTACATCTGCAGTCAGAACAGCAGCAGGTTACACGGACCACTTCGAAGTTGGATCAGATGTAAGACAGGGTCGCATACTATACCCCTCCCCAAACCCCCACCATTGTTTATTACATATATGGCCTACAAATATGCAATTAGCCAACCCATCGGAGACAGAGGAGTTAAATGAACGTCTATTTGCAGACGATCAGACAATAATATTTAGAAAAATAGAAGACCTACAAGAACTATTAAATAAACTCAACAGCACAGGCACAAAAAACAGGAAAATCAACATCAACAAAACAGAAGTCATGAATAAAGTAAAAGAGAACAGAACATCATCATAACTATAGACGACAGAAAACTAAATCAAGTAGAGGAATTTAAATATTTAGGAAGTCTAATGACAAACGACAATTCACAAACAGCAGAAATAAACTCAAGATTCAACAAAGCGTATCAAATCATTGGACAGCTATCACCACTATTGTCCAACAAGGAAATAACTCTAAAAGCAAAGCGGGCACTCTACACAAAGTTGTGCTACCAATGCCAGTCCTGGACACTAGATGCAATAACATTAATAAACAAAAATAACCACTACCGAGATGAAATGTGTTAGACGAATGTCATGAAACAAACTGAGGGATAAGATCAGAAATGAAGAACTCAGAAAAAAAAGCTAGGAATAAGCCCCGCCATAGAATATACAAAGAAACAACAAATAGAATGGTTTGGCCACATAACAAGGCAGAAGTCAAAAACTCAAAACAATAAGCCTTCAATGAACGTTGCGAGAAACCAGATCCAAGGGCCAACCACAAAAAGATGGATTGATAGAATATTAGAAACACTAGGAAACATTACATCAGCAGAGGCGGAGAAAAGAGCAAAAAACCGCAAATTATATCTCCCCTCGACTCTGAAAGGCAAATGAGGAAGGAAAGAAGAAGAGGAAGTGATTAAATAAATCAGTTGCGTTTTAACCTACTTTGTGGGATATGACCTGAATATGAACTCTTTAGTGACCTTCAAAAATAGTCTAAAATTATTACTCCATGGAAAACTGACGTTCGGATGTATAAGTGAGATTCTTCTTGAGTTGCAGCTGCCATATTTTAATTTTAACAATACTTTGAATTATTTATACAAACTTTCTACACTAAATATTCATTCCTACATGCTGTAAGAGTGAATATATATCACTTTTACTGCTCTTTATTTTTATGTACTCTATACACCTACAATTTTTACACCTACGAGTTTCAGTTATACATTTGTTTCGAAATACAATTTTGTATCAATCACAAGTAACAAGTCTGAGTAAATTACAAAGTATAGATAATGGTACACGACAATAACCAAAAGACAGAGACAGGTATGTAAGGTGTAACAAAGCATGCCAAGCTATAGGCCAAGTTGCAACACTATTGAAAAACAAAACAGTAACTACTGAAGCATAAAGGGCAATGCACAAATCAATGTTTCTACCTACTCTGTGCTATCAGTGCCAGAATTGGACGCTGGACTCTAGAACAATAAGAAAGATAACGACCACCGAAATGAAATGTGTCAGAAGAATGACAGGAAACAGCTTAAGGGACAGAGTAAGAAACACTGACCTGAGGAAGAAACTCGAAATTGAACCAGCCATCGAATACATAAAGAAACAACAGATAAATTGGTTCTGCCACATAACAAGACAAAAATAACTAACAATGACTCAAAAAGCCATAAAAAAACGCAACGAAAACGCCAGATTAAGAGGAAGACCGAGAAAGAGATAGATAAAGGGAATACTAGAGTCACTAGGAGGGATAACACCAGAAGAGGCCAACAGAAGAGCAAAGAATCGCAGATTGTATCTCTCCTCGACGCCAAAGGCAATGGAGGAAAGATAGAAAAAGAAGAAGAAGAAAAATAGATAATGGTCTTTGCTCAAATTGTCACCACATGAGAACGATGGAGTGTTATTATCTCTTCTAGAAAGGCATCAATATGCCACTGGTGTTAGATGTTGCGTCAAACCAGAGTTCTCTATCAGTTGGGCAGCAATATAGGTCAGCAGTAAGACAAGCACGATTACGGTTCGATCAATTACAAACAACGCCAACACTGTTATTTGCGGATCCTCATCATTGCACCCCGAACGTGTCCATAGGTGCTCAGATCCCCTCCTCAGCAATTCCCGCAGTGTCCAGCCACTGACGGCTCCAGTTCTGTGTTGGTTGATAAGCTTTCATATACGCCCAGAAAGTTTCTCGTTTCTGTCTGTGCCATCTTAACTCCCATCTCTTTCATCCGAAGGAGTGAATTGGTCTCATGGTTATCGAAGTCCTGTGCCCTACCCACATCTCAGATTGATGTTGTCCACCCAATCCATTGGTTGACCGTTTTTAACGACAGCGCAGCTGTCTGCTCTCTCATTTCCTTGTACTCCCTCATGGCCAGGAACGTAGACAAAGGTGATCCCACGTATTTTTGACTTCTGCAACGACTGTACCCATTGCATAGGGACAGACACGAAGGTATCAGACGGTTGCAGCTTCAATTAGGTCTAGTAGCACACACATCCTAAATGACTACCATTATCGAGAATGAACTATTGCTGAGCCATTTGAGTCCAGTTTTATAGAGACTCGTGCCAACCAAACTGCAGAAATTCAGAAATCAAGCTAAAATCGTCTCAGCCAAAGTCGTAATGGTCTCAATGATTGGCTTTTTTCTCTTCTTTTCTTTACGAAAATTCACCATCCGTCCAGTCTACATCTTGAAGATTATATTAGACTACAACAATAATTTTTAAATGTCCTTGAAAACAACATTTGTTTTAATTGTGCGCTTGCTCAAGTATAATTTGTAGCGCTAGAAATTCTAATAGCTACTTTACATATACGATCTACATAAGGAGCTAACTGAAGAAATTTGATCTAGGGTATAATCCAAACACATTTTTGTTGGATAATTGCTTGATGATTATTGTAGCCTGATATGTTATCTCTACGGTCATGTAACACCACATACTATTTGTATGTTGTTAACTGTCTGTTAAATCGCTTCCCTTCAAAATAACGATATCCTTTATTCCTATTAATGGTACAGTTCCATTATTTGTACGTGATCACTTGTTCTTTTAAAGTCTTGGCTTCATTGTTGACTGTTTCAATTTGATATTTGATACAATCTCTGTAAGTAGGTTCATTACTTAGGTGGTTCTCATATTGACAACATTATTACACTTGGCAGGTTCGTGGTTTACATTCTGCAGTGATGTTATGCAGAATGAGTTATTGATCTGTGAATTCGTGACATACATGTACGTCTGTTTCTGCTGCGATCACGACTCATTCAGTCTGGGACTCCAGATTCTATTACGGAGTCTGCTGTTTATTTTAGAGTTTTATTACCGTCACAAAGTCCAAGTTAGTGGATATGGGAGACATTTCCCTCAAGTCTGTGTACCGGGAAGAGCACTTTTCTGCAGTTTAGATGTAATGATAGTTGATGGTTGATCGTTAGTTTCTCCGATGAATCACGAGTCGCACAGCGCCATTTAAATGGTAAATGGACAAGTTAAGACATGGCAGAAAAATATGAGGAATTATAATGACAAGAGACATTAGATGAAGCCTCCAACACATGTTTTAAGACCTTTTCTTGTCTTATTTTGAACTGGTACCTGTTTTTTTTTTGCTCACTAGCAACAATTTCAAGACATATTCGATTGTTAACTAACCACTCAATTCGTAGGTCACTCACATCGATTATGTTCACACGTATAACAACTACTTCTATTTATTATCAACAAATAAAGACTTAGATTACAATTCGTACTTTAATTGAGCATGTCTTATTATGTTTAATCCCTCTCTCGGGTCACTCTCTCATTTTTTTCAATTCCCTGGTTTGTTTCAATTGGCTTATTGGTCACGTGTAAATGTTTACAACGGTGTTAGATTTTTTTTTTCCGACTTAGATGATATGTTACAGGTCGATTGTCTGGATAAAAGTATCACAGACGATTCACAGAAAAGGCAAACTAATAAATGGAAGCCCTTCATGGAGAAGAAGAAAATGCATAGATTATGTCATCTGCAAGACAAATCTAACTGGTCTTGCAATTTACATAGCTAATCATTGACTAAATCATTATCTTCATCATTATCACACATGATCAATGTGTGCTTCTGTCGACTAGTGATGAAGACACAAAAAGTTACAATATCTTAATCATACATAATAGTTCTTAATAATTGTTACATTTAAAAACATTCATGTGGCTTTAGCTATTCATTCGACATTAAAAATTGTTTTATTTCATCTGACTTCTATCACTTCTTTAAAAATACTGCCTTTAGAGTACACATATTTAATGTTACATACACATATTTGAAGAAATTAGGTTAAATACAAAAATAAACGTTTTCAACTCCAATGTTAAGTCATTCCAATTATATGGCTGTGAAACACGGAGAACAAGAAAACTGACAATCATGAAGATACATATTTTCATTAATGGATACTTGCACAGAATTAAAGGATGGAAATGGCAGGACAAAATCACTAACATAGAATTATGGAACTGTACCAGTCAAATACCAGTGGATAAAGAGATACAGCGAAGTCTATGGCGCTGGATAGGACACACAACCAACTGAGAGTATTACACAACAGGCCCTTTTTTTAATCCCTGGGAAAAGACAAAGAGGAAGACCAAGACATTTTTGGAGAAGACAGACAGAAGCAGAGATGAAAATGATGGGGAAGACAAGGAGTGATCTCAAAAGAATGGCAAGAAACAGAACGACTTGGAACGTGTTTGGTGAAGACATATGCTCCACAGGGAACTGAAAGATAGAAGAAGAAGAGACACATATTTTGTTAAATAATCGGCTGAACGCCATACTATATCCATCATGACGGCTGACAACGTCTCAAACTTAGATGAACTGCCACAACCTCAAGTTCTAGTCACTGATTCAACATTAAGCGACATTACAATTGCTCTCGTCATTACAACAAGTTCGTTCGTAGCCTTATTTGGACTAATCACAAACGCAATCAACATGGCCGTGTACCTAGAGCTAGGAATCAAAGACAGTATAACTGTTCAGTTCATCTCACTAACCATTGCAGACTTTGTCTTCTGTATACTGATATTTATGTCATCATTATGCGGTATTGTCGACAAAGTCCATACAGATCTAACAGATCTAGATCCATTTTCATTTGCATTCAATCTATCGACACTAAGATCTACAGTGTATGCTATATCAATGTTTATAACTGTTTTCCTCTCAGTAGAGAGGTGCTGCTGTGTTACTTTTCCATTTAACGTCAAATTAATGTTCACAAAGGCACGGTCTATAAATGTCATAGTAGGCATGGCTTTGGTCTTTGTAATATTGAGGATACCTGATTACATGACCGAGGGATTAGCTTGGACATATGACGTCAGGTTTAATAAAACAAGAATTCTTTACTGGCAATCATCAGACAGAATCACATTAAAACTCTTCGGAAGTGTTTTGTTTAACGCTATTTTACCTGTTGCTGCATTTGTTGTCAATTCCACCTGTGCGGCTGTCATGATCACAAAAGTCAAATTATCCAGCAAATTTCGACACTTAAATGTGGCACCCACTGGCCGTACTTTCAATAATGTTAGTAGAGCGAAATCAACGAATTCGGTGATCACATTGATGAAAAAAGATACAAAATTAACTAGAACAATAATTGCTTTGGATATTTTTTTCGTTCTATGCAATATTCCCAAATTAATGTTCTGCTCCCTAAACATTATAGAAAAATATGACTCCGAAATCACCATAACTAAACAAGGTATATACCAACGAATTGCAGTTGTAGCCTACACAGTAGAGACTGTTAATGGAGCATTCAATTTTTGGTGTACTTTTTTACCAGCCAAACGTTTAGATTAGAATGTAGACAAATGCTACTGCCACCATTGACTAGTTTGTTGATCTCTGCCAGAGATTTAGTGAATTGTTTTACATGTATCACAAGGGGTAGGGTTCGATCCCAACCGACGGGTTCCGGGTTCACCCAGCCTTGAAATGGGTACCGGATTTTTTTTCTGGGAAAGTAGAGCGGCACGGGCTGTAATATCGATCACATTACCCAAAAAATCACGTGCTGAAGGTCTGTAAAAATGTATGGTCACTATCACCATATTCCCTATACGCCACTTGGCGTGACAAGGGTACTTTGGTAATGGTAACAACAAAGAAAAATACATCACCTCAGTGCAAAATAAAGACAAGTGGTACAATATTATAACAGGTAAATGAATTTAAATATTTGGGAATTTTGTTAACCTCAGACGGAAGATGAACAACAGACCTGAGATGCAGAATTGCTCAGACAAAATCAGCTTTCCAAAAAAATGAAGAGGGTATTATGCATTCCCTTTTTGACAATAGAAACAAGAAAAACAGTTTAAATGTTATGTAGAGCCAGTCTTAACATATGGATGCGAATCATGGACAATAGGACAACAGACAAGAAAATCGCTGGAGGCTGTAGAAATGTGGTTTTACAGAAGAATGTTGAGAATACCATTGACAGCTAAGAAGAGTAATGAAAACATTCTGAAAGAGGTCAAAGCAAAAGAGAACTAATTTCCAATATTAGGAAGAAACAATCATCATTTTTTGGCCATGTAATGAGAAGAGAACAACTGGAATATATTGAAACAACTGAAAAAATTGAGGGACGAAGAGTTAGAGAGAAGCAAAGAGAAAAATAACAGACAGCTTAAGAGAATAGCTTGGCAGAAGGTCAACAACAGAAATTATAAATAGCTGCCGAGATCGAAAGTTGTGGAGAAACATGATCATCTACGCTAGTAGGCCCGGTACTTGATGATGAGGATGTGTGATCTGCATTAGACTGCAGATTTGCCACCAGCTGGACTGCATTTCGATCGAGCGTTTTGAAGTGTAGGTCTGGCTTCATTTGTTGGGACATCATTTCTTTGGGGCACGCTCACTGACCACTAAGTCTACCTAAATTCGACGCAGGCGCATGGAGATCGTGACACCGGCGACGACCCGCTACAGCGACTTGGCAGTGTGCATCATGAGCTGCACACATTTTGTTCTAACGCAAAACGTTCAAAAGAACAGTATGCACGATCACAGATCAACACTTTGTTGGTTTCTGGAACGGGAGCATAGCAAGGGACCGCCAGCTGTGACGCTCAATCCGTTCACAAATGTCTAAATAATGATTAAGGACGATTGGACATTAATGTACTGTAGATATACGACCCAGACACCAATTCTGGCGAGTATGTAGAACCACGGTCATTTATAGATTATCTATATATAAAAAGTAAAAAAGAAGTGAAGTGCCCCGTCTCGCTCTCGTCCTTTGTAGTCCAGTTCACTAACCACTGAGCTATCGCGGCTCCCACTATCTATATATGGCTAAGGTAAAACTTTCCAGAAGTTAATGACTCGCTTTAAATACAATACAACAATCAGATAAATCTGAAATAAGTGCAACGTTTTAAATACTTGGGCACAATAATAACATCAGATGGGAGATGCACCACAGAAATAAAAAGCAGAATAGCTCAGGCCAAAATAGCATTTCAGAAAATGAAAAATATCTTATGCAACAAATCTATGTCAATAAAAATGGGAAAGAGAGTTCATCGGTGCTATATAGAACCAATTCTGACCTATGGAAGCGAATCATGGACTGTAGACAAACAAATGAGAAGACGATTAGAGGCCACAGAGATGGGATTTCTCAGAAGAATGTTGAAAGTTCCCTGGGCAGATAAAAAGACCAATGAGGAAGTTCTGAAAGAGGCCAACACAAAAAGGGAGCTCTTAAAAAACATCAGAAAGAAGCAATCAACATTTTTCGGGCACATCATGAGAAGAGGAAAGTTGGAATACTTGGTTACAACAGGCAAAATAAAAGGAAAGAGAGATCGCGGACGACAAAGAGAGAAAATACTGGATAGCTTGGTGTCATGGCATGGAAAACAGTCAACAACAGAACTCATACGATGCACTGTAGATAGAAGATTGTGGAGGGACATGATCGCCTACGCCAACCGGCATGATACATGATGATGATAATAAATACAATAAAAATACAACATAATACAATACAATATATATATATATATATCATCATCATCATCATCATCAAGTACCAAGCCTGCTGGCGTAGGTGATCATGTCTCTCACAACTTTCGATCACGACAGTTATTTATCATTTCTGTTGTTGACCTTCTGCCAAAGCCATTCTCTTAAGCTGTCTGGATATGTCAGGTCGGGTAATTTTACTTGCTACTGTATGCAGTAAACAGTACAACCTGCGGCTGCCCTGCTGCCTTGCAGGTATGCTCGGGAGAGTAAAAGGCTAAGGGAGGGTACCCCAAAGTAAAACAACCCCACTGCCTTGTGGGTGAGACTTTTTAGTCAAAGGCTAGCGGAGCCAACCGTAAACAAACCGACGGAAGGCAACAGAAAACTACCGTCGTAATTTCTTTGTACAGTCATGAATCGCCACAATATTATATATATATATATATATATATATATATATAATAATAATAATAATAATAATAATATAAATACTTCTCTACAAATGGAACCTTCATTTTTTCGCCAAAAAATAAGGAAAATCCCATAGACCTCTTCCACTTTAGATATTTATCTGGACCCTTTGGTTATCTCAGCTATAGTTGTTTGAGAGAATCGTAATTATTTAAGTTTTTTTTAATTTTTTTTTTAAATTTAAGACACATTTTTGCCTTCCAAATAGGGACAGTACAAAATATAGCCAGATTTATGACTGTTACTCCAAAGGACTTATATACGATTTAGGCTAAGAAATGATCAAAGAACCTACTAGATTACGCTATATTGGATCGTATTCCTGTGTGTTATATATTGTTGCTGCAAGCTATTCGGTTGATGTGTTAATAAAGATATAAGTCACTGCCAATACTGAATTGAAGACATTGATGTCTCACATTGAGTTGAAACCATTGATTGGGGTATATGGTGACTAAGTGTGTTTTCTGTGAGAGCCCTGGCCGTATGTGTGAATGAATCTGGTGGCTCAGCATCATAAACAGGGATTTTACGTTTGCAAGTGTGTGTGTGTGTGTGTGTGTGTGTGTGTGTGCGTGCGTGTGTGTGTGTGTGTGTGTGTGTGTGTGTGTGTGTGTGTGTGTGAAAACAACGGGGACAAAGAAAAGAAAAAAAACATGAGAGGAAACGATAGAAGGAAGAATAAGAATATGTGTGTATGTGTGTGGGATTGAGAGCAGAAGATAAAGAGGGTGAGACAAATACAGACAGATAGGAACACAACAAGATAGAGACGGATATCAAACAGAGAGACAGATAGACAGACCGATAGAAGAATGGACAGATGGATAGACAGGCACACACATAAGTAGATAGACAGAGAGAGACTAACAGAGACAGCCAGAGCAACAGACAGACAGAGACAGACAAACAGGGACAGACAAACAGACATATACAAACAGGCATGCAGACAGGCAGACAGACAACAGAAGAGGTCGTAATAGATTGACTACATTGAATATAATGTAGACTAACATAGAGTTAACTAGTTAGAGATTAACACATCAGAGTTAAAATAATGTAGTTTTTTTTTTGTCCTGTAAGGAAGAAAAAGTAGCAGCGAAATATATTGTACATAATTTAAAGTCTAAAGGAAAATCACTTTTAAGTCACATGAAAGATAAGTCACATGAAAGATAAGTCACATGAAAGAGATTATTCATCATATCCTAGAGAAAAGGATCATCATCATTGTGTGCCGTCTCCGCATCGAAGTTAGCTACCATGGAGCGCCATTCCACTCTGTCTCTTGCTTTGATGGTGCAGATTGTCGTAGGTTGACTTGTCCATCTTTTGATGTTACTCGTCCATGCTAGTCTTGGTCTGCCTCTGTCTCTTTTACCTTGTATTTCACCTTCCAATATTACTTTTATTAGGCTGCTGTGTCTTTTAACATGCCCCAAAAACGTCATTTATCTTGTTCTAATTGTGTTTAGTAGTTCTCTTTTCATTTTTAGTTGTTTTAAAACTACATTGTTTGTTTTCTTTCCTTTCCATCCAATTTTACCTATTCTTCAAGAAATCCACATTTCAAAGACTTCAATTTTCTGTTCTGTTTTCTTGCCTAATGTCCATGTTTCTGCACCATACAGGAATATTGAGAAGGTGTAACATTTTGCTATTCTTAGTTTTAGCCCTGGTGTTATTTGTTTTGATGTTAGTATATTTTTCATGGCATTTAAATTACTTTTTGCTATTCCTATTCTTTTATTTATTCTAGAGAAAAGGATAAGACCCTAAAATAAACCTCTGCTTTTGTTGCTTGCCAGCTTTCACATCCAGCAAAGTTCTTAGAGAATAGGAACTGAATTATGCGTGTTAATCTGTCTTTCCCTGGCAGCTGCGAGGACAGGGTCCTTCGCCGCACAGGCACCTAACTCCGTCTTCGAAGGTACTCATATTTTTTCTGTCGATGAGTAATTGACGTTTCAAGCCGGGCATCGCTACTGAGACCAGGGGTGGTTGCCGCAGAGAGAAATCACAAATAAAAAACCCAACTGGTGCAGCCGGGATTTGAACCCACAACCTCTCTTTTTTTGAGACCAGCGTCTTACCTCGAGACCAACTTGCTGTCACCCCCACCACCTCCTTCCAGTCAGGTAACAAAATTGTGAAGGAACATTGGATTCAAATAAAAAGATTTGCACAAATGTTGTCCGAAAAGTATATGTTTGCAACAAGAGTTGCATACATCACTTGTAGACTTGAAAATGGTCATTTGACTGCGTAGACAGAGATCGATTATGCACATGTTAAACACATTTACACAAATAACCGTATGTTAGCACATATTAAACACATACACTAATAACCGTATTCTAGCACATATTAAACACATTTACAGAAATAACCATATTTTTAGCACATATTAAACACATTTACACAAATAACCATATTTTTAGCATGTTTGAAAGCCTCTACCAAAACATCAAATGCAAAGTAAGAACTGCTTAGAAGATGTTATCATTGGTTTAGGAGTACGACAAGAATGTGTACTGATCCCCATTTGTCACATGCAAAGAACGCCTACAAACTTGAATACAAATAAAAATAATAACTCCATACAGCTCCTTTCTGCGGATGACCATGCACTACCAACAACAACAACAGAAAACGAACTAAAGTACAATATAAATAAGGTGAACAGTGTAAGTCTAACATATTAAAAAAATACAATAAAGAGGACAATAGTCATAATTTTAGCTGAAAAGCACGAAAAAAGGAAGTACAAATCTTTATTGAGAACCTCAAAATAAAGCAAATGACATTTGAAATACTGATAAAGGTTAGTATCGCCCAAAGGGAAAATGCAAACAAAAAATGACAACCGATGCTTGAAAGCAAATCAAGTGACTTAAATTTGATCCCATTTTACAGAACAAACATAAAAGACCTACAACAAAGATGTCACTATATGTAAACAATATTTCCCCCAACATACTGCTACCGGAGCCACACTTGGACATTGAGTTATTTGCGGGTCATCATTATTACACTCCGAACATGTCCATAGGTGCTCGATCCCCTCATCAGCAATACAGTGTCCTGCGACTGACGACTCCAGTTCTATGTTGGTTGATAAGTCTTCTTATACGTCCACTAGGTTTCTCGTTTCTGGCTGTGCCCATCTTAACTCCCATCTCTTTCATCCGAAGGAGTGACGTGGACTCATGTTTGTCGATATTTCTCCCAACACACTGCTTTCGGAGCCAAACGTGGACATTCAATAAAAACCAACTGGAAACGAAAAATATTAATTGCAGAGATTTGGTGTGTAAGGATAATACTGCAGTGTACAACAGAGATCCAATCTGAAATAAGGGAACAAAGAAAAAAGTTGGAGTAAAACAAGGGTTAAATCATATGTGTTCATCATCATTGAGTGCCGTCTCCGCAACGAAGGTTGGCTACCATGGAGCGCCATTTTGTTCTATCTCTTGCTTTGATGGTGCAGGTTGTCATCGGTTGATTTGTCCATCTTTTGATGTTACTCGTCTATGTTAATCTTGGTCTGCCTCTGCCTCTTTTACCTTGTATTTTCCCCTCCAGGATCACTTTCAGTCATATGTGTTAGAAAATAATAAATCAATTGGTTTGGACATATAACATCTTCTTTCTCTTTTTTTTTCTGGCGTTCACCTGATGACAGGATTGGAAAGTCATCTTCGTCATCCGCCCTTACAAGGACGTTAAGTGAGGTAAATGTATTGTGTTGTAGTTTATTTACGCCTTTCGGCCCATCGCATCCGAGTTGTAACATGATCACCATTAACTGTATCCCGTGTCCCTAACAGAGCCTCCCTTAACTCAGAAACAACAGAAACAGAAGAAAATGTCGCCCAATGAAACAATGGATTCATGAAATATCATACATCACAATGAAGACCTTGTAGAAAACTCACATTGACCAGAATATACCACTTTCCAAGTATTCCAAGTCCGGCTTGTTGAGCTACTGAGTTAAGTGCTCTGTGCACACCGTGAGCTGTGTGTTTAATCCGTTTTTATCATGTTTCGATATTCCCTTTGTTACCGATGAATGATGATATCGGGTGACAAGGAACAGTTCGCTGTGTTCACTTTCTGTGCGGTTTGGGTTTTGTCTTTTGGCGTGTGCTGAGGCTGCTATGATGAGGACTACAGCTACTTTTCTTTGTTTGGGAGATGAGTTAGTAATTCGGATGATTCCATTGGCACGGGCGGTTGAGCAATTATGGATTTTAATTCGTTTGCAGTGATACCTGGGCCTTCCATAACCATAACCATACCACTTTTCCTCCGTGCTGAAAAGTGAACAAAGATGGAGTCATGTAAGTAGAAAATTCCATGTTCTTACTTTAAAGAAACGCAACCTGTAAATAAATGTTCTAACATGGGTGGTAACATGGAAGATGTAGAAAAGAGGTGAGATGCAGAATGGCTCAGGCAAAATCAGCTTTCCAAAAAATGAGGAAGATAATATGCAATCCATTTTTGACAATAGAAACAAGAAAAAGAGTTCTTAAATGTTATGTAGAGCCAGTCTTAACACATGGGTGTGAATCAAGGACAATAGGACAACAGACAATAAAATCACTGGAGTCTGTAGAAATGTCGTTTTACAGAAGAATGTTGAGAATACCATGGACAGCTAAGAAGTATTATACCAATATTAGGAAGAAACAATCATCATTTTTTGGCCATGTAATGAGAAGGGAATAACTGGAATATATTGTAACAACTTGAAAAATTTAGGGACGAAGATATAGAGGGAAGCAAAGAGAAAAAATACCAGACAGCTTAAGAGAATAGCTTGGCAGAAGGTCAACAATACAAATGATAAATAACTGTCGAGATTGAAAGTTGTGGAGAGACATGATCACCTACGCCAGCAGGCCCTGTACTTGATGATGATGACGATGAACATGGGTGGCTAAGTGCGCTCGCTGCCGGATCAGAAGGGTCCGAGTTCAGTTTCCAGAAGCAGCGACAGGATCCAGGTTTTACTCAGCTTCAAAAAAATGGATACCAGAGATTTTTTTTTGCTCTGGGAAGTAAAGGCGACCGATACCAACAGCATCACCCAAAAATGTGCAGCGGTCATGGAATATATGGTCACCTAAAAGTCTTTCGAGGCATGGAGTGAACCTTTACTTTTAGATAATTGTCCAGTGCTACATTTTACTTGGTTGGAAGATGATATAGCTCACAGTTTCATGAGTATAACACTTGTGGTAGCAAATTGAAATGTTCACACCAGAGAGTGTAACAATGTAGGTTCTATGCTTTCGATAAATAATAAACCACTAAAATATTATTAGCACAGAAAAAAAAATTCAGCTAATAAAATAGATGGCCTTTAGAGTCTTACTAGACACAACAGAAATGTATGGTACAGTGTCACAAACTGGGACTACACTCATACAACATTCATTTTAGGAATGAGCTGAATGTAGCAGATATGCGACATCTTAATCTGTAAATGTACCAACTTCTAGAATTTAAAGCAAACTCATGGTTTACATTCTGCAGTTATGTCATGTATAATGAGATTCATTATCTGTAAATTAGTTTTATTCGTGTGATTCTTCTTATGCTGCGATCAAAACTCATTCGGACTTGGGATTACACATTCTTTTACGAAGTCTACTTTTAGTTTCAGAGTTTCGTTTCTGTTACGCGGTCTCTCTTCCAAGGTAATGGCTGATACACAGTCACTCTTCCAAGGTAATAGCTGATACACAGTCTCTCTTCCAAGGTAATAGCTGATACACAGTCTCTCTTCCAAGGTAATAGCTGATACACAGTCTCTCTTCCAAGGTAATAGCTGATACACAGTCTCTCTTCCAAGGTAATAGCTGATACACAGTCTCTCTTCCAAGGTAATGGCTGATACACAGTCTCTCTTCCAAGGTAATGGCTGATACTCAGTCTCTCTTCCAAAATAATGGCTGATACACAGTCACTCTTCCAAGGTAATAGCTGATACACAGTCACTCTTCCAAGGTAATAGCTGATACACAGTCACTCTTCCAAGGTAATAGCTGATACACAGTCTCTCTTCCAAGGTAATGGCTGATACACAGTCTCTCTTCCAAGGTAATGGCTGATACTCAGTCTCTCTTCCAAGGTAATGGCTGATACTCAGTCTCTCTTCCAAAGTAATGGCTGATACACAGTCACTCTTCCAAGGTAATGGCTGATACACAGTCACTCTTCCAAGGTAATGGGTGATACACAGTCTCTCTTCCAAGGTAATGGCTGATACACAGTCACTCTTACAAGGTAATGGGTGATACACAGTCTCTATTCCAAGGTAATGGCCGATACACAATCGATCTTCCAAGGTAATGGCTTATACACAGTCTCTCATCGAAGGTAATGGGAGATACACAATCTCTCTTCCAAGGTTTTGGTTGATACAAAATTCTCTTCGAAGGTAATGCGTGATACACAGTCTCTCTTCCAAGGTAATGGCTGATACACAGTCTCTCTTCCAAGGTAACAGCTGATACACAGTCTCTCTTCCAAGGTAATGGCTGATACACAGTCTCTCTTCCAAGGTAATGGCTGATACACAGTCTCTCTTCCAAGGTAATGGCTGATACAGAGTCACTCTTCCAAGGTAATGGGTGATACACAGTCTCTCTTCCAAGGTAATGGGTGATACACAGTCTTTCTTCCAAGGTAATGGGTGATACACAGTCTCTCTTCCAAGGTAATGGCTGATACATAGTCTCTCTTCCAAGGTAATGGCTGATACACAGTCTCTCATCCAAGGTAATGGCTGATACACAGTCTCTCTTCCAAGGTAATGGCTGATACACAGTCACTCTTCCAAGGTAATGGCTGATACACAGTCTCTCTTCCAAGGTAATGGCTGATACGCAGTCTCTCTTCCAAGGTAATGGGTGATACACAGTCTCTCTTCCAAGGTAATGGGTGATACACAGTCTCTCTTCCAAGGTAATGGCTGAGACACAGTCCCTCTTCCAAGGTAATGGCTGATACACAGTCTCTCTTCCAAGGTAATGGCTGATACACAGTCACTCTTCCAAGGTAATGGGCGATACACAGTCTCTCTTCCAAGGTAATGGCTGATACACAGTCTCTCTTCCAAGGTAATGGCTGATACACAGTCTCTCTTCCAAGGTAATGGCTGATACACAGTCACTCTTCCAAGGTAATGGCTGATACACAGTCTCTCTTCCAAGGTAATGTCTGATACACAGTCACTCTTCCAAGGTAATGGCTGATACACAATCTCTTTCCCAAGGTAATGGCTGATACGCAGTCTCTCTTCCAAGGTAATGACTGATACACAGTGTCTCTTCCAAGGTAATAGCTGATACACAGTCTCTCTTCCAAGGTAATGGGTGATACACAGTCTCTCTTCCAAGGTAATGGCTGATACACAGTCTCTCTTCCAAGGTAATGGGTGATACTCAGTCACTCTTCCAAGGTAATGGGTGATACACAGTCTCTCTTCCAAGGTAATGGGTGATACACAGTCTCTCTTCCAAGGTAATGGGTGATACACAGTCTCTCTTCCAAAGTAATGGCTGATACACAGTCTCTCTTCCAAGGTAATGGCTGATACACAGTCTCTCTTCCAAGGTAATAGCTGATACACAGTCTCTCTTCCAAGGTAATGGGTGATACTCAGTCACTCTTCCAAGGTAATGGGTGATACACAGTCTCTCTTCCAAGGTAATGGCTGATACACAGTCTCTCTTCCAAGGTAATGGGTGATACTCAGTCACTCTTCCAAGGTAATGGGTGATACACAGTCTCTCTTCCAAGGTAATGGCTGATACACAGTCTCTCTTCCAAGGTAATGGGTGATACACAGTCTCTCTTCCAAGGTAATGGGTGATACACAGTCTCTCTTCAAGGTAATGGCTGATACACAGTCTCTCTTCCAAAGTAATGGCTGATACACAGTCTCTCTTCCAAGGTAATGGCTGATACACAGTCACTCTTCCAAGGTAATGGCTGATACACAGTCTCTCTTCCAAGGTAATGGCTGATACACAGTCTCTCTTCCAAGGTAATGGGTGATACTCAGTCTCTCTTCCAAGGTAATGGGTGATACACAGTCTCTCTTCCAAGGTAATGGGTGATACACAGTCCCTCTTCCAAGGTAATGGCTGATACACAGTCTCTCTTCCAAGATAATGGCAGATACACAGTCACTCTTTCAAGGTAATGGCTGATACACAGTCACTCTTCCAAGGTAATGGGTGATACACAGTCTCTCTTCCAAGGTATTGACTGATACACAGTCTCTCTTCCAAGGTAATGGCTGATACACAGTCACTCTTCCAAGGTAATGGCTGATACACAGTCTCTCTTCCAAGGTAATGTCTGATACACAGTCTCTCTTCCAAGGTAATGGCTGATACGCAGTCTCTCTTCCAAGGTAATGGCTGATACGCAGTGTCTCTTCCAAGGTAATAGCTGATACACAGTCTCTCTTCCAAGGTAATGGGTGATACTCAGTCTCTCTTCCAAGGTAATGGGAGATACACAGTCTCTCTTCCAAGGTAATGGCTGATACACAGTCTCTCTTCCAAGGTAATGGCTGATACACAGTCACTCTTCCAAGGTAATGGGTGATACACAGTCTTTCTTCCAAGGTAATGGCTGATACTCAGTCTCTCTTCCAAGGTAATGGGTGATACACAGTCTCTCTTCCAAGCTAATGGGTGATACACAGTCTCTCTTCCAAGGTAATGGGTGATACACAGTCTCTCTTCGAAGGTAATAGCTGATACACAGTCACTCTTCCAAGGTAATAGCTGATACACAATCTCTCTTCCAAGGTAATAGCTGATACACAATCTCTCTTCCAAGGTAATAGCTGATACACAGTCACTCTTCCAAGGTAATAGCTGATACACAGTCACTCTTCCAATGTAATGGCTGATAAACAGTCTCTCTTCCAAGGTAATAGCTGATACACAGTCACTCTTCCAATGTAATGTGTGCGGACCACACTTGCCTCACGTCTTTGCGCTGGAGATAATTTTGCAGAATATGTTTTTCTGTAGTTCATGTGTAATGATAATTGATAGCTATTTTCTCAGATGAATCACTTGTTTGATAATAACCATTTCAAAGGTGAATGAACATGTTAAGACGTTGCAGAAAAATAACAGGAAATAAAAGTAATTTTTCTTTCAACGGTACAATTTCTTCATCACTGTCACTTCTATATACTTTATTACGTTCATTAATTATGATTTAGAACCTGCCATTGACTATTACCTTTAAATGTAAACCTGTCTTCAGTTGTCAGTTAAGTTAATCTGTTAGAATAGATCATTCATTGTAATTATATTCTAAAAGTTCACATATTGTACCACCTGTATTGCACAATGAACGTTACTTATAATTTATATTGAGAATTCTTAGTGTGCTGGATCCACTCAAAATATAACACACCGGACGCGCTGTATAGCAGTGCTCTGCAACTTGGACGATACAAGAATAGTTACATGTTTTATTAATGATATATCAAATCTACACTGGGTGGATGATCGAGAAACTTTGTTGTCTCTCTACATTGGTCTCCACATCAATAGCCAGAATCTCCTTATAATTTGGTCTCTGAGCGCGAATTACTTAAATTGACAAGAGACCGGTTATCTCGATTGGATCAAAGCGATATCATTTGTATTGATTGCTTTAGACCTATCTTTGCATTTTTACCTGTTTGTATTTTCTGTTTACCTGTTTACTGTTGATCTTTGCCCGCTAAAACAGCAACAATGTCAAGACATTAGTTCACACTGAACTTAACACTCAATCTATTAGTCGTTTACAATGACACTGCTCACCTGTAGAACTACTTCCATATATTACCACGAAACGATGAAATAGACTACAATTCTCACTTTAATTGACCAGGTCTTAAGATGTTTAATTACACTCTCCAGTCACTCTCTTGGGCTCCCATGTTTCTATCTATTGGCTTATAGATCACGTGTCAATGTTTAAGCAGTGTTCGTTTTTTTTGGTTGTCAAATCTACATGATACGTCACAGGTCGGCTTTCTTGATCAAAGAATCACAGAAGAAGCAAGCTAATTAACGAAACCACTGCGCAGAAAAAAACCCGACGTTGTGTTATCAACAAGACAAATCTAACTAGTCTTGCAATTTTACCCAGTTAATCAATATCTGTATTATTATCGCACATGATCAAAGTGTGTTTCTGTAGACTAACATAGAACAAATAAATAGTTACAACTCATAATCGTGTATAATAGTTCCCGCCCATTGGTACATTTTAATAACAATCATGTGGCTTTATGAGTACATCGGATTATTATTAAGTATGGTTTTTGTTTCTTGAGATTTTAAATTTAGAAAGCTGCCATTAGAACAAAAGTATTTAATGTTACACTCACATATTTTGTTAAATAATCAACTAAACGTCACACTATCCATCATGACGGCTGACAACGTCTCAAAATTAGATGAACTGCCACAGCCTCAAGTTCTAGTCACTGATTCAACATTAAGCTACATTACAATTGCAACAAGTTTGTTCTTATCCTTATTCGGACTAATTACAAACGCAATCAACATGGCCGTGTACATAGAGCTAGGAATCAACGACAGTGTAACTGTTCAGATCTTTTCACTCGCCATTGCAGACTTTGCCTTCTGTATACTGGTCCAGATAACATCATTCAGCTTTCTTGTTGACAAAATCCGTACAGATCTAACAGATCTAGATCCATTTTCATTTGCATTCAATCTATCGACACTAAGATCTACAGTGTATGCTATATCAATGTTTATAACTGTTTTCCTCTCAGTAGAGAGGTGCTGCTGTGTTACTTGTCCATTCAACGTCAAATTAATGTTCACAAAGGTACGGTCTATAAATGTCATCCTGGGTATAATGTTGGTCATTGTAATATTGAGGATACCTGATTACATGACCGAGGGATTGGCTTGGACATATGACGTCAGGTTTAATAAAACAAGAATTCTTTACTGGCAATCACCAGATAGCATCAAATTCAAACTCTTCGAAAGTGTCTTGTATAATGCTACTTTTCCTGTTTTTGCATTTGTTGTCAACTCCATCTGTGCGGCTGTCATGATCACAAGGGTCAAATTATCCAGAAAATTCCGACAAATAATTGTGGCTTCCACTGGCAGTACTTTCAAAAATGTCAGTAGAGTTAAATCCACGAATTCAGTGATTGCATTGACAAACAAAGATGCCAGATTAACTAGAACAATTATTGTTGTGGATGTTATTTTCATTGTATGCAATTTTCCCAAATTAATGTATTACGCCCTAAACATTACAGAAAAATATAACTCAGAAATCACTGTAACCAAACCGAGCACATACCAGAACTTTGTTTATCTTATTGTTTTTGTAGCCTACACAGTAGAGGCGGCCAATGGTGCAGTCAGTTTTTTGGTGTACTTTTTTTCCAGCCAAAAGTTTAGATTAGAATGTAGACACATATTTTGTATTGCCACTACCACCATTGAGAAGATAGTTCGGTGATCTTCGTCGGAGATTTAATTAATGGTTTTACATGTATCGGTTCACTTTGCAGCGTCCATTTTGTTAGCTTGAAAGATATCTTCAAGTGAGACCACAGAAACTGTAATAAAATGAAGTAAGATCTATGATACTGTTGCTTGTGTTTGTTCAATGTAACTTTCAACATGTTGGTTTACGTCTGTCACGTGCACCAGCACCATAATATTGAAAGCACTGGATTGCTGATAAGTTTAGTCAGTGGATTTCAACAACAACCTCTCAAACGTAAATATAGGTCTATATTACACAAACATAAAATAGTCATGATTCATTTTTGGTAAAAGGGGGGGGGGGGGGGGGGGGGGGGGGGGGGGGGAGAGGACGGACTGTGCGTAAAAATGCATAGTACAAAGTAAATAGAA